>CM033796.1:2065098-2238702 GCA_019656835.1 Rhododendron ovatum
ATGTTGCTCCATATTTTGTATTTCCACATTATTGTTACAGACAGATTACCCAGCAAAACGCAAGGGTGTTTCCGTCGTGGAGCTTTGGTCTCAATCCAAGAGCGGAACTAGAAATTAATTCCACCTTGGGCTGACCGAAATTATCATATATTTATCATTTTTAGCCATTTTTTATGAAAGCTCTAGAGAAAATTTAATTATGAGAACAAAAACTTAATTATAAGAGTTTTAGAGACAATTTAATTATGACCATTTACTAATATGATCAGAATAATAATATTTTCATACCAGTTCAAACACATTGAAAATTAGAACACTTCCCTTTTCTAAACTGTGTTATATATTAAAAAAATATGGTTAAAAAATTAAATACTCCAATTTTCAATCTGTTTGAACCGGTGTAGCAGAAACTTAATTATGAGAGCCGTAAAGATAAAATTTAATTATGACCCTTAGAAAAATATGATCAACAAAATAACATCTTCGCACGGATTTTAACAAATTAAAACTTGAAGAACTTGATTTTTTTAATTATATTTTGCGAAACTCATCCATCTATCACTGTTATTAAACGAGGCCTAGATATACAATCCGCTAGAAATCATCCTCCATTTTGATATAAAGATCAATATTCACATGCTTCATACCTAAAAACGCTATTTCTGTAACAAAAATGGGTTGGCTAAAATTTTTGGACCGAAATTTTTAATATAACTTTTTATTTTTTTTGGTTTTTGAAGGTCCACCTGGGCTAAAGCCCAAGGCAGACCTTCACTGGTTCTCAATCTACTTATGCAGGGTAGGACTGTTGGATCCTAGAGGGGACAAGCCATTTTGGAAGTTCTGCATCGGTAGGCGATAGTGGTTCAAGATTCAACTAGTCGCTACAGAGGACTTAAATCTCCTTAAACACTGCGGGATATCCGCGCCTCAGTCCAATAACTGTGTAATCCATTTATTTGGATAATTGTTTAATATCTTCTGTATGATTTACTTGATGTAATCCATTTATCCACTCGTTCCCCCAAGACGTTTTTACAAAAAATCAAGCCATTCAAATTAAGCAAGTTTGATTACATCAATTTCTCTCACAAACAAATCAAGTTTAAATATAAACTCACTCGACTTTATCAACTCCATAAAAAATCGAATAAAAATAACTTCTCCACGAATTAAATCAGACGAACGGCAACTCACATATGAAAAATAATTTCACCTTTTTATCTAGCCTTCACATGACAAAGAGAAAATGGTATCTAAGTAAAGTCTAAGGTATTGTTTCTCTTAGTTCTTTTTTGGGCTTTATAAGTTTTGCCTTTATTCAAAAAAAAAAAAAAATTGTGTTTGTTAGTTTTGTGTCAAACTTTTGTAGATTCTTAGTTCGTCTCGTTAATGCCCAGGCCGGTCGGGATACACGTTAACATAAATAATTTGGTGTACTTTTTGTGATACAAAGACGTGAAAACATTCAATAATCATCCGCGAGAAATCAAAAAAAAGAAAAGACATGCGAGCTAGCCTCGGAGTCCAAGTTGTTTACCATGAAATTGAATCCAATTCTATTCTATTCAACTACATGATACCAACATTGGGCGCAATGATATTGACATTTTACAGAAACTGAACAAGAAAAACAAAATTGTGAGCTCAAACCAACAACAGATAAGAAGGTTTTCAAACATATATGCTCCGGATTCAAGTCTCTACTCAACGTGCTATTTAAGATTTTATGACTCCCAAATATCATCTCTTATACATCATCTACCAAGTCGAAAAAAAAAAAAAAGAGAGAGAGAGAAAAAAACGTGGATTACTTAAAAATCTGTTCACCAATATGGCTACTCGAGATACACAAATCAAAAGAAATCCAAATTAACCAGCACAAGAAGAAAGAAAAAAAAAAAACCCTTGATAAAAGCTTCACCATAACTAGTACACAATTCCAACTCCAAGTAGAGGAGAAAAGACTCAAACTTTGATATATATATCCAGGTCACAAAAGATTCACAAATTTACAGAGGCAGAAATCGTTAGTATGAGATTAAAACCACGTTTAACAGGCAACAAAAAATTCCGGAAGACCACAAATAGATATTGAATTGCTCAAATATATAGCAAAGACTAGAGAAATCCTCTAAACCCTACTAAAACCAATCGATGGAGCAGAGCATAATTCCGAAAGAATCTGGCTTCCCTCCTGAGAACCGTTCATGTGACCCAAGCCGGCTTCCCGGAAAGAGTTTTATTTATTTATTTATTTTAAATACGGAACATTAAGATGAACTGCAACTGGACTGCAGAAAAGCCGGGTCCATTCAAAAAACCAAACTTTGTATGAAGCCACGAAAAAATCGATCCAACTTAGACAAAGAAATCATTAACTAGATAAGACCCACATTAACGAGAAAGGAAAACGCCGAAACATGTCTTTTTTTCCCTTTGATTTTGATTTGTGTAGTAATTTGCGTACAAAAAAAAAAATTTTGATTGACTCTCCGTTATTTCTTGTCTTCATATATGGAGTACCAACCAAAAAAGAATTACATAAAAAAAAAAAATTTATTTGGGGCGTGGATCCGAATTTGTGTTTTCATTAACAATTGGGTGAAGAAATTGTTTGGAAAAATAGAGGAGGGTATTTTCGTCCACAGGGGATTAAGTAATCAAGGTACAGTTGGCTTTAGAAGCGTCCGGAACTTTAGCTGTGGAATCGAAACTGGGGACGAAATTCAGGGCATTCCGGAAACTAGAACGGACATATTCCGATTCGAGCTTGCGTTTCGTTTAGTGTAGTATAGTCAGACATCGTTTGACACTAATTTGTTACACAAACTTCAAATTTTGAAGCTCGAGTTTTTCAAACCAGTACTGCTCTGCTTGTTCGTCTAGGACGTTTAAAAAATTCAAGCTTCTCAAGACACCGATTAAAACTCACTTGAGATCAACGTGTCTCAAAAACAAGTCAAGATTGAACGGTAACATCTTTGAAGCCTTATTACTCCATCTTTTCACATCAAACTTGAACAAAAACTTACTCGACTCGTTCGGCGCGTTTATCATTACAATAATTGAATAAAGATCACTTCTCTACAAAACTAGACGAATGCCAACTTACATATGGAACATAATTTCACCTTTCTATCTAGCCTCTTCACATGACAAAGAGACAATGGTAATCTGAGTGAAGCCTCAAAAGTATTTTTCGAAAATCAACAAACAAAAATACACGATTACACTCACCCATGAGCTATAAGCCTAAGCCACCATTTTGTAGATATCTGAATCAGCTGAAGCCTTTAATCATAGGGATTTCGGAAATTCTTTAGGAGGTTCGGGATGTCATAGCCAAGCATGTCATCAATAGATTGTATCATCTTAGGCTTCAACTTCTCAAATTTGTCAATGGTGTAACCACTTAATACCTCCCTAAAGTGCTCGACATTCGGGAAATCTCCCGCCGGTAAATGGTGCTCCCTTTGGACCTTTTGAAAAAAAAAAAAAAAACCAGGAAACAAAGGTAAAGATAAGATGATCCTGCACTGAGTAAATACTACCAATGACATGGCATAATATCGCCTTAGCATGAGAGAGAGAGAGAGAGAGAGAGAGAGAGAGAGAGAGAGAACCTTTGCGAACTCATCTTCCAAATTATCAATCAGCCTCTGTTGAGCTTTAGCTTTGCCCATCATAACAGGCATCTCTTTCTTGAGGTGGCTAATAATGTAAGCATGAATCTTGGCGGCCCTCGCACGTTTCACAAACTCATTGATCTGAGCAAAGCGTATGAAATTAGAATCGCTTAAAAGTTGGTTCTTTCTAGTTTTGCACATAGAAAGAAAAGAATCTGAAGAGGATAATGTATTGAACTCACTCTACGATCACAGGCCTTCTTCGGTATGTCTTTTAAATCGGCTAGGAGATTATCCTGTTCTTTCTCAAAAAGTTCTTTGCCAAGCGGACCCGCAGCAGCATCATTCACAGGTTTGTCATTGAATGAGCTGCCAAAAACAGGAATAACAGTTACCTTTCAGAATCTGAGCGACCGAATGTCAAACTTACACAGAAAAGGCAAAGAAGTGTGATGGAAAAATCCCATTTGTTCTAAGAAGCGAGGAAATTTACTAAATCCAAGATGGATCCACTGGTTTTTTTTCTCTAAAAAAATTTGTGTGCTTCTAACACCACTGCTGCTGCTCCTTATTGGGGTTAATATTGGAACACAGTTCAACTAATATTGTTGAGAAACTTATGTGAACACCAAGAAGCACTTTGCACTATGCATCGCCACTGAAAGAAGCAAGACGGCGTGGTAAGAGACTATTTTACTGCTTATGGAATAAACAAAGAACAAGCGCACATGATTTTCACCAAATGCAGAAATAGCTGTAGATTTCACAACATGGATGACTATTTGATGTTGCTAATAGACGCAGAAACACAAGGAATAGGTTAAACCAAAACAAACAGGGGGAAAAGATGAGATGAGTATAAGATTAAGAGCCTACCCGATATAAACACGCATGACCTCAGGAGTATTTAGAACTTTCCCAAGAGACCACATCAATGCTCCATATACTCTCATCAGCTGTATTGTAAAGCCATTAGAGAGCAGATAATATTGCTGCTACAAAACACGGGTAACTCAAACAAATTTGAGTATATAAGTTGAGTATATCGTCTTACTTGCTGGGTATCTATTTGATCTGCCTTGTTCAAAACTACACGAATCTTGTCATCGTGACCTCTTAGAGACGAAATCACACGTTTGAACTCATCACTGATATCAAGTTTATGTGGATCAAATAGAAGTAGAATGAGGTCGCACTTTGCAGCAAACCAAGATGTCACACCAGTAAAATCATAGCTTCTCTGTGTTCGTTGCTTTTCCCCTGATAAAACTCCAGGGGTATCCACAAATGTGATGTGCTCCAGCAGCTTTAGATATCAAAACACATAAAAGTTTTAGATTACATAGAAGGGAAATTCAGAGAATTTTAATTGGAAGCTTGGAAAGAATAACTGACCGGATGACGCATTTGGGAACACTCAAATTTGGACAAGAATGCTGTTCCAAAAGTTGTTAGACCACTATATGGCATATCTGCTTGAACAGCAACAGTGTTCCCAGGAATACTTCTTTCATCAGGTCCGTTCTGTACAGAAGGAAAATCACAGAAATTAGCTATTGAACATTACTGAGAGAAAGCTTAGGAAGATGATTTTCGAAGAGAACCTTTTTCGAATTAAACAAAAATAAAAGTTTCTACAATTGCTATAACAGGGAGTATGTACCCCATTATGTAATCCACAAACTACAGGAAAAAGCCTAAAAAATAGGACAATCCGCATCGCAGAATCTATTTCTTCAAGACCCTTAATCCAAGTCTAATTCTAGACCTGTAAGTAAGAATTTCCCCTTCCAAACACTAGAATGTCATATATACTGACGACTTTTCCATATCCTGGCTAATATTATGATCAATTAGTAACAAAACTGTCTATAAATTAGTACTCTTCAGTCATTGCTCCTCCTATATCCCACAAGCTAGTTTATCCCAAATACAAGTTCTCTAACCTCCCCCATCCCACTTATAACCCTGGCAGCATGAAGCCGCATTCCGATGGTTCTGCATCAACAAGCACAGGAGGAAGAGCTGATTGAAAGCATTCTTGAGAGAAAAACTGGATCGTAATTTATATCATTAAATTTGATCTTGCCCTTTAACATAAGTTATACTATCATTCAGTGTGAAATCATTACTACAAGTGATCATTTAACATTTATATTGTCTTCATGAAATAGAATAAACACCTTATCATACCAATTAATTACAATTGATTGCAAAAATAGAAGGCAGGAGAAAATGATCTCGTAAATACCATGACGACGACAAATCTATCTGTTGTAGGCTCGGGTCCAATGTGAGATCCTGTTGTCATCAAAGATATACCAAATAATGAATTCTTCCCACTCACCAAAAGATATAAACGACATAAAAATACGGAGATAATAACTTACCTGGATAACCAGTTTTAAGTAAATGCTTAATGAATGTTGTTTTTCCTGTGGAGTATTGACCCAACAGCATAACCATAGGCTTGGCATCAAAATCACTATTTGTCTGCCAAAAATATCACATCAAAAAATAATGCTAAACAATTATAGATGCTCTATAATAAAGCAACATAACATAATAAGACCACTCCAGCATTTCCTTCAAGTGAAAATAAAAGAGGCCATATGCAACTAATCACTTACCAATGGAGGGGACACAAAGTCATTGAAATTGTATGTACTTTCCAATGGCTTCAATTTCTGTATGTACAACTTCTTCAGGCCATCAATAATGGACGTAACAGAGGCCAAAGACACCTAATAAGATACAATGACAGAAAGGAAGAACTCTAAGGGCACAGATGTAAAGTAAAAGCTTAGCTAATTCAGAGAATTTACGTAACAAGTAGGATCACATCTTACAAAATTAAAACCGTGAAGATGAAAAGGAGAGAAAAGTCCTCGAAAAAACAATTAAATAGGGTAGTGATAATGCCAAAACTATTTCTATTGGTGCCAAAACTGTTTTTGTTGGTACCAAAACTCTAGTACATAAAAGTCTTGTATGGCACAAGCCTTTTGTGCACTAGAGTTTTGGCACTAACAAAAACAATTTTGGCATTATCATTTCCCATTAGATTGTTATTTTGGTGGTCATACGACTCATACCCCACTCTAGTTGTCAAAAGCTAATCCTAATTCAAAGTCAAGAACCGCTTTGCTTAATATGTATAGGTCATTCTCATGGATCTTTCCTTCCCTTCAGCCTCATCTAGAATCATATCCCTCTCACAAATCTTATGCAATGATTCGTTGTTCAAATTGTTTGAATCAAGCCTTTCTTGGGCAATTTTGGTACCTTTATGTTCAATGAAATGACTTTTTGTAGCAGTGCAAGAACTTCCATATGACAACCCCCGACCAAATTCAGTTTTTAGGTGATCTCCTGAGTGTGATGATCCTAGTCCTGGTTTAGCAGCAGAGTCAGGATCAAAACTATAGAAGTAGCAAGGCATGGATACCCTGTACTTCTTTTCTCCATTATCCTAAAAATTTGTAGTAGTTTAGTATTACTTGTGCCCTGGCTGTTCACATTTGATCATCACTGTGGATTTAGCCGACTAGAAAAGAAAAGATATTACCAATACTGCTCCACCATTTTTTTGACCTGCAATATTGAAAAGTTTCATTCTAACCACAACCAATGGGTGTGATCTATGAAACACGGATACTCTATTTTGGCCTCCATATCACGTATTGTATCCGTATCGATACCAATACTCTCGGATACTCTCCGGATATGTATCCGATATGCTTTTTAAAGTATCCTGCTTTTAGAATAATTTTTTGGTATCCCGATATGTTTCGAATACTCTCAGATATGCTCCAGATACATATCCGATACGGTTTTTTTTAAAGTATTTTTTGGTATCCCGATACGTTTTGGATCCGCGCGGATATGTTTTGGATACATGCGAGGGTAAATATGTTATTACTTAAATATATGGGTTAAAATTGCAAGTAGGACTATATTTTTCTTTTTCCCCCACCAAACGACACCAACCTTGTAAGTCTCTCTCTCTTGTTGTGCGTGTGTAAATATCTCTCTTGACACGTGAAATGGTGATCTTGTGTAATGGAAAACTTTAATCATTAATGAAATTTTGGGAATTAAAATTATATATAATATATTTTTTATTCACTTTTATATTCAACATATCCCCCAACGTATCGTATCTTTCTTTTTGAAAAAATCACGTATCCGCGTAATCCGTGCTTCTTAGGGTGTGATTAAGGTGTGAATGGCTAGAACATATTCCCATACACTTTTATGTGATTCTAGATGGTTTGATATTTGTCAATGCACTTTTCACTAGTATATCGAGGTTATCAATGGCACATCGGTTGTAGCCAACACTTTCGAACAGAAAACCTAAAAGAAAAGGGTGCGATAACAGCAACATGTACCTTTTTTGCAGAATTTGAAGAAGTAAACCAATGAGCCGCTGGAGATTGCTGCTCTAAACCGCCTGCATCAATGTTAGTTAGAAAACTAGAAAAGAAAATTGACTTACAACAGTTAAAAAGGAAAAAAAACTTACTACCATTCAGTTCAGGCTCAGTTGTTTTAGGTGAACGCTTCTTCTTCTGGATTCAATGAATTACCAAGTTAAAACTCCACAAACAGAACTTCAAAGATCAAATAACACAATAGTATACTTACAGCAAGTAATGCATCCAAACCTTCCATAACAGGAGGATTTATATTTTCGAAGTCAACTGCAAAAGGTTAAACACAATAACGCAAAATGTGATCATCTATGAGAGATAAATTCAAGGAAAATTTAACTGCTAGACAATACTTGCCTTCACTATTCAAGACTTCGTTAGTCATCTCATGCCCACCCTGTCCCAAAGAAACTAACTGCCAATGGTGAAGTAAGGAGAGGTCAGCTCCTAAAACATAAATCAGCTAGGCCATAGAGAAAAGAAAAGGGGGAAAGGAATTCAACCTGCATTGCGACGATGAATTCTTTAAAGCCAAGAAAACCTTGTCGTTTGGAATCTGCAATTGCCCATACCTTGCGAAAAGATAAAAGGGATACAGGGGTTAGCAACAAAGAAGCAGAAAGACAAGATATAGAACTGGTAAAAAATAAAACATCAAAACCTTTTCACAGATGCATCTAAGACACAAAGGGAATCATGCAATTTAATTACACAGCTAAATTCCTTTCAAAGAATAAGCTATGTACAGACACTCATTTATGAAAAGCAGTAGACTTTTAAAAGTGTAGAAGTGCATGTATAAAAACATGGTCCAAACACTTGACCTCAGATGGTGTACCCTGAATTGTTATTATAACTTTTACGCTTCAAAAGGTCATACCCAATGGCTTTATTTGAAATGAGACATTCTATTTGATGTCAAAATGTAAGCAAACTACCCACATAGGGTTCATAGTTTTGAAAAGTAGTAGGCTAGTAGCTCTAGTTGGACCAAACTATTGCAACTTCAAAAGCAATCAAGCCTTTATGAAATTAGATGGCACAAATATGGAGTGGGTGTCAGCAAAAAACCTGTAAACTGTAAATATTCCACTAGTCTACCACAGATACCGTGCATGTAGTGTACATGTTTCATAGAAGAAATATCCACAATAATTACCTAAAATTGACAGAAACATGGACTAAAAGTCTAAAACCTAACTATAAAAAAAGGTCATCTGAAAGGAAACAAACAATCTCAACACTTGGAGCCATATACACATGAGCAATGCTAGGAACACAATCCAAAGCTGCTTGATGCACATGGACTGACCTGCCTCGAACAGTTCTTGACACATTTATATCCAGAGTTGTGTTCTAAAATTGCATGCCTAGACTTTTTTGTGTACACATTCGCATAGTAAATTTGAAAACTAGCAGAACTTTTTTAACTCTATTTCTATTTCCGTCATCTCTCAAAAACTAAATAGCGAAAACAACCAAACACAAGGATGAAGGAACGACAAGTAAGGACCAGAGAGAGAGAAACCTGCTTGAGATCAGGTCGAGGCAAATTCGACAGAGAAAAGAACTTGATGGCATCGTTCCCCGTAATTCTTCCATCACCATCTAAATTACAGAGCAAATCACTAATCAATTCGAACAAATAGTGGAATACAGGTTATCTCAGTCGGCGTATAGCAAGTACTTATAATGTAGTATCTACGTCATCAATTATCGTAATACCTAGTCAGCAAAGTGCGAACCAAATCAAATTAGGCTTCACAAGTCCAAACAACATCGATACACGGAAACAAACATTTTTACGTGGTTCCCTAACCGTACAGTTGACTACATTCACGGCTTACACTAGTTTCCACTATGTATCGAATGAAGAATGAAACACAGGTGCATATAGCAAGTGCTCATATAACGTAGTATTTGCATCATCAATTATCGTAATACCAAATCGAATTAGGCCTCACAAGCCTAACAAAATCGATGGACAGGTATATATATATATATATATGGAGACGAACCTGAATCAGCGTAAGTGAACCATTCTTCGTAGATCTTCTGGTGTTCTTTGGAGCACTTACTGATAGGAGCCGAATCAAACTCCATTATCGATTTTTCAGAAGAAAAATCAGGAAAACAAACAAAAATCTGGAGAAATCGAATAGCGCGGCTTGGGTTTAGGTCTTCTTCGGTTTGAAATTTGGAAAGTGATTTGAAAGTAATTTTAATTGATGAGAGAGAGAGAGAGAGAGACGTGGTGGCCGACAGAATGTTTAGTGGAGCGGGGAAGGATAGATTGAAACGACGACGTGTACCATTTGAAACACGTAGAGTGAAATAGCGTCGTCCTCTCTTCGTTGTGCAGCACACGCAGTCGATAGTACTTTTTAGATAAACGTATTTTAATCAAAAGAGTAATACAGATTGTTTTGATTTTCCCGCCCCTCTTTTTTTAACAATTCTTATTTTTACTGTATTTTTTATGTGGATTTACAATATTATGCTTCCAAATGCGAAAGGGTATGCAAAGAAAAGATTAATTTTGGAAATTCACGTTATAAGATACTCCTAACAAAAGGTAAATGTGGTTATAAAAAAAAGGTGCGAAAATCAATTACCACTAAACATACATCATTTTTAAGCAAGGGACACGTGGTCTAGGATTATGTAGCGCGGTTACGGGTTCAATTCTTACATATAGAATATTTAAATTCTTGTGGTATAATAGACTGAGTGACAAAAAGAAGTTGTTATTGATTTAATACATATTTTACAAATTCATCCACTAACAAATTTCTTCCTGAACTCGATACGACTCATAATAATTTTCCAAACTAGCTAAAATAAATTTCTCATGGGAGAACCAATTTCGTAAGTGGGTGAAAGAGTAATGTGTGAATGATTGTTTACTTGAATCGGATTAATAGGATTCTTTGGAACGTATTTTGGAAAATATTTTTTTGCAGCAATGAGTATATATTATATGCGCCATTTAAAATTTTTTGAAGATCGAATCCATATGCTATCAATGAATATATGTGATTTATTGTATATTTTCAAAATGACATCTTTTAATAATTCAATAAAAGATAAGGTGTATGAATTAATTTAGTTAAAATTTTGACTATTTTTTTAAATCTGTGACAAAGAATGTTAGCTCTGCCTGTTATTTTTTTTGGGTTAACTGAAGAAGCATACTCATTTAAAAAAGTCATAAAGCATCTACAAATTATCACAATTATACACATCAGGCCATACAGCATTTACAGATTCTCATCCGAATACAAAGATACAGAGACACAACCAAGTCCTAAACATAATGATATATTACATCCGTCCGAATTTAATTGTCCCTAATTTTATTCTAACCGGCTAAAAAATGGGTTATATGTTTGAAACCGTAACGAATTTCATATTGAATATAGATATTGTTTGATAGATTTCGATAAGTTCTATAATACAATGTTTTTAAAATCACGTAAAACATTATAAATTGAAAGATATAATCGATTAAAAAATAACACAAATTTCAAAAAATAACTATTAAATCCAGACAGAAGGAGTACAGTAAAAGCAAAGAGACGAATCTTATGTCTAACGCCTATCTCTATCCACTCATTACCTCTATTCCAAATTATTATTCTATTTTCTCTTTTCACTCATTACCCAAAAATCAAATCCAAAAATTTTTCAAACCCACAACCAAACAAGGCAAATGTTCTGGAATATGATGAAAGCTTACTAGAAGCTCCTAGAAGCTTGGAGTGCAAGTGAGATAGAGTGCAAGTGAGAAAGGAATCCAAAGTGCTGAGAAAGGAATCCAAAGTGCTAAGGCTTCGTTCCGAAACTTAAAAAAAGTCTTTTATTTTTTAAGAAGGCAATTTCAAGCTAAAAAATTATGAATTTATTGAAATCTAAAAATATGCAATATGGATCTTGTTTAAAAAATATGATGCCAAAAAAATTGAAATATTATTTTTCATTTACATTATTTTTGAATTTGAAAATGTGAAATAAACTACTTATTTTTTAAGAAGATTTCTGGAACGGAGCCTTAAGAGTTTGTGTCCAAAGTTGGTCTTCCTAGATTATGTGTTACACAAGTCTGGTGTAGTAATTGTAATCAATAAATTAAAGTACATTGATAATCAAAATCAAAAAATTGCTAAAGTTAGTAATATGTGCGTAAAAAGTACTCACATTGTAATAATCAAAGTTAACAACTTCCTAACCAATAATCAAATTTGTTCATTTGAATAATAAAAAATAACAATATGAGATTTCACATTGCTAACTTTAACAACCTTCTAAATGAATAATTAAAAACTGGCGTAACAAATTTTAATTATTCACTTTGAATTATTACATTGCAGATGCTCTTAGTTTGTTGTGTTCAACTTTTCAAAGAACTCGTACACACTCCCATTATCATCATCTTTCTCTAATCTCTATGCAATAATGGTACAGTCACCAAACAAAAAATTGAAAGGGGAAGGAGAAAACAATACAATCAAAAAGAAAAGAATGCACACCCTCGGCCCTCCCATCATCGTCGTCATCATTATCTCTCTCTCTTTCTCCCCCCCCCCCCCTCTCTCTCTCTCTCTCTCTCTCTGTGCAACAATGATACAGCCGCGAAACAAATAACGTACTGAAAGGGAGTAGAGGATTCCCCAAGTACATGAAGCATCTACCTTCAAAGACTGGCAATTGTCTTTCCAAGCAACCAGAGGACGAGGGATAGCTCTATCCCGAATATCGTGTGAAGCGATCCTCTATCCAGCATAAATCCATATACTGTAATCCCAGCTCTGTTGTTCTCAAAATACGTCACTATTCCAAAACGAAAAAAATACGAATTCGTTAGCTAAGTCGATCGTACAACAGAAAACTGCTGCATTCGATGTGCAATTCAATATTTCTTCATACTGTAGCAATTTTAGCGGCTAAGAGCATCTCTAATGAGCCTTTTTACGTGCCATTAGAGAAGCTCGAAGCGGGAAAAAATTAATTAGTGCATGCATGGACACGAACCAACCTCTCTCACAATTTGAAGGGTTGGGTTGTATCATCGGGCACTGAATAATCTCTCATGAATGGGAGAGTAAAAAGGGCGCAACTCACCTAAGGCATGTCTTTTCTGGAATGAGATTGTACTGTAGGCATATGCTGGGATTAGTTTGGTGTTGTCCAACTCGTCTTCTTCATCGCCAACATCATCACCATCCGACGATCCATCAGTGCTCGCCGGAAACAGGCGACTAACAGCACCTTGACCTTGAGCCATTGGAGTCTCAGGGTCGGCTGTATCAAACGACTCTATCGTTGCACATACGTGCCATTTGGTAGCAAGGCTCGTGACAGACTGGGCTTTATGCGTGATCCTCGTTGCACTCCTCAGTAATATCATGAGCCCGGCAAGAAGGCTTACAGAACAGAGCTGCACGCAGACAAATTCAAATCAAGCATTAAACAAACGCTATAGCAACTGTGAAACTGATGTCTAAGCATGTGAATAGGCCTAGGCCACCCACTGCCAGTTTTTCAGGTAGATTGACGCCAAGATACTAGAGGCCTTAGACTGATTCTCATAAGGCCTTCTACCAAAGTAAGGGATTCCCCTTCCGAATTCGCATGTTCCGAATTTGACAGGAGCATGGTTAGTCCAGGTCTGAGTCCCATGACAAAAAGCTTCTTGGGAAGATTTTGCGTGGGCTATTCGGTTTTGACCATATGATTATGTCGAGATATGAAAAAATAAAACAAAAGTCTATTTCCAACAACCAAAAATTTATTCGGTAGTTTATGTCATCAACTATCAAATCCATAATTTCCAGAGATGTGAGGCTCTCTAAGGGTGTCCGATACCAATGCCTTTGATCGAGCCAGTCTATCTATTTCCTCATACTTATACACGTCTTGGCTATACAGAACTTTCCTTGCTTTGATTTCATGACAAATGGTGCTCGCAATCCTTGCAAATGCCATTTTATATATGAAATACAACAAGACAGAATAAAATCGAGTCTGAAGCCCCGATGTCAGTCACCACGAATTTATATTATCGCCTCGGGTCTGTCAAGAAACTCATTCATAACTGAATTCATCTTGTAAGACTTTAACGAAATCTTTACGTGTTGCTTGTCAGCTAACTAACGAATGCACAATTCTCCTCGGGAGACTGACCGTGAAACAGATAACAATTCGATATGAATTTCAGCCAAATAAGTTCACAATCTTACCGCAAGTTCACCGGCTTTGTAAATGCTCACTTCAGCACTGGACCGTGTTGTCATCAGCAGAGAAGCAAACAAGCTGATTGTGATGAATATCAGTGCCCACAAGATGAACGCCCGATACCGATGGCTTATGACCCGCAGATACCTCCTGATCCTAAGGTGCTCCCTCAACACTGATTCCACGTCGGAGTCCACCTCGAAAACCTGAGCGAAGTCTTGCAACCGTAGAATCTGCAGGTAACATATCAGGCGGAAGAGGATGCACACCAGGAAAAACACCACCGTCCGGTAAAGCCATGAGCAGAGCTCCATGATGCATGCTACCGCATCGCTCACGTAAACGTTGCCCAAGAAGGGGATCTGAGAGGCACCAGAGGAGTACCACCAGATTTTGTATGCGGACTCAACAGCGAAACAGGGGAGGACGAAGATGAGGAGGATCTTCATTGACCTCTGCATCAATTACAACAACGGATAATAAGTGAAAGCACTTTGAATAATAACAACAGGGGTACAAGCTGACCCGGACATCCGGTCATCAAAAAATAATACTATAACAACAGGGATGAGTAAAAGTAATTAGCTAGTATCAACTCCAACTCAAAGTCCAAACAACAATATGAATAGAATCGCAACTTCCATTCGAACTCGAAACAACAAAATGCTATGTGCAGGCGCGCACGGAGATGAATGGATCTTCAGGGAACTCTACATCAGTAACAACTAACAACAGAAATTGTTTCTCAAAACAAAATTGAAAAAATTAATGTCAACTGAAGCACGATTTTGATTCTAACGCAAAACATCAACAACCTTATTGACAAATATGATCTCGATCATTAACTTCAACAGAGAATCACCAACACGGATTGAGAAATTAATATCAATGGACGCTCAACTTCAACTGCAACTCCAAAAACCAAAATCTAACTAAAATGTTGTCTCACTCAATATTTTAGAGAGAGAGAGAGAGAGAGAGAGAGAGAGAGAGAGAGAGAGAGAGAGAGAATAAGGATGAAGAATAGGATCTTCAATGTCTGCAAACAATTGAAGCATAAACTGAGAAAGTAATATCAATGGAGGCTTAACTTCTATTCGAATTTTAAGTTCAAGCTCGTATCCACTCGTTACAAGTTCGTTTATGAAAGGTTAGGTACATTAACAATCCAAAATTTAACATTTTTTTGAAACTCATTAAGAGGCCAGTTCAACTCGTTGACCTTACGATCCTTAAAACTTTCAAGCTTCTCAAGATTGGTTTGTGATTGACTCAATTAGGCTCGATTAAAGCTCGTCTGAGATCAGCTTGCCTCTTTAACAAGCCAACCTTTAACATATTTTAAAACTCCTTAAGCTTTCAAACCAAGTTTGAACAATTTATTGATTGGCACCCCTAATCGTAGACATCAATAATTTTGGAAAAAAATTAACTGCTCGGCTCATGTTTGCCTCAATTAAAGTCTGTTCAAGATCGGCTCGGCTCATAAACAAGCTAAATTGGATCATGTTTTGAAACTCGTTAAGTTTTCAAACTAAGCTCAAATGACTAACTGCTCAGCTTATTCGGCCTGTTTATCATCTCTGATGGAGGCTGAACTTTAATTCGAAATTGAGACTCCAAACACAAAAATCTTATCACAGAAGGTCGAATTTAAGACTCCAAACACAAAAATCTTATCACAGAATGTCGAATTTGAGACTCCAAACACAAAAATCTTATCACAGAATGCCGAATTTGAATTCAATCACAGTCAAAAAATTATAAAATAAATGAAAAGAAAAAGCAAGAGAAATACCAACATACATTGAACTGCTCTGTGTACCCCTTCCTCACCGTCTCGCTCTCATCACACAACTTATCAAAGAACAAAAACCTCCGGATCCCGTACTTCTTCACGAACCTCGACAGGCACAGAAACGACAGCGTGGCGACGGCGCTGAGCGAGAGCTGGATGACCCCGTCGTAGGGCCGCTCGTGCGTGGCGTCGCAGGAGGAGCAGGCGAGGAGGAAATGCGAGAGGCAGGGGATGGCGACCGCGAAGACGACGAACACAAACCACGAGAGGCACGTCATCGGCGTGCTGGATTGGTCGACGCACATCCATCGGAGCCACGTCCTGAAGCTGTGCAATTCGTCGTAGGCGTGCGAGACGCTGCGGGAGTAGGGTTTGTTGTCCCTGCTGTTTATGAATGCCTCTCCTTCGTCCCCCATGGCAGAAATGGAGAGAGAGAGAGAGAGATCACTGTAGGATTGTTTGTAAGCTGATCGATGTGTGTAAATATTAATATAGGGAGAGAGAGAGAGA
The DNA here is from genome assembly GCA_019656835.1 of Rhododendron ovatum. Taxonomy (NCBI): domain Eukaryota; kingdom Viridiplantae; phylum Streptophyta; class Magnoliopsida; order Ericales; family Ericaceae; genus Rhododendron; species Rhododendron ovatum. The sequence continues at coordinate 2,081,706 of CM033796.1, forward strand.
GAGAGAGAGAGAGAGAGAGATGGAAATTGGTTTGTTGTTGATTCTGGTTGGGAAGGTGGAGAAGTCACGGAAATATTTGGGCGCGCAAAAGTAGAAGGCTTAAGAGCCAATCAGTGAATGAAAAGTGGCGTTGGTGGATGGATTTTGGCATTTTGCCCGTATATAGTGGAGGTCAAACGGGATGAATCAGCTTCTCGAGTTCTTTTTCTTACAATTTTATACATGGGTGTTCATATCAGCTTGCGAACACGTCTATTAATTTCAAAGTTTTTTTTCTTACAATTTTATACATTGGGTGTCCAGATCAACTTACGAACACGTCTACTAATCTCAAGGCTCTACACTTGATGACCGGGCAAACTTTAAGAGGCCCAAAATTTAGAACATTTAGCCTTTGTCAGTTTTGAGCTCATGACCTCTTAAATACGGAATGACTGTAGAGCGGTGCAGAGCGGCCGGACCAGCCGCTCATCTTGGCGATCAATTATTCGAATATTAACCAAACAATGAACGATTCAAATTTGTATGCTGAGATGAACGGCCAGAACCTGCTCGGCAACATCCCAAGTCCATACAAGCCCTCTAGTTGTCGTATTTCACTCGGCCATATGCCTTGGGGTACTTTGCTTCTCTGCTTTTTGTTTTTGTTTTTATCAGCCCTTGGCTTCTCAAGTCAATGACTGCAATTTTGTTCGTCCATTCGTTTTACAAAAGTTGGTTGTTTGTCAATCATTGTAAAAAGAGAAATCAACTCAACCGTGTAGGGATAAAATGCCTTATGAATTACTACATTTAAATTTGATTCAAAATTTTAAATTAGTAATTAATTGGGACTCAATACGAACCCTGCAAAAATTGAATAACATAAAATGGGTCAACAAATTACTAGTACATTTTAAAATTAACCTAATAGGCCTAAAGCGTAGATATAACGTGCATCATATTTACTCTGGTCATTACTTAACACCACAACTAACCTACACAGATTTTGAATTAAAAATGTGAATTAATCAGTGATTTTTTGTCAAATAGAAAACAGTGATTCGGTTCACTCAAGTAGTAGTAGATGAACTGAACCAAATCAAACATCTTTGGCCAAATTAATTAAGGTCCACCGCATAATTTTCACTTTTCTCCCCTTCGACATCACTTTTTGGTGGGATCCACATAATTTCAATTAATACGAAGGATGATAGTGTTCACTCTCTTAAGTGGAGGGTGAACAAAACCCAACTCTTTGCGAAAAGCTATATCTCCATACAAGTCTCGAATCATCGATCCCCATCCTCAAGGTTTTTTTTTTTTTTTTTAAACATCAAAAAAGAACTTCATAGATACAAACAGAGACATCACAAAAAATAAAAAACAGCCCAAAGCAACAAGAAGATGACAAGCCAGAATAAGATGGTCCCACTTTGATGCAGCCAGTTGGATTTCAACTGCTTCCTCTCCCACGTACTATAGCTTTTGCATATGAAAGCAGACCGCTAACCCGGGGTTAGTCAAGTGATCGAGGTCTGTGACTTGAAATTTACTTTCTCTTAAAATTTTAAATTCAAAATTCCTCACGTGTTATTAACTCATATGGGATTAGTTCATACAAAGCTTTATTTGGAATAACCCCGAGTGAGCGGTGAGATCGATCTCTCAAAATTAATCAAGATAAACGTAAACCGATCCGAATACTTGAGTTAAAGATTAATTATGTACTAAACAAAGCAATCATACCCCGTAAAACCGGTGGTGGTACTGGGACCCCTTTGTATGCAACGTGTATAGTGAAACCGTCATCTGAGCAAATTGGTCAAGATGCCCACTGCCACATGGGTCTCCCTCTCTCTGTCTCTCCCCCTCTCTCTCTCTCTGAATTATAAAAACTGGTTCGGTGCAAATCATCAACCTTTGTCCCCATATAGACTATAGTATATGCATGTGAGAGGTAACCAAAAAGAAGACAATCAATTTGAGCTTGACATTAAACTATCATTCAGAGCATCTAAAACTACTGGTAAAACCAGCTGGTACCACAGCTAAAAAGTAGTAGTAAAGGAAATCACTCTTGCTTCTGACCAATTTACAAAAGATATGTTTGGATAGAGAAATTAGGAAAATGGTTTTTGCACTACATTTTTATAGAATGCGGAAAATGGTTTATGAATTAAAGGTGATGTATCGTGAAAGAATGACATGTCTCGTAAAACAAAAAATAAGTACTTAAAAAATATGAATCTTAGCGAAACGGAACCTAATTTTATGGATTGAATATAAAGTTTCTACATGGTATCATAACGAAACCTATTCAAACCCACATTTAAAAAATTTACAATCCGCATCCCTTGATGTCATACCTAATAAAAAGATTGCATGATAATTAACACCCAAAAATGCTATTTGCGACAAACCTCAAAAAACGAACTCTATGTGAGAGGGAATATTAAAGGAATATAATTCCACATTGCTTGAATGTGAAATTGGTAATCACTTGAATATGGAATTGGGATGGATACTGAATTAGGAATTAACGCGGAGAAAATTAAGGAAACTAAGATGAAGGGAGAAACATTAACAACTTATTCATTTTGGGTTTCAAAATCCCTGCGCACGATTCTCAATAAATTCTTTATCTCTCTCTTCACTCATTACTCTCAAAAACCTCCCTCAAAACCCAAATCAAATTGGGTCCGTTTCCTCGGTTCGGCTTTTAAAAACAGCATAGAACAAAATGTTCATCAACTTTGTTCTAACAACCACGACACCTTTTGGCACAAGATAAGCGTCGAGTCCTCTACTGCCAACATAAAACAACCCATAAGTTCCCTTGGGCCTGGCATTAGAATTGTTAGGAGTCCAGGCAATGGGCTGTATGAGACTTTTATTTTGGGCCTTTCCAATCTTTTGAAGGTAATAGAAATCATTTATACTGTGTCTGATTTGTGTTTTGAAAAGTTTTTTGAAAAATAGTAGGGGTAATAAGTGGAGAGAGATAGAGAGAGAAATGTTGGAAGTAAGAAGAATCTAGGGAGAACCTAGGGAAATTTTTTTGAAAAATTCTTTTCAAATAGCAAAGAGAACAAGGCATTACATTCTGCAGAATCCAATCTCCCATACTCTCCTCTAATGAGTCCTTTTTTTTTTTTTTTATGTGAGATGTTCTCTCATGTAATCTCTCGTCTGGGGGAAAATGAAACCAATCATGTGTCTATTTGACAATCCAAACAGTTCAACAACAAAAGGAACTTTGACGAGATTATCTTTAGATAATAAACCTACAAATGTCATGAGTAGAGACACATTAATGACGTTTAACGCAGATTGGGATATTCATGTATGCTTCAGAGTCCATTAAGACCTTAGGTTATGTTTGGATCACGGATTTGCGGAGGAATTACAAGGAAAAGGATAATGATAAGGAACTTCCACGAACACTTCATCGTCACCATCTCATATTTCTCCTATCCATAAATTCCTGTGAATCCAAACACACCCTCAAAATTTCCGAAGAAGTGAGAGATAAATAGAAGACCAATAAAGGAAAGAGGGAAGCCCCTTCAAAGAGGCAATTCATCTCACTGGTTAAGCCAGGATTAACCTTTCACCTTTTATTTTTTCTGCCAAATTCCCGTGAAACTGGTCGAGTGATTGATATTATTGGTCTCAGATCTAAGCCTATAAGAATACATGTAGGCATGTACTGTAGAGAGAGAGAGAGAGAGAGAGAGAGAGAGAGAGAGAGAGAGAGAGACCCAAGAAGTTTGTCTGAGGGGAGAGGAAAACCGGGAAGAGGATTTCATTTCAATGGTGCTGGGGAGGGGAGAGGAAAACCGGGAAAAGGATTTCATTTCAATGGTGCTGGGGAGTAGAAGACGAGTGAAATAGCAAAACCTATTGTCCTCAATCATATCAAATAATGATATGACTAGCAGAAGTGGCAAAGATTTAGAGCCGGCTAATGTCCTTTACACACCAATAAGTCTTGGAACATCTCCCGATAATTGTGTTCAGAACCGTTCGATAAACTCACACAAATCCAGGCAACCACAATTGTGTCCAGCCGTTCGATATACTCACACAAATCCAAGCAACCCATAAGTTAATATCACGTTTAAAGCCTATGCCCCTGTGGCACTAACTCAACCTTCACCCAAAACTCCATACACGCCAAACCCGTGCAAAAGCTACACCACCCATACCGTATTAATGGCAACCGAATATTATGCATATGAATGCCCCTATGCCAACCTAACAACGGTGACCACATCAAAGCGGGAGGAGGGGAGGGAATGGGGGTCTGTATTTTATATGTGATGTCGACAAATGAATCAGCAAAATCAGCTAGGGGGGAAGCATGGTCCTCCATAACCTATATTAACCAAACAAGGCTGGCCAAACCAAACCAGTGGATGCCACTCACAGGTGATTAATCTCACAAAAAAATAAACTAAAATCAAGCTAAATCCCCGAAACCAAACCATTGAAGCCACAATAAGCTAGTCCCAGGTGATTAATCACAAAAAAAAGTAAAATCTGAATCTAACCACATATCCGAAACAAAGACGCTACCTTGAGGAGGTTATTACCTAAAACTCAGGCCAGCTGCAAGACGCTAGCACTGCGTTCCTCCAAGTAGCCTTAAAGACGTGTTTCAGCCTTGAATATTGCTCTTCAGTTCCTAAAGATGACAAACAAAGTGAAGCAGCAACTGGTAATGCATAAAGCAGCACGTAAACCCAGTGAAGTTCCAGTGCCACCTCGTAGAAAGGAAGTAAAAGCATAGAAATTAGCAGTTATTAGAAGATTCGAAGAGATTTGGATGCTCATGTTATCTACGAAGCCTAACCATGGACTTCTAATCCTTGACATAAAAGGAACTATTTCCATCTTAAAAATAGGTACATCACCCACTTGAGTATCATTCCCTCCCTCACTAAACAAGGCTGCAAGCATGTGAGTCTCCCCGCAAGTTTACGCATGCCAACAAGTTAAAAACTGAAACATATGCATAAGCTTACAATAACGAATCATGGATGTTGGAAAAAGAGTGAAAGAGATGACCAAAAACAATCAGAAGCTTCCAGGGTGGATTTCAACGTTGAGTTCAGTTCCCTACTTTTTCTACAAGGTACTAGATTATCAGAACAAACGACCTCCTACTAATAAAAGTCCACCCATCACGAAAAGCGTAGCCGAGGGACACGTTTTTCCTATTCTCGTAACTTCATTCACCCTAAATTAGTAGAGTGCATGGCAATAGTTGATGTTGATACTACAGATTCTGCCTACATAAACAGACATGTTCAAAGACATGCATATGGCTTACAAGGAAGACGGAACTCAGAAAGATAGATTAATAAGTTCTGAATTGATAGCATGAAAACACGGGAAGAAAAATCCGAAACCCACAGTAAAAGCAGATTAGGATAGAGTAAAAGCAGTTAGAATACTAACAAAACTAATCATTTCGTCTGCATCCACATTGACGGACATATTAACAGTATTCATACAGACAAAAGTGTAAGTGTTGTCACCACAATGATCAGTTTCTCAGCAAATAAAATAAGACTGAAGAAACTACCATATTAGGAAATGAATAATGAAGCATGAGACCAGTAAAATTACAGACAAAACACGAATAAACTGAAAACAAACCAAGGCCGTATGAATAAATGCAGATAGATTGCTAATGAGGTAATCATTTTGTCGGCATGCAATCGATGCAGGATGGATATACCTGTTCGGACATACTATTTTCTACTCGTAGACAAAAATTATATCCATAATGATCAGTTACAAAACATCTACAATAAGAATAGAAGAACCTTCCTCAGAATGAAACGAGTTAGTGATACCATGAGGCTGTAGGATCGTACACAAAGACGCTCAAGACTTGCTCAGAAAAGAAATAATTTCCATGTCCTCGGCAACACAAACCTACACTACATGCACCATAAATACGCAAGTTGAGTAACCAAAATAATCAGTATCTATGCATATACAATAAGACTAGAAGAAACTTCCACATGAAAAAATGAATAATGAAGCATGAGACCCGTAAAATTACACACAAAAGTTCAAAACACATATTATCTGAAAACAGACAAGGGCTGTAATGCTGTATGAGTAAATGCAGTTCGATTATCATGAGCAAATCATTTTGTAGGCATGCAATCGATGCAGGATGGACATACCTTTGCGGACATACTACTTTCTACTTGTAAGTGTATCCAAAATGATCGGTTACAAAAAATCAACGATAAGTAAAGAAGAACCTTCATAAAATGAAACGAGTCAATGGTACCATGAGGCATTGGAGAATTATATACGAGAGACGTCTAAGGCTCGCTCTGAAAAGAAACAATTGTCATATACTCGGCAAAAACACAAAACTACACTAAATGAACCAAAAATACGTAACTTTTCTGCTCCGGTCAAATATGTTTCATCAACAGAGTAAGTTGCGTACCCAAAATTATCAGTTTCTAAGACTAGAAAAACTTTCATATGAAGAAAAGAATAACAAAGCATAAGACCGATAGTGTCACACGGAAAACACGTATAATCTGTAAACAAATAAAGGTTATGAGTAAATGCAGTTAAATTATTAATGACCTAATCTTTTTGTCAGCATGCAATCGATGCAGGACGGATATACCTGTACGGACATGCTACTTTCTACTTGTAGACAGAAGTGTACCCATAATGATCAGTTACAAAACATCTACAGTAAGACTAGAAGAATCTTCCATAGTATCAAACTATTTAAAGATAGATTGAGGCATTGTAGGATTATACACAAAAGACGTCCAAGACTCGCTCTAAAAAGAAACAATTGGCATATCCTCGGACAACACAAACCAACACTACATGAGCCATAAATACATAACTTTTTCCCTCCGATCAGTTAAGTTTCATCAATTGTTCTTAACCCGAAAACCCCAACCAAGATGACCTTCATACTTGACAATATGTAATTTGCACCCACTTCCGCGCCATGACTGAAAGGATTTGCCCGCCAAAGACCTAACGGTTACTCTACGAAAGGATTCGGCAATAATATAGAGATGCAGTTTCCATACAATGCCATGAAGCAATAACACTTCAATATATCTTGCAACCACCTAAAACTCTGACAAACAGATAATCAATCACATATCAAATCAACATATGCATAGGTAGGCGTTAGCAAACATCAACAACAAATAAGGTATTCAATGAACATACCATAAGATAATAACAACATAAAGTCCCAACATTTGAAAACCTCAAGCAACTACCATTAACTCTGCGAAGAGCTAACACCACATCCCAAATCAACAGATGCGTAAGTAGGCATTTGCATAACTAAGAACATACAATCGACGAAACACAAGGAATCAACGGATTGAGCAGGAATAAAGATTATAAGTTTCTTCGACTAGCATTGAATCAGATAAAAATTTTATACAGTAAACAAAGAGATCAGAGTAACAGATCAGATGAGGAAAACTCCACAACGGATCGGAACTGATCCCTCTGTTTTTACATGTAATTTGACTTCAACAACACGAGACTTAAAAAGGTTTAAAGCCCCCGATAATCGTCTCATAATAAGTTCATCATCGACAATCCTCTAATTTACTCTAACAATTAAAGATGACAAAGCGAAAGATGTGATGGTAATTTCTCCTCAAACAAACATGACAGAACAACCAAACGATTCGATTCAATCACGTTTTTTTATGTATCATCTTCTCTTTTTCTCCGAATAAAATACTGAGAACAAAAATATCGCGATTAGAGGCGAAGGTCCGTGAGGTGTATATCGTCGTAGTCATCACAAGCCTCGTGATCCAACAGCGGAGGGAGGTTAAGATCGAACGGCAAGGGCTTGCGAGACGAATTCGACGAGGCGATGTCCACGTCGCCGTCGTCGACGACCGTGGACGACGAGTCGCAGTCGCTGCGGCAGTCGTCCGGGGAAACCGGCGGCGTCCTGGGGTGCCGCCGGGGAGGCACAACCACCGGTTTCAACGGCGGCGGCCTGGGCCCGCTGAACGACTCGACGGTGCTGGACAAGCTGCTGGAGGTCGGGCGCTGGGGCATAATCTGGTGGTGCGGCGGGTACAATCGGTGCTCGATTAAATGGTCCCTCGAATGTTGATGATGTATCTGGTGGTACGGATCGAGTACGGACGACGGGACGGGGAAATTGGTCTTGGCCTTGGCTCCGCGGAGGGTCCGGGCGGCCGAGTCGTAGGCCCGGGCGGCGTCCTCCGCGGAGTCGAAGGTCCCAAGCCAAACCCTAGCTTTCTTCCAGGGGTCTCTGATCTCCGCGGCGAATCTTCCCCACGGTCTCTTCCTCACTCCCCGGAACCTAATCGATCCAGATCCGTTGGCTTCGGCCGCCGGCTGAGCCGCCGCCGCCGCCTTGGCCGATGCGGTTGCTCTGGCTCTCCGCATGGCCGGAAAAATTTAACGAGCTTTAGTAGAGAGAGAGAGAGAGCGAGGGAGGGGAGGCGAGAGAGATTGAGACGATGGATCAAAAATCTTTCTTCTTTCTTGTTTCAAGATGGGGAAGAAGATATAATACAGATCTGTTCTTGAATCTCTCTCTCTCTCTCTCTCTCTCTTTCTAGGATTTCTTTTGGTGGTTTTTCTCTCTCTTCTGTGAGTTTCCTTTTTCTTTTTCTTTGATGATTTTCTCGATTTCTCGACCTTTCACCCGCCCCCACAAAGCGAGTAGACTGGGTTGGGTGGTTTCGTTTTTCTTTCCTTTTCTTTTTTCTTTTTTTGGATTATAGTAATTTTTGGCCACAAGTTTTTGTTGAAAATTGGAAATTGGGAATAATCAGGAGGCGGAATGACGTAAAGGCCCTGTGGTTTTCATCATTCTCTTCCTGTCAGTGCTGCCCCTAATTGAGTGTTGGCCGTCATTACTCCCTGATTTCTGGTTTTGTGACGTCGTTAAAATTGTGGGATTTCCCAAATAAAATGGAGTAAAAAAAGAAAGACAATTTGGACTTTAATTTTGTCCTTATTAGATCAACGAATTTATTAATTTTGTGTCTTTTTAGATTATTAATTTGTATCGACGAGATAAATTAAAAAAATAAAGATTTATATATTTTATCCAAATATATTCAAAAATATTCACGAAAAAATACACAAGTCTACCTTTTTCTGCATAATATGTTCTGTTAAAAATAATTTTTTTTTTCTATTTTGATTATTTGCCAACGTAATATACACATGAATATTGATATACCCCACATAAAAAAAATTACTTTTAAGCCATTCACTTCACTTTTTTTTTTAGAATATATTTCCCACTCAACATTCCTAATACGTGAAAGGATGTTAGGCCTCATTTGACGAGTGAAAGATTTTGTGAGAAACTTATGGGATTTTGTGAAAAAACTTATGGAAAAATTTTCATTCTATCTCTTGCATATTATGGAAGTTGATAGAGCTTTCCTTTTAGATAAATGATATTTGCACTTTTAAAATTAATGCAGACACTCCAAAATTAATGTAATTTCAAAGCTATTTTCTTTTATTTTTTGGAGTGTCTCCTTCAATTTACTTTCCTTTCATTGCTATAATATAATTTTGAATTATTTCTACACAAAAATTATCATTTTATGAATTTATCGTGAAACAATTGTAGGGATAATGTGAAACTCAATAATAGATGTCCACTATGTTCTTCTTCTTTCTCGTTCAAGGGGTAAGGTCTATAATGGTATAATAAAAAATTAATTATTTTTAAAGTTAATAATATTTGTACAAAAGATGGTTCATAATAGTATAATCAAACTTAACAATATCCATAGAAATAATCAAATTTTAGGCTTTGGATAATCAAAACTAGCAACATTTTTTAATAATCAAAATTTGTCAACCCCACATCAAATAAGTTAATTAGTTCCAAAATTTATATACACGCATGTTTCAATTAGTATTTTCTTTTTCTCTTCTTCTCCAACTCTATATCTTCTCCACTTTACTCACAGACTATTTTTCTTTTTTTTCCTCCAAAAGTGAAGTTCATATTTTTCGATCATCTATCATTCAACCCATTATCGCCGAATTAAGGTATTTCACTCTTCTTTCTCATTTCTATTCCCCCCCAAAAAAAAATTAATAATAATAATCATAATAGGAGGGAAGGAAGTCGCCGATTTTTTTCCAAAATTAAGGGAGGGAATTGATATATTTTTGCCCAAAAAAACGTAAATGAAGAGAAGTGAATGGCGGGAGAGAGAGAGAGTGAAATTGTTGTGGAGCCCTTATTTTGGTTATGGACTAGAGCGATCATTGTGAACCTCAATATTGGTAAGCTTGCAAACCTCTTAAATAAATAATCAAAAATTAATGTGTCCACTTTTGATTATTTATTTTTTATCATATCACTATGGATGGCCTAAGATAATTAAATCGGAAGAGTAATAAGAATTAAAATTTATATCAACCATGTGAAGACTGTAAGAACTACATCAAACCCTATATAAAATAATCTCACGTGAGGAAGAAATAAACTAACAACGAAAGACTTCTATGCAGGAGAACAATAATCCCAATTTGTACAATGTCACTTCCCGTTCTAGAACACCTTCTTAAAAAGTAAGTATTTATTTTACATTTTCAAACTCAAAAATAATGTAAATGAAAAATAATTTTTCAATTTTTTTCGCACCGTATAAAAGATCTCAATGAGATCTATCAAACAAGATCTATAGTGATAGGAAAATTATTGGCGTAAGCACATGATTTTTAAGTTTGAAATTGTCTTCTTAAAAAATAAATACTTATTTATTGTTCTGGAACGGGACCGTGGATCCTATTGGGTTAGATATCCCCTTTCTTATTGTTCTCTTTATTTTGTGAAACTCCCGTAATTAAAGTGTTACCAAAAAAAAATTATTGTATTATTTATCACTCTCTTGCCAAAAACAAGCAACAAAATAATTCTCTCTTCATCATTTTCTCATATTCTCCATCACTTTGAGAAACCACGTGTAGGGATGATGTTGAATGCGGATGAGGAATGTCTTTTGTTCTTGTTCTTTTCAATTCCAAAAATTTCCGCATTTTCCAAACATGTTTTTTTTTTAAAAATCCGCGTTAGCTAACTTGCTAACTCTTAGTCTATCCACATGGCTCAAAAGTTATAAATCAGGTCAATAGTAGCTGGTGGGCATCACAACATAAATCACTTGACTTTTTCATAATTTCCCGATTTAAAATAAAAGAAAATATATGTGAAGTTGAATGAAGTTTTCAATTCCCTTTTATTCATTGTACTATTTGTTTTCTCTATTTTCTTACCATATTTATTTTTTACTTTTTCTCTATTTTTTGCGTGTAAATTTAATTCTTTATAAAAACAAAAGGTTTAAAAACATGGGACGAAAAACCTTATATTTTGCACATGGTGCAAAAGATTTTATGCACTACAGTTTCGGCACAGGCATTAGCAGCGCCCAAAAATATTATTCATTATTTTTGCTAATCAGAAAACTGTTTGTTATTTTGTATTAGTCATACTTCTTCCAATTTTAGACCTAAATTGTGGTTATTTGGCACATGACGTTCAAAGAAGTGGGAACCGGCCACCATAAAAGGTTAGACCACGTCCAAAGGGTATGAATGTACATGCTCTCAGTTATTCTTTATGGATATGGGAACACGTTCAATCAAAATAACCCCTCAACCTTGACCTCAATGTGTAATGGACACTCAACTTTCTGAAACTTCAATTACACACGTATACTATTGAGGCGTTATTCAATTACTCCCCTACTATCTAAATCTACCCGGTTGTTGAATGCTTATATGGCCTATAATAGTTTAATTGGAGAGAGAGAGAGAGAGAGAGAGAGAGAGTTGAGTACAAAAAAAAATAATTAAAATTTCTAAAGATTATGATTAAAAGGTAAAGTGTATAATTATCAAAATTTTAAAGGAACTAAAACAATAAACGTTGTTCTAAGTACCAAATAAAAACATGAATAACAATCGAGGTTATCGAAATTCCGTAATATCTCTCCGTCGGTTACAAATCACAAATAATAAGGGAGTGCTTGATTCATTATTACTACAAGTTTGGAGACAAAAGAAGAAAACATAAACTAGGAAATGGCATTTGTCGAGAGAGTTTGACATCAACCTAACAAGTGCTATGTCACCGAATTTTGAAGTCGTTTTGGATAATTCCTTTCAAACCAAAAGGCTCTCATGTCCACCAACTAAAGAGGAGTTTGATCAATACCTTTTTATGTGCTCTGAGTGCCTGATTGGTACTCTGTCGCATCGGTTAAGAAATATTGTCCAATCACATCACACAACTATCTCTAGAAGACCTTCAGCATCTATGTCGGAATCGAAGCTTAAGTCCTACTATCACATATGGAGATTAGTAAATATCAGCACAATCCTGAATGGAGTTATTTGGACACTTGCCAATTTAACAAATCTTGTACGATTTGGAAATTTGCGGCATTCTAATGAAGGAATATATTGCTCCCAATCTACCCCCCACAACTAACTGGGGCTAGCTTTGTTGACAAAAACTCTTGTATCTCACTATGAGGTTAAGAATTCGAATCTTTACACTTGCGTGTGGGTGTTTCTTTTTAAGAGAATGCAGTGTCTCGAGTTTGTACTTTGTACTTCATATCTTCTGATGTAAAATAAAATAATCTTTTCTGTCAATCGACAAAAAAGAAAAAGAAAAATCTACTCCCCACAAAAAGTATCTCTATCTGTCTTCATGCATGCCCATTTTTGTGAACAAAGCCAATTCCTCCTACCTGAAGACATGGACTTCTAACGAAAATTTGGTGGAAAAATAATCGGTTGAATCACCTCAATCCCCAATTTGCAAGATATGCCTAATACCCAGAAGAAGGAATACCCTCAATTGCCCATTTGATCCAAATTTGGTAATTTTTCGGTTTTCTTGACTGGAGGAATGAAAAAGCAAAGCGATTTTTGTAAAATCCGCAGTGACATAACCATGTTATTTTTAACGAAACTTCAGCTTCTTTCATTTGCAGTGGATTTTTTTTATGGTCTTTTTACGTTTTTGAGTATATATCTAGAGGACTAGGAGTCCCTGAAAGTAAAAGACAATGCCAATAAAGGGTTCAATGACCATAGTCTTCCTCGATTGGGGTTTTACTCGCATCTTGTATGAATTGATCAAGAAACACATTCGAAGAAATTCTGACCGTCAATCGGAATGGTTTGTGGGTTCCCAACACCTATAGTTGCGAAAATCTAAAAGTTAGCAATTGCGCTCGAATTTCTTTTGCCTTTGCTTTTTTCATTGCTTTTCGGAACGCAAATTAAATAGAAAAAGAACAATAAGGCTCTGTTTTGTTTCGATGTAAAATGTTTTAGAATGTAAAATATTTTTTATGTAAAATAAAATTCAAAATTTTATTTTTCGGTGATTGGTTGGCACTGGAAAAATATTTTCAGAAATCAAAAAAAAGTGGGTGGGTGGGGGGGGGTGGCGGCTTAAACGGTGGAAAGATATGAGAATATTAAAATTGAACGTGAGTCAGGATTGATGATCGAGAAAACTGAGCAGTTAAAATTACAGTAAAAGGCAATAGGTTCATTTCGAAAAATAACTTACAAAAGATTTAATAGTAAGTCATTTTCATCCAATTAATGGAAATTGTTTTACTCGTAAAATATTTTCCTTATTTTTTACACAACCAAATACCGAAAAATAAGTAAAATGTTGTACCGGAAAATATTTTACGCCCAAATAAATGGAGCCTAAAAGTTTAAGGGCGAAGGAATTCTAAAGAAACCAAACTTTATTTTGGAATGCAGGGGCTTTCTTGTCACTTCACATTTAAGTGATGGATTATTTTCTTTTTCCAAAATGGAGAATGATACACCCACCGCATCTCTTCCACCGAACAACTCACCGTACCACCCATTGCCCGCCACGTGGCAATGGGCTCATTGTGCAAAAAAACAAAAAACGGAACAGTAGTGAACAAAAACCCCAATTCAATTAAAAAACACGCGTTCTGCGTTCTTCCTATTTCCAAAAGAAAGAGAGGGAGATGGAGAAACCGGCTATCACCAGCTGACGACCTCCACCGCCGACCCCAATCACCACCTCCTACCACCATGTCAACTGCTAAACCTCATGCGACCACCTCAACCACCAAGGTCTCTCTTCCTCCTCTCTCTCTCTCTCTCTCTGAATTTGCCCAATACAGTAGTAAGCCATAATGTGTACTAACATCTTCTTGGTTTTGTCATGTTTTTCCTTTTATGTTTCCCCAATTCATGTTCTGAGCCATGGCTAAGGAATTTTTCAAAATCAATTTACCCTAGGTTATTAAAATTCCCAAATTTCATAGTAGGGCTGTAAATAAAACATTAACGTTTCTTGTTTGATTAGATTCCTGAGTGAAATTGCTATCCCAGTTGTTAAGAGTTTTATTTATTTTAACCAAATTTAGTTGTATTTCATCTTGTTACTTCAATTATTCTGCATTCACTATCTACATTATAGCAGTAAATAGGAAGAACGCAAAACGCTTATTTTTTGAATTAAATTGGGGTTTTTGTTCACTATTGTTTTGTTTTTGTTTTTTTGCACAATGGACCCACTGCCACGTGGCAGACAATGGGTGGTACGGTGAGTGGTTCGGCAGAAGAGATGCCGTGGGTGTATCATTCTCAAAATATACTCCAGTTGAGAGGACAAAGTCGTCATAAATTGTGCAACCACTTGCCCTTGAAAAACTGACCACCAGATCCTGGACCATGCTGCTTGGGCCCCCACCCACCAGGTCTAATCTGCAAAGACTGAGTCCAGAAGCAGGCCGTCTATTAAGGAATGGGTTGGGCCTAGTCCCAAATCGTGGATTTAGAATCACTTATAAGCTTTTTGCTAGCTGGACCATCTTCCGGAATCCGACCTTAGGCCTTATTCTGCTAATTCAAATAATTACTTATTTTTTGAATTAAAGGTGATATATTCTGAAAGAATGATTTTTCTCGTAAAGCAAAAAATAATTACTTAAAAAATAAGAACCTTAGTGGAACTGGGCCTTAATCCCTCCTTATGCAAGTTAAGGTGGCCATCTAGGACTCAAGTCCAGTCCAATGTTCCTCCATCCAGTCCTGTTTATTTATGTTTTTTCTTTTTTTTTGGTTGTTCCATCACAGGCTCAGAACATCGATCGAAACCGTTCGACTCGTAGAGTTCGTCAAGTTATTTAAGCTTGAGAAAAAACAACCCGCAAACCAATCAATCTTTTCTTTCTTTTTTTTTTGAACAACTAACTAGTCTACTTTACCTATCATATTTTAGCACAAGTCATTTCTCCCAATACGCAGAAGAGCAAAAAAACTTAGGGATAAATTTACCATTAAATGACATATTTGACCTCCTAAGTCATAACCCACCATTCAATGGCAAGACCCCTCTTTTCTATTGGTTCTTCTTCCTCCCTAGCTAGTCCCAAGCTGCTCTACCACCCCGTTCACAACTCGTCCTCTGCCATTAAAGTCCTCTCAAACTCTAGACCGAGAAAACTCAAGGGAGTCGTCGCACGGGCTCTGGATCATTCTTGACTCGTCAAGTCACGACTTATGAAATTAATCTCCCAAGTCGTTGCTTGATCTAATCCGAGATTTAGATTAAAAAGACACGTGCCACGCATATATTTGCCGAAATGAACTCCACCTTTTCCCCAATTGTTGAAGCAATGGGATGATTTTGCACAAAAATTACCAAACTTATTTAAACCCACAGCTGTGAATATTGCACAAGCGAGCAGAAACAAAGGTACAAGGCCTAGCTAGCTTCAAGTGTTTACAGTTCTATTCGTCGCCCGTCTTTTGGAAGTGCCCCTTGCCCACAGGCTCCTCCTCCTCGTACTTTTCCTTAGCGGATTCGACCCTGGAGTCTCCAATGGCAGCCTCTTGCTTGCCATCGTGTGCCTTTCCGATAGTTTCTTGGTGAGCCTTTGCTACTGCCACTTTCTCGAATTCCTCGGCCACTCTTTCGAACTCTTCTGCTGTTGTCCGAGCTCTCTCCATTCTGTGGCCGTCGCTTTCCTTGCCTGGTTGACTGTTACAACCCTGAAACATCATAGACACAGATCGATGATGATAATACGGATGAAAATTAGTTGACTACATATTCCCAGCACTAAAGACCCGAATTGAAATGAATGGAACTGGAATTAATTGATACCCCAAATCATCATATACACACAGTTTTTGGTCGAATCAACACAAATATTGGTACAAACATGAACTGGAATTGATACCCAAAATCGTCGTATACTCACAGTTTTTTGACGAATCAACGCAAATATTCGTACAGACACGTGGAGATTACTTTCTGGAACATTTTCTGTATCACATTAACATTTTTTTACTGCTATAATTCCATTGGTAGTAAGATTTTGTTTCTGTTAGTAACCATTTAAAACTAACTTCGATCATCCTAGTAGACAGGGTTAGCTAACAGGATAAAAACCAGCGTTAGCCAACAGAATAAAAAAACGAGCTATGTAAAGCACGCCTTTGAAAGCGTTACGCGGGTTACTTCACTTGTATGATAAACATCATACCTTTTGACAAACAGAGAATGCTATACACACGCATAAATCTGTACGCATACCCGACTGACTCGCGTGTGCTGAAAGATTTCCAGCACCTCCATGCGCGTAGGTCTGCGCACAGAGACTTTCCATTCATTGAAGGATCAAAAAGATTGAGGACTGGTTGTTGGATGTGATGTAGGGTCCTGTGTCCTAGTCCTGTTAGAAGATTTTGGTTGTTTTCTGTGTCTTGTTTCAGAGGTTTTAGCCTGCTTGTTTGTATGTTTTGTTTCCTCAGGGTATGCCCTGGTGGGTTTGTATCGTCGTTTCTTGTACTACAAAAGCTTAACTTACCCAAAAACAGAGAGGAAAAAAAAAAGGGCGATTTCCGTGATAGCCGTGGAAGTCTCACGGAAGTCAAACATTCAAAACCTTGATGGCACTAAAGGATTTATTGGATTAGTTACATCAAGATTCCGGAATTAGTCGAGACACGCAAGCTGCCCGAACATCCGATTATGGGAAAAAAAGTGCAACCTACAGACAGTGGGAAATTAAGAGCTAGTAATAGATAAAACAATTTACCCTGATAGAAGGGGGAAAGTACGCGGAGAGCCGTTTTATCGGTGGCGACCGGAAAGAGGCGCGGCGGAGGTGCAGAAGATAGCTGCCCATGTTGCCCTGCTTGTGAAGAAGACTCAGGAGAGCTCAGAATCAGAGACGACGACGTTGTGTTACGTAACGTTATTATCCGTTATGGAGTATGGGCAAAAAAGCTGCAAGCAGAGGGGGTATATGATCTACACGTGTATACTCGTTCAAAATATTGTAGCCACGTGGAAGCCGGTCTGTATGCCACCTCATCATATCCATGCAACAGGCTTCACAAACAAGAAAAAAAGATTACACTTACCTAACTGCTCGTTCATTAGCGTCAAAATTATAGAAGGGATATAGTAAGAGGGGGAATGGGGTTGCCAAGTGAGTGCCGAGCAGCTGATTTACTATCTAACTATTCGTTCATTAACAGTTCGGATCTTGACCAAGTTATAGAGGGTTCAGATTTGTATGAGCTAAGATTCAATCTGAGCCGTTCGTGTCAAGATGAACGGCTGGATCGACCGCTCGGCATCCACTCGATAGGGGTGCTTGACAGCATATAGAATTTGTTTGGATATTGGACAAAGAGGTACGGACGAATAATGGCAATTTTACAAATCATGATGCCATTTTTGTAAATAATACTCCATTGGCAAAGTTGAAATTTTTAAGGTGAATATAAAGGAGGATATAATTTGGATAGGGTGAGGGGTGTTCAAAATTTATCCGGGTGTGGATGGATATAAAAACTCCCTGGATTTCTTATTCCCTTCCATTGACCCCAACAAACATCCGACAAGTGGAGAGAAGATAAGAAACCAACAATTCTGGGTACCAAAAAACAAAAAAAGCCAAGCCGATGGGCGAGCAAGCTGCCCCAGACATCCAATTATCAAGAAAAAAAAGAAGAAAGATTCTGGGTACAAATCAAATGCAGAATTAACCAAGCCAAAGGATAATGAATCTCTCTATTAGCATGTATCTTGATCATGTTAAGTGCTTGTGTAAAATACAAGAACTTCTAATACTTTTCAGGGTCTCTACAGGGAAACCTGAAACAAGAGGAGAAAGAAAATGCAAGAGGATTTGACATAATTGACAATCCAACTGATAATCACATGATAATGGGTACAATGCAGTCTCAGTTCGAGTATCAAGATCACACCACAACCGGACCAGACCGAACACGAAAACTTAAATTTTCTTCAATGCTTGTAATCTCCGAATCATCAACGAAGCAGCAGAATTATCAGCATCTCTAACTCTCGACTTTTCATCTCCTTCCACACACAGGTTATACAACACATTCTCTGCAGTTTTGATCTCTACTGAACGAACATATATCCTCTCATGAAAAGGGCCAGACTCTTTCACAGTTCTGCAAGTAAAGGAAAAACGAAAATAAGGATACCAATAAATTACGTACTAGAGTGCTACATGAAGATGGCGAAAAGGTAAGTAACTCGAAAGAAAACTCAAAACCGAATCCAAGTCATTGCACTAGGAACTCATGGAACACCCCTTATCCAAATAAGTAAACCACGTCTTACGACAAATTAGAATTTGAAACCCGCACAACGTAGGAATACCTACCAAACAACTTCTTTCAAACTCGACGGAATCTACACTTCGATTTAGACAACATGCGCTTAGTACGTAGGTAGCTTTGCCACAAGGATATGTCTGAAGAGTGACATACCAAACATTCAAGCGAGATTGAACACAACACCGACGAAGCAACAAAAAAAGCAACATAACAACAAGAATATAATATCAGTCCAAGATCTCTTAATCTGATTATCAATGTAAGTACTTAATTTATGAGATCCCATTGATGATAAGAACTATGCGAAATAGTTAAACCCAAAGGAGCTGCTATGGGATGCCAAACTATCCCTCCTCGCAATCAGATGGAGAAAGAGGAAGATCAATCTCGAGTTTCTGATTAAAATGAAACAGAACTTCTAGTTCTGGATTCAATGTCAGGACAACTACTGTTCATGGAAATTAGGCAAACTGTAGGAAGCTTTAAAACATCACAAACCAAATCGCGTTCATGTTCACAGTCACAGCAGAATTTATCAAGCATCCAGGAGTTTGAATCAAATAAGTTAACCAAAAAGATGTCATGGTAGCAATCACTAACATAGAACAAAGTGCAACAAACTATGTGCAATCCTCCAGACAACTATCGTCATAGAAACCTTGTGCGGTTTGAACAGCTCTTGGAGAACGACAGAAACGAACAATTATGAGAATAATTTTGAGTACTAAAAAACCACATAGTTCTTACTAGCTAGCATTCTCTCCAACTATAACACCCTTTTAATCGCATCTTCAAATTCTCCACTGCAGTCCAACATTTTATACCCACTATTACGGCACCCTTGAAATTCTTCCAAATCCTAACCAATATAATTCAACTGATTAGTGTTGGCTGCTAAACTAGTAAAAAACTAGAATCCCAGTATATGTTTCATGTCTTGCCGAAACTTTGTACATTTTGGATCCCAATATATACGAAATGTTGACTACAGTTCCAGAAACATTTTGAAATTATCGTTACTTCATCACATCGCAATGATTATAAGGACAACCAATCGGAACTATATTTGCTAAAATGTTTTGTACTAGACCTTGATTGTGATGGTTCTAGAACTCCAATAGACATGAGTTTCTGTTGGATGAATTTGATCCGTACACCTTTCTAGCCACCAAGGTACAAATTTTCTTATGCTACAGGCACCCTTTCCCTATCCAAAACAAGCTCAGAAATGGAGTAATTATCTCAAGGATCTCAAAGATAACTAGAAGATAACTTTATGATGCATAATCAGGCACGCATACATAAGCAGGAAAGCTTAGTTAGCCCATGGTACAAAACAAAGCATGCAACTTGACTGTCAGTCTACTATGGACTACCTGGGAACCATCACCAACATTCTTCCAACTAGCTAGAACATAATTCTCAAGAGCAAAATATTACTCCCTCCCTATCGATTTGTTTTTCATTATTTAGCAGTCATGCCCTTTAATTCAGTCAACAAATAATTTACTTCCGTAGGAAACAATGAAGTTTTTTTCCCACCTTTCAAAGGATCACAATTATTTCTCGTATCCAAACTGTTTGATGATTTCTAAAAAATAAAACATAAGAAATTTTAGTCGATTTTTTTATAGATGTCCATACCCGTTAAAAGGGACAAACATATTGAGATGGTGAGAGTATCATATAATATCGATACCATAAAGACCACACTCAAAACTCAAACCATAAGAACTCAAAAATAAAATTCCGCTCGGTAAATGTAAATTCCTACCCATAATATGGTTTTGGCCATCTCTTCTTTCCACAAATCGTGTGTAATTTCTCCTTCGCTCCTTCAATCTCTGTTGTTCCATAGATACAACTATAATCAACGTCCATTTTGCTATTGCATTCATACAAGCATAACTTCTTCAAAGCTGCCCTGGCTGCCTGTATCTCGGAAGATGCTGAGGCAATTAATTCCCCATCCACGTAAACTGCATTGTCCTTTTCCTCTTCTCTAAACTTGAAATCCACTTTCCTGCCGTCTTTCTGGCACAATTCATGAAGCAAAGTCACTGGATGTGGTTGTTTCCAGAGAGTTTCAGGATCAACAATGGGCTCCAATAGTCTTCTAAAGATCTAAACAAATGAAAAAGATCATAGTAGTCAACACCCTTAGAACAAAGAAGAAGAGAAAAGCAGCAAAATTGAGAAAAACTTAATGTGAATTTAGTCAACTGGGAAGTCTATGTTAAATACTACTAGTTGCTCACCACCTTTAAATGATATGTGAATTACGGCATTGGTATCGTGAAAATTCCGATGACCACATAAATTAAACCGACATATGCATAGTCCAATTCTTAACATAAATAGAAATTGAAGAAGATATTTGTTGTTTTACATTGTTTGCTATAAACAGAATCTCAGAAATAAAGGTTCACAGTAAATTTAGGGTTACAAAATAACAAAACTACGCACCGCCCAGAAAACTTGCAGATCAAGTTTACAATCAACATAAACAGCCCCAGCCACAGATTCAACAATGTCAGCCAGAACCTTCGGTGCTCTCACCGCCCCTCCATGCACAACCGTGTCATCCTCCTTTTGAACTGCCAATGCAAATTCTCTCACCTAAACAAAATGAAGAAGCAATTGTTCATACTTCATCATAAACTAAATTATTTAAGCCTCTAACGAACAAATGTGTACACACATACACATGAAAAACAACATATACATATATATTGTACGCACATACACAGCGATCTCTTTCTTTTCTTTCCACATGTTCCAAATAGGCCATAAATCCTCAATCGGAGTGATTACTCCGGCCCTAGGGCCCAGGGTCACGGTAGCTAGGCGGCCCAACTCCCTCATTACCACACATTTTGTGGTGAACTCCGCACATATGTGAGGTGAGGAGGAAACCCCAATGGTCCAATTTTGTGCTCAATCTTGCCCCAAAAGCATTGAATAATTTCTCTATGAGTAGACAGCTTGGGTATATACCTATCATGCCTGTAGGGTCGAGGTGTAAATGCCATTTAATATATAGTAAATTAGAAGCCAACCCCGCTTTTTAGGTTCGTTTTCATCCCAATCCTCAAATATTTTTCCGGACCTGTATAGGCTCGGTTATGCTGCATAATGACATTTATATCCCCAAGCCAAGTCGAAGCCCTCACTCTCTCTAAATGCTCCGACATCTCATCTCTCGCCATCCACAACCACAACCGAGACCCCCATTGCCAACACCTAGAGCCAGATTAGCATCATCGTTGACTTCTCCGATGAGTTCGTCTTCGCCCGCGGCAAGTAGAGTCGGATCCAACAAGTGCAAGCCGGGCAGCAATGATCATCTGCTGCCATATCGAATCGGCGTCGGGCGGCGAGATGGGAGGCTACGCAATTCGTAGGCGAAACTTAATTTTCCACCATATGGAGAGAGAGAGAGAGAGAGAGAGAGAGAGAGAGAGAGAGAGAGAGAGAGAGAGAGAGAGAGAGAGAGATCATCTGCTGCCTCCTCCTCTCCTCTTTCTGCCGCCGGAGGGGAAACATCATTCAAATTCACGGAGAACAGAAGGCTGGTCGAACGTCGGGTACATCGACTTTCATCTAGCCGTTGAGGAACAAATTGTCGGCGGGGATCGAGGCTCCGTCACCGTTAGCTACACACGAGAAGGAGAAATCATCTTCTTCGTTGTAGTCGTCATTCATCAAGTTCTTCATCGGACGACGATGATTCCTGTGTTTTGTAGAGATATTCCTGTGATTTATTCTCTCCCTTTCTTCTCTCTCTTACAAAACACTTTTGAAAAAAAACGTGATTGAAGCTGGCCATTATAAACCTAAAATTCTTGGACCGTTCTTCATCTGAATGTTTGGCTTGTTAAAGATTTGAAAATTTTGAAATGTTTCTTTCTGAAAAAAAAAAAGAAGAGAATTGCAATAGTTTTCACTATAGTTTAACAAGTTGAAATGATAATAGTTTGATTTCGTGTGCGAGAGTTTAACGAATGTATCCATGAGAATTGTATTTTTTTTTATGAGAACTGTGTATTTTTTTATGAAAATTGTGCATTGTCTATGAGAATTTTGTATTATTTATGAGAACTGTATATTTTTTAATGAGAAATGTGTATTTTTCATTTGAAATGGTTATGAGAACTGTGTATTTTCTATGAGAAATTGTGTATTTTAGTGTGTGGTGGGGCAATTTGAACGGTGTATTTTATAGTTCACATAGCCATTTCACATGAAAATTATCTATGAGAACTATGTTTTTTCTATGAAAATTATGTTTTTTTCTATGAGAACTGTTATTATCCCTGATGATTGTCTATGAGAACTGTGTATTTTTTATGAGAATTCCCTATGAAAACTGTGTATTTTATATAAAAACTGTGTATTTTCTATGAGAACTAACTATGAGAACTGGCAGTTCACATAAGCAGTTCTCGTAATTCAGTTCACATAGTCAGTTCTTTATGAGAACTAAACAGTTCTTATAGAACTGCCTATGAGACTTGGTAGTTCTCATAGCCAGTTCTCATAGCCAAGGATATTTTTGTTACCATGTATTTTCTATGAGAACTATATATTTTTTTATGAGAACTATGTATTTTAGTGTGTGGTAAAACTATGTGAATTGTGTATTTTTCAGTTCATATAGTCCAATTCTCATAATTAGTTCAGAAAGCTAGTTCTCTATGAGAACAATCACTTCTCATAGAACTGACTATGAGAAGTGACTGTTCTCATAGAACTGACTATGGAAATTGGCAATTCACATAGTCAGTTCTCATAACTCAGTTCACATAGTCAGTTCTCTATGAGAACTAAGCAATTCTCATAGAACTGACTATGAGACTTGATAGTTCTTATAGCTAGTTTACATAACCAAAGGTATTTTTGTTCGAAATAATATGATTCAAGAATTGATTCTAAAAATATAGCTCTCATAACCTCAGTTCTCATAGCCATAGTTCAGGGGTATTTTTATTCATTTGTGTATTTTCTATGAGATTTGTGTATTTGTTCATGAGAACTGTCTATAAGAACTATGAATTTTTCATGAGAACTGTGTATTTTTTATGAGAATTTTATATTTTCTGTGAGAACTGTCTATGAGAATTGTGTATTTTTTATGAGAACAGTGTATTTTTTTTATAAAAACTATGTATTTTCCTAAGAGAACTATGTATTTTTTATGAGAATTGTGTAATGTCCACGACAACTATATATGAGAACTGTGCATTTTCTATAAGAATTGAGTATTATCCATGAGAACTGTGTATTTCTATGACAACTACGTATTTTCTATGAGAACTGTGTATTTTAGTGTGTTTTGAGACTATTTGAACTGTGTACTTTTCAGTTCACATAGTCATTTCAAATAATTCTCATGGAACTGACTATGAGAATTGGCAGTTCCCACAGCCAGTTCACATAACTAAGAGTATTTTTATCCGAAACAGTTCTCATAAAGACAGTTCTCATATGGACAGTTCTCATAGAAATAGTTTTTATGGACAGTTCTCATAGAAACAGTTCTCATAAAAATTTTTCATAGCAAATGGTATTTTTTTAATCTTTCATAATTTCATATTCAATATGGATCTTATTTAGTAGATATCGTCAAGTAGATTCCAAAAATATAATTTTTTTTACAAATGAATATCTACAACAAAAGATATGACTTTTTGAAATTTAAACAATGTTTTAATGGTGCACCAGCGCTCATGGAGCGTTGGATAATTTTTCTATACTTGATGTTCTCCAGTTTCGTGCGCTGATGCGCGTGGAAGGGTAAATAATTGTACAGGACTAAAATAAGACCGAACCTAATTTTTTGGGCCAGCCTAAAAATTCCCCTTTAATATAACATAATTTCAAATTAATTTGCACACTGCACCCGGCATGTTAAGAAATACTCAATCCGTCCGTTTTTAAGAGTCCAATTTTGCAAATTCAACCTTTTATGAAAATATCATCATTACACTTTAAATATTTTAACTTATCATAATTATCCTCTATGAAGATATCATTGTTACACTTTTTCTCACTGCTTTTTTCAAAAAGGAATCTAGTCAAAATAGCAAAAGGGGAAGTTTTTAACCCTCACTTTTATCAAAGGGAATGCCTTCGGTGTCCCCGGTCATTTTGGGGACACCGTAACTTTTGGCATAACAAAATCATTATGAGTATAACCAAAACCCATTATGAGCATAACCGAAACTCATTACAAACATAACAAAACAATAACTTGTTATTGTTTTGTTATGCCTTGATTGGTTTTTTGGATATTCCTTAGTTATGCCTTATTTGGATTTTATTATGTTTGTAATGGATTTTAGTAACGCTCATAATTGTGAAGTTATGCCAAAAATTACGGTATCTCAAAATAACCGGAGACCCCATAACATCATCCTTTATCAAATGGACACTTATTATTTATTAAGGAAGTGCACAAAATAAAATACTACTAGACTATAAAAAAGGGAAGGAGGGAGTATATATCTGCTACGTACCTGCCCATCAAGAGCGGTGGCGTCGTGTCGGAAGTAACAGTGGAGGCGGCAGCGAACAGCAGCTCTAGCAAGCCTCTCAGTACTGGTATTGGCAGAGCGGAGGAGAGAGAGTTGGCCGGGTTGGAGGTCAGGGTGAACAGAGAACAAGAAATTGGATACGGCGAGGCCCAAGGCGGAGTCGCCGAGCCACTCGAGCCGCTGGTACGACGCCGAATCAGTGCAGGAGGAGTGAGTCAGGGCCTCCTCCAGTAACCTCTTGCTCTTGAATGAGTAGTCGAGGAGCTTTTCCACCGCCCTAACCGAATCGGAAATGTCCGTTCCGTAATCCTCGTCGTCGGCATCGCCGGGACCGGGAGTGTTGTTCTCGATGATACGTTTGTGGATTTTCTGGAGAAGAAGAGAGTGGGAAGAGTTTTAGAGAGGGAAACACTCCACCACAACGCCAACTACACTGCCAAATCATGAAACCATGTTGAAACTACTTCGCAACTACCAATCACGTAGCGTCACGTCGACGAGTGTCATCGATGTAAATTAAAAGACAATAAGTGCACCGATGCGTACAGATCGACGGGGCTCAGGGTCCTGTTCAACTGGTGGCCAATTAACTTTTTTTAAGATACAAACCCAACAGTGAGGCTCCATTCTAGAAACCTTCTTAAAAAATAAGCAGTTTATTTCATATTTTCAAACTCAAAAATAAAGTAAATGAAAAATAAATTTTCAATTTCTTTTACATCGTATAAAATATCTCATCGAGATCTTCCAAAAAAGATCTACATTGCATATTTTAGATTTCAATAAACTCATAATATTTGAACTTGAAATTGTCTTATTAAAAGCTAAGAATTTTTTTTAGTTCCGAAATGGAGCCTTAGTTAAGCACAATTATATGGCGACAATAACTACTCGTTTTGGGTATTACAAAGGTGATCCGAGTCGCAAAGTGAAACAAAATTGAATGTTTTGTTAACGCTCATACCGACATCCAAACAAGACAATATTTTATAGGAACCTTAAACAACATATTTTAAAAAACATGAGCTGTTCAGATCATCTAAAAGCGAGACTCAAAACGAGCCCCGAAGGGGTATTGTACCCCATACTCATATTCAAATGGATGACGTCAATGTACAGAAAGAATTACGACAATCTAAACAAAAATCAACCATCTGAAAAAAGGGAATTAATTTTTACATTCTCTTTTACATCCACTTTTGTTTTTTTTTTAAAAAAATTTGCACACACTTTCAATTAAAAGAAAAAAAAATGTGGATATCGAAAATTCTCTTTTACATCCACTTTTGTTTTTTTTTAAAAAAAATTTGCACACACTTTCAATTAAAAGAAAAAAAAATGTGGATATCGAAAATAAAAGTGTGAAAATCAATCCTGTTGAGAAACTCTACAAACCGAGCCCAGAAACCAGAGCAACGCACGACATAACCCAATAATCCAAGCATCTATGTAAACCTCGTCGTCGGCGTCGCCGCCGTACGCGGAGGGTGTGTGCGTCGCGGTCGGATCGTTCATTTTTTTCCTGGAGAAGAAGAGCGTGGGAAGAGTTGAAGAGAGAGAGAGAAATTTGTTAAGGGAGAGAGAGAGAGAGAGAGAGAGAGAGAGAGAGAGGTCATTGACTGACAGTGTTCTGCCCCACCCACCCAAACTGATGATATTCTGTGCTGATGATATTCTTTGCTGTGTGTCCCACCACATTGACAAGAGTTGTTTGGATTTCTTCATTTCGAAGCAACAAAAAATACATTTTGAATTTCTTTAAGTGAAACTTAATGGAAATTAAGTTTTATTTTTCTGTACTTAAAAGTAAAAATCTGTTTCTTTGACGTGTGCATCAAAGAATTAGAATTGAGTCTGACTCGTAATCAATCCTTTGCTGGTTTATAATTTACATTGTATTTTACGGTAGCTCCTTCTTCTTATCTCTAATGACAGGATGTTCTTGGCTCGTAAATTGGATGTTCAAGTATTTCATATTCTGAGGGAAGCAAACTTCTTTGCCGATGGTTTGACAAAAAAAGACGTTTGACGTCATACGAAACTTTGCACTCCTCTGCACACGGTCCAAATTTGTTCTGTTTCTTGAGAAGGATGGCATGAAGAGATATCATTGAATTTGGTTGAGAAGGATGGCATCAATCAGTACCCGATAACAAGCGTACTACTGGTTTAAGATTTGAGGTTGGAACAAAAAACCCAAAAGCAATTCCACTAGATCGAACACCGAATAGATTAGGTACTGTCTCGAATCTCGTTCCCCTTTTGCTGTGTCTTCTGCGAAAATCCTCTAAAAAACTCAAACTTCGGGGTGAAGCAATTTCTTTTTGAAACTTTAAGGTGGTGTTCAGCTAAAAGGAAATTCTTTTTTTGAAGGTTTTGTTTTCATTAAAAAAAAATTGCGTTCGTTAGTCCTGAGAGATATTTGATTCTACGATTTTCTTATGGTTAATCAACGAGAGCTCTATAGTCAAAATTTAATTATGACCCTTTAGAATTAAATAATCAGATCAATAAAATCTTCTCACCCATTCAAACGGATTGAAATTTCGAACACTTAATTTTTCAACCTTCAGTTTATATATTAAAAAATATGATTAAAAAATTAAGTGCTCCAAATTTCAATCCGTTTGAATCGATAGAAAGATTTTAGTTTTATGATCATTTTATCCTAAATGGTCATAATTAAATTTTGACTCTAGGGCTCTCGTTGGTTAGTCCTAAAAGATATTTGATTTTACGACTTTCTTATGGCTAATCAACGAGAGTCCTATAGTCAAAATTTAATTATGACCCTTTAGAATTAAATGATAAAAAAATAAAATCTTCTCACCCATTCAAACGGATTGAAATTTAAAACACTTAATTTTAGAAAAAAGATTGTGTCTAGTGAAATAAGAAAAAAGAAAAAAACGTGTGTAAACAGATTTAAGG
The DNA here is from genome assembly GCA_019656835.1 of Rhododendron ovatum. Taxonomy (NCBI): domain Eukaryota; kingdom Viridiplantae; phylum Streptophyta; class Magnoliopsida; order Ericales; family Ericaceae; genus Rhododendron; species Rhododendron ovatum. The sequence goes on from CM033796.1 coordinate 2,109,884, forward strand.
TGAGAGGCAACACCAGGTGTTGCCCTTGGGGCAACGAATAATTTCTCACTGACACCCCACCCCCGACCCCACAATCCCTTTTCTCTTATTACACCGCGGCGCCCCCCCCCCCCGTCCTTTCTGTTTGTCTTTTTTTCCTTTTTTCTTTTTTTTCCCTCTTTATCTCCTTTTCTTTCTTTCGGTTTGAATTTTTTTTTCTTTTTATTTCCGTTTCTTTCTTTTCAGTTTGAATCTTGTTTTTTTCGTTTTTTCGTTTTTAATTATTTTCTTTATTTATTTATTTTTCCCATTTACCTCTCCTATTTTTTTTAACTCAAATTTTATTTTCAATTAAAATTGACTTTATACTTTATAAATTTATGTGATTATGTAGGTTAGTATGCATGTATATATGTATACCTAGAAAATCTAAGAAAGACTACTTGTAAGACAATTAATAGGTTCAAGTCTATTTCTAGGCTTTGTAAAGTAATTGAGAGGACAAAAAGCGTTTCAATTGATCATGTTTATCCGACTGTTTTTTTTTTCTTTTTTTTTTTGTCCTTTCAAGATTAAAATATATAGTTACAAAAGTAAGTGTTCCAATTTTCAATCCATTTGAACCGGTGTAAAGATGTTATTTTTCTAATCATTTCATCCTAAATGATCGTAATAAATTTTTCGCTCTAAGGCTTTTCAATGGGCACCCTAAGAGAACTCTAAAACTAAATAAGGAATCTTATGGTGCTCGTTGAAATGCCTTAAAACTAAAAATTTACTACGACCATTTAGGATGAAATGGTCTGAAAAATAATATCTTTGTACCGGTTCAAACGGATTGAAATTTGAAACACTTATTTTTTTACACTATTTATATATTTAAAAATATAGTTAAAAATTATGTATTTCAATTTTTTAGTTAAAAAATATAGTTGAAACACAAAATTCTCCTTTTATAGCCTCTGGAAATAATATTTTTGGCACACGAATCAATATTTTTGGACCAGTCGATCGCTGCCTTATCTTGGCACAAGATGTTATTTTTCTGATTATTTCATCGTAAATGGTCGTAATAAATTTTTGGCTCTCAGGCCTTTCAATGAGTACCATAAGAGAACTCCTTATTTAATTTTATAGCTCTCTTAGGGTGCCCCCTTAGGGTACTCGTTGAAAGGCTTTAGAGCCAAATACTTATTTTTTTACACCGTTTATATATTAAAAAATATAGTTAAAAATTAATCCGTTTGAATCTGACTGTTAATGAATACACTTATTTTTCTAATGAATCCGACTGTTTTTTCTTCTTTTTTTTTCCTATATATATTACAAAAAAATAGTTCAAAAAATAAGTGTTTTAATTTTCAAATTTTCAATCCGTTTGAACCAGTGTAAAGATGTTATTTTTCTGATCATTTCATCCTAAATGATTGTAATAAATTTTTGGTTCCAAGGCCTTTCAATGGACACCCTAAGAGAGCCCTGAAACTAAATAATGAGTTTTAGAGTGCTCGCTGGAAAATCTTAAAGCAAAAAATTATAAAATGATAAAAAAATACGATATTCGCCCCGGTTCAACTGAATTAAAAATTGAAACACTTAATTTTTGAATCATATTTTTTAATATAGAAAAGATGTATTTAAATAAATTAAATAAATTAAATTAAATAAAGAAAGAAATTAAAGGGGCGGGGGGTAATTTACGACAAGGGAGGGGGGTAATAGGGGGAAAAGGGTGTGGGGTTGGGAGGGATGTGGTGCCAGAGGGTGGGAAAAGCAATTTACTTATAGTGCAGTGTCCCACCACATTGACAACATTTGTTTGGATTTCTTCATTTTGAAGTAAAAAATACAGCTGATTTTGTCGCTCCTTTTTGATAATGTCACTTTCCTTTTTATTTTTATTAAGTGAATTTACTGAAATATCTTTACATCTTATGATACCAAATAAAGTAAAAAGGTTTTTAAGATTGGAGGAGTGACAAAATTAACTATCTAAAAAAAAAAATGGATTTGTATAATGTGTGCATGAAAGAATTGAGTTCGACTCATAAATCAGTACTTTGTGGCTTTATGATTTACATTGTATTTTATCGTAACTCCATCTTATCTTTGATGGCAAGATGCTCGTGGCACGTAAATGGGAGGTTCAAGTAACTCATATTCTCAGGGGAGCAAACTTCTTTGCCGATGGTTTGACAAAAAAGACGTTTGACATCATACGGAACTTTGCACTCCTTTGCACACGGTCCGAATTTGTTCCATTTCTTTAAAAGGATGGCATGAGGAGTTATTATGTAGGCAAAAACAGTGCTAGAGTCGTGCACCTGTCCCCAAGAGGAGTTATTATGTAGGGATTTGAGAGATCATTGAGGCTCCGTCCCGGAAACGAAAATAAGTACTTATTTTTTAAGAAGGCAATTTCAAACTCAAAAATCATGTGTTTACGTAAATAATTTTCCTATCAATATGGATTTTATTTGATAGATCTTATTGAGATCTTTTATACGGTGAAAAAAAAATTGAAAAATAATTTTTCATTTATATTATTTTTGAATTTAAAAATATGAAATAAGTATTTATTTTTTAAAAAGGTGTTCTGGAACGGAGCCTGAATTTGGTTGAGAAGGATGGCAAATATGCGAAGTTATCCTCTTGCCTTTTTTCAGTACACTAACGAGAACCAGAGTACTGGTTTTAAGATTTGAGGTTGGAACAAAAAATCCAAAAGCAATTCCACTAGAACACCTAATAGGTACTGTCTCGAATCTCGTTCCCCTTTTGCTGAGTCTTCTGCGAAAGTCATCTTGAAAGTTAAACTTCGGGGTGAAGTAATTTCTTTTCGAAACTTTAAAGGTGGTGTTCAACTAAAAGGAAATTTTTTTTTTTTTTTTAAGGTTTTGCTCTCATTCAAAAAAAAAAAAAAATCGAGTTCGTTAGTTTTGCGTCAAATTTTTATGAATTATTGATTTGTTTCGACGAGAATAATCGAAAAAATAAAAAAATTAAATATATTAAAAAATAACCACTTTTCAACCAAAAAAATCAAATTTAATAAGGACAAAGTACTTGCTTGGCGGAACGATACCTAAATACTTGGAAAAAAATTGATATTGATGGGGAGAGATATAGAGAACTTTACTGTTGTGAATTAAACCGTGTTGTCCGGCATTTTGCTGATCCTCACAAAGTCATCTCCACAATTTGGGCATTTTCCCAGTTCAAAAATAAATAAATAAATAAAATGTCAACAATGTTAGAGCAGTGCTCCGGGCATAAATCCAAATACAAATGTGTCCAGACCCCAAAACTATGTGATGCACATGAGTTCCGCACGTGAAAACCGAACGTTGAACTGTTGCAAATATATCTGTGCCGTACATCTGTGTTGTAAGCATTCTCCATAATGTCTTGTTTGGATGGTGTTTTTCAATTTTTTCGGTTTGGTTACTGGAGTAATTAGTGAAGAGATAAATTAGGATAATAATTGGAAATAAAAGGTAATGAATAGAGAGAGATAGAGAGAAATGAGAATAATAATTGGAGAAACGAGTTAATGAGTGAGGAGAGAAATGAAAATAATAATTGAAAGTAAGGATAATGAGTTTTTTTAGAGTTAGAAATCTTTTTTTTCCAAAACACCATTCAAACAAGGCATTAAGGTCCCGTTTGATAAACTTATTAGATCTTGGGATTGGACTACCAATCCCGAAAGACTACCAATTCTTTGTTTGGTAACCTAAAATGGGTTAGGACTATTAGTTCCTTGGAACTAGTAAGGTAGACTTTAGGGGGTATTATGAATACCTCAGGGGAGATGGTATTACCAATCCCAACCCAACCCCCAACACATTCTCATTACCAATTCCTTCTATCAATCCAATCTCATCATTTAATCACATCACAAACAAACATGATATTAATAATTTCATCATCCAATCTCATCTCAAACAAACATACTCATTACTAATCCCTTCTCATTATCAATCACAATCCTAATCTCATCTCCTTACGAATCCCACACATCCATTACTGTTATCAAACGGGGCCTAAGTCTCTCTATTAGCATGCATTTTGATCATGTTCCGAGCTTAGAGCATTCACAGTGGTATAATTAAAATTAAAATGTTATTAAGGTTAGCAATATTTGCTCAAAAAAGAGCTCACAGTGGAATAATCAAACTTACCAACCTCTTAGCAACTCATCAAATTTTGGCTATTCAATAATCAAAACTAGCAACTTTTTCTCAACCAAGACCCCATCATAACACAAAAACATTATCTCTCTTCCATTTTCAACATATTTCTAAGAAAAATACTTTTAAAAAAGTTTCTATTTTTTTGCAAAAACTTTTTTTTTATTAAAACTGTTTTTCACAAAACAGTTTTTTTTTTTTTTTTGCAAAAACAGTTTTTTCATTAATTTTTTTTCAAAAACTATTCTTTTAAAAAAAATTCAAAAAACTAATTTTTTATTTGAAAACTGTTTTTTTTTTTAACTTTTTCCTGAAATTTTTTTTTTAAATCAAAGTTTTCAAAAACTATTTTCTCTTTTTCTAACAATCTATTTAAAAAAAATTATTTTCTATGTTCACAATTTTTAGATTTTTATAAATTAAAAATATGATGTGACAAGTTTTGGTTATTCAAATTTGATTGTACCATTGTAGACCTTTATGTTGCTAACTTTAACAACCTTTTAAATTCATAACCAAAAGATGATGTGGCAATTTTTGATTATTGACTTTTGATTTTTCCACGGTGGATGCTCTTATGATTTCAGGGTCTCTATACGCAAACCTGGAACATGCAAGAGGCCAGGAAAAAGAAAATGAAAGAGGATTTTGACATAATTGGCAATCCAACTGATAATTAAATGATAATGGGTCCAATCTAATTAGATAGCTAAAGACCGTAATTGATAGGATATTGCCTTTTCGGTTCTACCATATGGTTATTGTTAATCAAAACTGTTTATTTTGTAGACCCCATATAGTAATATATCTACGTAAAAAATAAATTTGATCGGACATCAACATGAGTATCTATCTTTATTATTATTGACAGAATCAGATCGTCTATTTTATAAACCAAAATTTAAATTTTGATGTCAATTGACTTCTGATCAAGTTGATTTTTTGCATGGCTATACTATATTGCTAGTATTAAAATATGAATGATTCAGATTACAATAATAAACATTCGATGGGACCCACAATAAGCAATGGTGGAAAAGTGGAGTTTTCTACTCGCAGTAATAGAATTTAATCTCTTACATTTTGATACCCATCTCACGATTGAACTTTTAGGACAATGGAGTCTCATCCGAAGTAAAAAGATCACAGCGTAGACAGTGGGATCTATCAAGATCACACCACAACCCGACCAGAGTTAAAGTCTAGAATATACAGTAGAAACCTAAATACACTTAGATAATTGTAACATAATTTTCAGCATTTTAACTCTGGGCTTTTCATCTCCTTTCAAAGTTGTTCGGAACATGAAAACTTATACTCCCTCCGTCTCAATTTACTTGTTCCAGTTGTATTTTAATTAGATAAAAAAAACTAGTTATATCTTTAAATCGGTAATGAATTTTACATCCAATATGGATATTGTTTGATAGATCTCGATTTGTTCTATAATATAATGTTTTCAAAATCACCTAAAATATTATAATCAATTAAAAAGTGGCACAAACTTTTAAAAGTGACAATTAAATTGGGACGGAGGTAATATAAACTTCGATTCTCGTAATCCCCGAATCATCCACGAAACATTAGTTTCTGTTGGATGAATTCGATCCGTACACCTTTCTAGTCATCAAGATACAATTTTTTTATGCTACAGGACCCTTTCCCTGTCCAAACAAGCTCAGAATTCATCTCAAGAATCTTAAAGATAACAAGAAGCTAACTTTATGATGCATGATCAGGCACGCACACCTGGGATTCTGGGAACCAACACCAACATTCTTCCATCTAGCTAGAATCGATAATTGAATTTTTTTTCCCGATTTGAAGGGTATTATTTCTGTCTCGTGAATTTTGGGTTTGGTTCATGCGGCTTTACTAGCTGAGCTCTTGTCAGATTTTTCAATTAAGCTCCTTGCTTGCTTTGGATCTCGGAGATGTCGTATATCTTTCTTTTGGAACAGCTCATCCAACCTTAGTTTAATGTGGATCATGTTGGAAATAATCGTTAGGATCAAGGGCGAAATGAGAAATTAATTCTATCTTGGCCCAACCGAAATCATATATTTATGAGAGTTCTGGAAAAAATTTAAAATTTAATTGTGAGAGCAGAAACTTAATTATAAGAGCTCCAGAAATAAAATTTAATTATAATCATTTACTAATATGATCAGAATAATAATATTTTCATGTCAGCTCAAATAAATTGAAAATTGGAGCACTTCCTTTTTTAAAAAAATGTGTTATATATTAAAACATAAGGTTAAAAAATTAAATGCTCTAACTTTTAATCCGTTTGAACCGGTGCGAAGATGTTATTTTGATCATTATATTTTTCTAAAGGGTCATAATTAAATTTTATCTCTAGGGCTCTCATATAGAAACTTAATTATGAGAGCTCTAGAGATAAAATTTAATTACGACCCTTTAGAAAAATATGATCAACAAAATAACATTTTCGCACCGGTTCAAACGAATTGAAAGTTGAAGAACTTGATTTTTTAATTATATTTTACGAAATGCATCCATCTATCATTGTTATCAAACGAGATCTAGATCGATAATCATAGAATCCGCTAGAAAATCATCCTCCATTTTGATACAAAGATCAATATTCACATGCTTCATAGCTAAAAACGCTATTTCAATTCGCGACCTATTTTTTTTTTATAATCAAAACGACGTTGTTTTGAACTAACATCAGCATGACGTCAGCGATTGTGTGAGTTGTTGTGTGTCTAGCATTTTTGTTGGAAAAATTAGGCCATAAAGTGGCAGCCATTCAATTGGCTTTAAAGGTGAGCTAACTTTCCTCCCATCCACCCAACCCCCATACCTTAACCGAAAAACAAAAAATAAACTTTCCTCCCAGTACTCGTTGTGCTTTAGCATCACTTGTGTTCAGAACCATTACAGTTTGAGCTCGACTGAGCGCAAATGGCACAGAGAATGAAGACGGCTGCTGAAACAGGAGATATCAATGGCTTGTACGATTCAATTAAGGAGGACCCTAATGTTTTGGATAGTATAGATGCTATACCTTTCGTTGATACTCCTCTACATACAGCCGCCTCGGCAGGACATACTGATTTCGCTGTAGAAATCTTTAGATTGAAGCCATCATTTGGTACGAAGCTGAACCCAGATGGGCTAAGCGCCTTGCACCTGGCTTTGATAAATCACAAGTTTGATACGGTAAAACGACTCGTAAAGTTGGACGAGGAGCTCATACTGGTCAAAGGAAAGCAAGGGGAGACTCCTTTGCATTTCATTGCCAGAAAAGAAGGCATCAATGCCGATCAACAACAAAGCGTTAATGCCGATCAACAACAAAAAGAACTTGATGATAATCGCGTTAATACTTTGGCAGAATTCCTATTTGCTTGCCCAAATTCAATTGAGGACCTGACAAATCATGATGAGACTGCTCTGCATATTGCCGTTAGAACCAAGAATAAAAGTGCTGTAGAAATGATATTGGGACTTATTCGTAGGATTAGCAAGAGAAGATTGGTGGCCATCAAAGATGACAAAGGGAACACTGCTTTGCATTTGGCGGTGAAAAATTCACAGCTCGAGGTATGGGGTCTATCCCTCTTGATTCAACTCTTTTGATTATATAAACCTTATATGCTGTCAAGTAATTAATTTGCAAGAATATTGGAATTTTTCAAAAAATTTATCTTACTTTCAACATTTCTCTCTCTATCTTTCTCTACTTATTACCTCTACTATTTTTCAAAAAAAATTTCAAATTCCAATCCAAACAAAGCATAACCACTTTACTCCATTGTTTAGGCTTCCAAATCTATAAAAAGAAGGGATTCATTACCTTAATAAATTGTTGTTTTGTTTGTGTGCCTTATGCAGATGGTGAAGTTATTAGTTAAAGAACCCTTTGCGAACATAAATGCAGGGAATTCAGACAAGCAGACTGCACTTGATATCGCTCTGCAACTTCTTGCTGATCAAAGTGATGTTGACAGATCGGCGGTTGAGAAGACTTTACGCGATGCAGGAGCTTTAGAAAATTCATCGAGTGATGAAAATGACTACACTCTTGCTAAATTTTTGAATTCGCCCGATCGATGTTTGGAAGTACTCTATAACCTAAATTTTTTTCTGGGTAGATTAGTGTCAACGGAGATGCGTAATATGGGACTGGTGGTAGCTGTGCTAATTGCAACGGCGACCTTCACAAGTGTAGTTAGCCCCCCTGGAGGGGTAGGCGGTGGTGGCAATAACCTTCTTACAAATGGCGGTAATGTCAACGCCACGGTTTGGTCCACCAACAACCTATTTGCAGCTAACACCAGTTTTATTAACGTCACCTTATCCATTCCCACCGACAATCCTGTCAAACGACTTATGTTCAACGACGTTAATTCTTCCAAAGCACATGATCTTACTTATGGAGATGTCTTCTCCCAATTTTATGTACTCAACACATGTGCCTTTTTCCTCTCGACGGCGACGATAATGTTTGTCCTCCCAGTAGCTGTACCCATGTTTGCTCTACTGCATGGCGCTCTTCTTTTTACGATGTTGAGCTATGGGTTTTCATTTTGCCTCATATCACCATCGTATGGTTACTGTCAGAAGTATGCGACAGCATCCGTTCTTTGTGCGTTCCTGGTTTATATCTGTAGGATTTTGACGTTTCTAATTGGATCTATCGCCCAGATAGGCATGAGAGTTCCCTTCGTGTCAAAGCTTCAAAGTGAACGCCATATGATGCTAAATCATTTGTCGGCCAAAATTGAGTGATCGATCGGTCCTAAATCTTTGTGTGGTTGTTTAATTTGTAATTTGTTTTTCAAATTAAGTGTGTAGTTTAATTAATGTCGTTATTGTTGTTTCGGTTTTCCCTTATTTATCTTTTTTAATTTGTAATTTGTTTTTCAAATTAAGTGTGTAGTTTAATTAATGTCGTTATTGTTGTTTCGGTTTTCCCTTATTTATCTTTTTTAATTTGTAATTTGTTTTTCAAATTAAGTGTGTAGTTTAATTAATGTCGTTATTGTTGTTTCGGTTTTCCCTTATTTATCTTGCTTTGTTTTGATGTATTAGATTGTAGGGATGGCAACGGATACCGAACCGATAGGTAATTGAACCGTAACAGCTTTTTTTCCTCGAACCATAACCGAAAAAATTCCCGCAAGTGCAGGTATGGTGGAGGATATGATATAACCAAACGGGTTCGGTTCGGTTCTGGTTTTAGCTAATACCCGAACCGAACCGAAACAAGTATAATTACAAAAATACCCCTTTATATATAAATACATAAAGTTTTAGGGTTAGGTTGCAAAGAGCTGTGCTGCAGCAGCTGTGCACAGCAGCGGTTTTCTCCCGCCTCGGGTCGCAAAAAGATGATCGGAACCGCTCATTTTGTTCAAAATATATTGTTTAAGGTCTCTATAAAAAATGGCTAAATTCTGAAGTGATTTTGGGTGTTTTGTTAACGCCTCTAACGATATCGAACGAAACTCATTTTTTATAGAGACCTTAAACAACATATTTTGAACAAAATGAGCGGTTCCGATCATCTTTTTGCGATCCGAGGCGGGAGAAAACCGCTGCTGTGCATAGATTGCTGTGCACATAGCTTTTTTGGGTTGCAAACTCTCATTTCTCATACAGCAGCTAGGGCGGCGATCTCTCTCTCTCTCTCTCTCTCTCTCTCTCTCTCTCTCTCTCTCTCTCTCTCTCTCTCTCATCTGTGAATACGAGAAGAATCAAAAGATCTTTCTCTGGTCTCTCTTTCTCTCACACCTCATCTCTCTTTGTCGTCTCCAATTACTAGAAGAATCAGTCCGATCGTCCGATTTGAAGCTCGACAGTCCGATCGTCTCTTGCCATCTATCATCCTCAACCCTAATGCAGATTGGATTTAGGAAAATAGTATTTTATTAGTATTTTATTTTACAGCTTTAGTTTTAGTATTTTGTTAGGAATCTTATAATTTAGGAGTGTTAATATAGAATAATTTAGTTTCTCAATTTGGGTTGATTTAGTTTCTTATTTTATCTTTTCTTGTTTTACAAGAAGTAGGGTTGCTTCCTAATATTAGTTTGTTATATTTAGAATATTATTTTATTAGGAAACTAGGATATTTGATATCTTGTTAGAAAATTTTGAATTAGGTAATTAAGTATCTTGAATAATTAGTTTTCCTATTTTTGCTAGTTTCTTGTTCCTTAAGAATTAATAGTGATTTTATTTCCTTTTTAGTATTTTAGTAATGCTCTACTATAAATTGAGATGTAAGCCTCAAGGCAAAGGAGTTGTTTTATGATTTGATTAATGAAAATTTGAGAAGTTTCTCAATATCGTTTGTTTGTAGAGAGAGTATCTCTAGTTCAAACTTATTCGTGATTGTCCTTGTTGCGCGCTCTTCTATTTCGACACGCCTCCCTGCATCAGTTGGTATCAGAGCCAGGTGCTCGATTCCGGATCATGGCGCGACAAGGAGTTCGTTATGGTTGTTATGCTGTTGCCGAAGATGTGTATGAACGAAATAAAGCTGCACGAGAAGCACGAATGGAGGAGAGGTTTCAACAACTTGAGCAGTGGATGGAGGAGGTGTTTCGTGCGCTGGCCGATCAGATTGCTGCCTTGTCTGTTGGTGGAAACCCGCCTCGCCGTCGTCCGATTCAACCTCGGTTTCCGAAAGAGAAGGAGGTATTGGATGATATTTCCATCACCAAACCTTTGGCTGGTAACCATCAGTCGAGGGGGAGAACAAAAGTGGATGAAGCTACCATCGAGTGGCCATTCACATCAAATATTATTCCAGATCCAGTAGTGGATTGGAATAAGCCACCAGTTTTTGACGAAAAACCGGTGGAGAAAATTACAAATGAAGAAAATAAAAAAATATTGCAAAAAAAAGTTGTTACGATGTTGGCGGTGAAAATTAAATTTTTAGATCCTTTTTGGGAATTCATTGAAGACAAAGGAAGTACGGGGTCGTGGATTTCGTTTCTAAAGCAGCAAACTGTCCCTTTCATTATTGATCAAGATTTTTCATTTGAAACCAAGTTTGAAAAAATCAATTTGAAGTACAAGCTTGATGCAGACAAGGTTCGGCGTATTCAACTGTATAAACTCGAGGACGAGTTTTTTCAAGCCGAGGAGGATAATGCAGATTGGATTTAGGAAAATAGTATTTTATTAGTATTTTATTTTACAGCTTTAGTTTTAGTATTTTGTTAGGAATCTTATAATTTAGGAGTGTTAATATAGAATAATTTAGTTTCTCAATTTGGGTTGATTTAGTTTCTTATTTTATCTTTTCTTGTTTTACAAGAAGTAGGGTTGCTTCCTAATATTAGTTTGTTATATTTAGAATATTATTTTATTAGGAAACTAGGATATTTGATATCTTGTTAGAAAATTTTGAATTAGGTAATTAAGTATCTTGAATAATTAGTTTTCCTATTTTTGCTAGTTTCTTGTTCCTTAAGAATTAATAGTGATTTTATTTCCTTTTTAGTATTTTAGTAATGCTCTACTATAAATTGAGATGTAAGCCTCAAGGCAAAGGAGTTGTTTTATGATTTGATTAATGAAAATTTGAGAAGTTTCTCAATATCGTTTGTTTGTAGAGAGAGTATCTCTAGTTCAAACTTATTCGTGATTGTCCTTGTTGCGCGCTCTTCTATTTCGACACGCCTCCCTGCATCAAACCCTCTTGCCGTCACTCATCAAACAGTCGATCATCATCACTCCTCTTGCAGGCAATGGCAATCTCTTTAACCAACCTTTCCTCGACGAAAGCAAAACCCAAGATCTCACCCAGTTGTAGTGGAGTGGAAGCATCTTTCTTCCCATTGTTGTCTGCTTCTTTCTCTACTAATTAAGTATGTACCATTTTTTTAGCAAAATTTTAGATTATGGGTTTCTTATATCAGTTGAGAATGACAGATTTGTGACAAAAATCTTTTGGTTTGTTCTAAATCATGGTAGTTTTATGTATTGATTTGCTTTGGGGTTCTGTTACTATTTTTTTTTTTTGGAGCCCAAATTTGATCGAACCTTAGATTTGTATTTCTCTTGTTGTCTGCAACTGCAAGTGTTTTTATTTCGGTTCGATTCGGAGTGGGTACAACTTGGGTAAACAGATTTTTTCATCCAATTCAGTTACCCAATCGGTTCGGGGATTATCCGAACCCCGATTAGTTCAGTTATGGTTCCTTCCTCTCCTTATTCAGGTATCGGGGCGGATATGGGTAGGCATTCGGTTTCGGAGATCGGGTACAGAAATTCACATATTTGGCCCGAACGGCCCGAATGCCATCCCTATTAGATTGGAGACTAAAGGAATAAACTATTTGTCTTCTCTTGCTTCTCTCTTCCAAATCTCTAGCTAACAAGCGTGGTACCACCTGTAATGACCCAAGCCAACTAACCTGCTTAACTCTTAGCCTAACTACGTGAATCAAAAGGTTAATCTTAAGTTAGTATTAGCTGATCGATATTTACTTATAGGGAAATACTAGGGACACATCAATGTGTCATACTTCAATCACACCTCTCTCACATGCATGTATGGAAATTTCACAATATATGCTAAGGACCCACATGTATATGAGAGGGTTGTGGTTGAGGTGTGACAAATTAATGTGCCTCTAACATCTCCCTTACTTATATTCCACGTTCTTTTCCATTTTTTTTCCGATGTGGGACTACTAGGTGGGTTCTCACAATATAATACTACCCTAATAATAAAGTAAAGAAAATTGCTAAAATCTGACAAGAGCTCGAGCTTGAGTTTTCTGCTAAAGAGAAGTATTTTTCACAGAGATACTCTATTATTTATTTAATATATTATGAACGACTCGAATTACATTTTAGAGGCATGTGAGATACACTTCCGTTAATATTGATAGAAAATATGACGGCAGGGGGTCTATCCGCATATTTTCAAAACCACATTTAGATTATGCGGTCAATTTTGAACTATGAAGATGGTATCCGTACATAGCGATAACCACAAGGGTGAAAGTGAACTTTGCCCTTACTATTATGTAGGCATTTGAGAGATCATTGAATTTGGTTGAGAAGGATGGCATCAATATATCAATACACGATAACAAGAGTACTGGTTTTAAGATTTGAGGTTGGAACAATAAAACCCAAAAGCAATTCCACTAGAACACCAAATAGGTACTGTCTCGAATCTTAATATTTCCCTTCTGCTGAGTCTTCTCCGAAACTCCTCTTAAAAACTCAAACTTCGGGGTGAAGCAATTTCTTTTTGAAACTTTAAGGTGGTGTTCAGCTAAAAGGACTTTTTTTTTGAAGGTTTTGCTCTCATTAAAAAAAAATCGCATTCGTTAGTTTTGCACCAAATCTTTGTGAATTATTAATACGTTTCGACGAAAGTAATCGAAAAAGTAAAAAAAATTATCCAAATATATTAAAAAATAACCACTTTTCAGCCAAAAAATCAAATTTTAAGGACAAAATGTTTGCTTAGTTGAAGCTGCAGAACGATACCTAAATACTTGAAAAAAGATGACCTTGATAGGGAGGGACATAGAGAACTTTACTGTTGTGAATTAAACCGTGTTTTCGGGCATTTTTCTGATCCTCACATCATCTCTATAATTTGGGCGTTTTCCCGGTTAAAAAAAAAAAAAACTAAGATGTCAACAATGTTAGAGCAGTGCTTCGGGCACAAATATCCGGGCATAAATCTAAATACGGATGTGTTCAGACCCCAAAACCATGTGACGCACATGAGTCCCGCATGTGAAAACCAAACATTGAATTATTGCAAATACTCCGTATATCTGTGCCCGAATATACATGTTGTAAGCATTCTACGTAATGTTCCCTAGGGCTGTGCACGGTTCGGATAGGATTGGATTTCTATAAATCCAATCCTAATACGCAAGTCACGGTTTTTTAAAATGAAATCCCTGTCCGGACCAAAAGTCTCACGGTTTTGTCCCTATTTTGTCCACGGATTATATCCACCAAATGCTTCATCTTAGACAAATGACTTTTATCTCATTGACATCATTTTGAAAGACTACTACTCCATATAATTTAGTTACTTATAATTAAAGTGCAATTCATAAGGACATTTACAAACTCAAAAGTCACAACTACAAAGAAACCTCTTAACCATTTCCAAAAAGTTTACCAGTTGTCTCAGGAGAACATCAACGCAATAAGAATGTCCAAAATTCAGAGTAGTTGCCAAGTAAAGCCAAAAATTTATTTCCCATATGTTATTTATCGGGGCTATTCCGAGGACACCTAAAAACATACCCCAAAGTTTCCGATCGAATTTCGATTATCCGAGCCGCTCAATGTAATCAGAACGTGATTTTAAGGATACTAGCAAAAAACCAGCAAAACTAATGACAGGGAAGGGCTTCATCCGAACAGTTTTTTATTGAACGGTTCAATAAAAAACTGCTCAAATCAAGCCCTTCATAGTCATTTTTTTTGCTGATTTATCATGGGTACCCTTAAAATCACGTTTTGAACACATTGAATGACTCGGATCATCAAAATTTGACCAAAAATACGAGATTAAGATTTGGGGTATTTTTTTAGGTGTTCTCGGAACCGCCCTGGTTATCGGGTTATAGATATATATATCGGGGCGGTTTCGCGGACAACCAATTAAACATCTAAAAAAACACCTCAAATCTCAATCTCATATTTCCCGATTAAATTTTTATAATCCGAGCCGTTCATTGTGTTACACATATATTTGTTTTGTTTGGTTTCCATCTTTGAGAAACCCATTTTTCTCTCTGCACGTTTCTCAATAATTTTATTTATCTATCTCTTTCCACTTATTACATCAAATATATTTTCCCAAGATGGAAACCAAACAAAGGCATTATATTTTATATATTTTCTTAAATATCTCACGGTTCGGTTCGAATAATCCACGGTTTTTAGATGAAAATCCAATCCTAATCCTCAGCATGTTCTTAGCGGGTATTAATTATCAAAACACGTCCTGGACCGTCATTTTCCCTTTTAATTTTTGAATCCGTGTCCGGACCATTAATTCACAAACAAAATCCAAAAGATGTGGAGCGGATCGGTCCAAACTGATTTCACGGTTCACCGATTTTTTTTTTGCAACCCTAATGTTCCCCATGATTTCGGGAAGTTCAGCATGACCTCCATATATAGCATTCTACCGACCACCACCCACGTACTTGCGACTTGCGGCTAAAGTCAGAAAACGATATTCGAGCTTCCAGTACAGTTGGCCTAATACTCGTGAAACAGTAAATCATAGAGCTGTATGCCTCTATCAAATGAGGAATTGACCAAGCCAAAGGATATTTAAGTCTCTCTATTAGCATGCATTTTGATCATGTTCAGTGCTTATGATTTCAGGGTCTCTATAGGCAAACCAGGAACATGCAAGAGGAAAAAGAAAATGCAAGAGGATTTTGACATAGTAATTGGTAATCCAACTGATAATTACTAAATGATAATGGGTCCAATCTAAATTATTATTTTAGATAGCTAAAGACCATAGTTGATTGGAGTACAATTATTTACATTTGATTGGACAATGGAGTCTCATCCGAAGTAGTAAAAAGATTACAGCGTAGACTATGGTTTCTATCAAGATCACACCACAACCTTACCAGAGTTAAGTCTAGAACATAGAAAACCTAAATACACTTCGAAGCACATAATTTTCAGCGTCTTTAACTCTCGGCTTTTCATCTCCTTTCGAAGTTGTTAGGAACATGAAAACTTATATAAACTTCGATTCTCGTAATCCCCGAATCATCCACGAAGCAGCAGAATTTTCAGCATCTTTAACTCTGGACTTTTCATCTCCTTTCACATGCAACACTTTGTCGACTGTATTGATCTCGACTGAACATACATATCTCTTCTCATGAAAAGGGCCAGACTCTTCCACAATACTGCAGGTAAAAAAAAAACCAAAAATAAGGATCAACAAATTACATACTAGAGTGCTAGACTGCCACATAAAGATGGCGCAATGGTAAGCAACGCGAAAGAAAACTAAAACCCGAATCCAAGTCATTACACTAGGAACTAATGGAACGCCCCTAATCCAAATAAGTAACCCGTCATATGACAAAACAGAATTTGAAACCTGCACAACGTAGGAATACCTACCAATCATCTTCTTTCAAACTCTGAGTGAATCTACACTTTGTTTTGGAAAACATGCTCTTAGTACGTAGGTAGCTTTTTCACAAGGATATGTCTGAAGAGTGATATACCCAACATTCAAGCAATTGAACACCAACAAGTCACAAAAAAAAGCAGCAGCAACAGCAACATAATGGCAAGATAATAAAATATCAGTCAAAGACCTCTTACCCTCATCATCAGTCTATTTAATTTATGAGAACCCATTGATGATAAGACTCTTTGCAAAATGGTCGAACCCCAAGGAACTGCTATAGGAAAAGAGGGGAAAAGAGGAAAACTAACCTCGAGTTTTGCATTAAAAAAGAAACAAAACTTCCAGTTCCAGATGCAATGTTAGAGACTACAGCTATTCATGGTAATATCAAATGCCATAAATCTTCAAAAATCAGGCCTACGAAAGCTTTCAAGCATCACAAACCCAATTCTGTTCGTGTTCAAAGTCACAACAGCTGAAATTATCAAGTATCCATTAGTGAGAACCAAATAAGTTACCCAAAAAGTTGGTATGGTACCAATCACTAACAAAGAACAAACCACACCAAACTATGTACACCATCATCTAGACAACTATCGACATAGAAACCTTGTGCAGTTCATACAAGTCTTGGAAAACGACGGCATCAACTAATTATGAGAAAAAAATTTAGTACTAGAAAAACACATAGTTCTCACTTGTTCGCATGCTCTCCAACTATGACACCCTTTAAACCATTCCATACTCTGCTCTGCATTTTTGAAGGAGGTGACTTTCTCATCCCAACAGCCATATTGCACATTCAAGTAATTCCATCGGCGTAAATGAATAACCAAAACAATCATATCAGTGTTCAAAGTTTAAACCTCAGTCCATCATTCTATTCCCACTATTACAGCCTTGAGATTCTCCCAATCATTTTAATCCAACTGAAGTAGTGTTGGCTGCTAAACTCGTAAACAACTAGAATCCCAGTATGTGTTTTATATCTTGCCTAAAACTTTGCACATTATAACGAACCTATTGTCACCAACATTTTGGGTGTCAATATATGCGAAATGTTGATTACAGTTCTAGAAAATATTTGAAAAATCATCACTTCATCACATTGCAACGAACTACATATACTAGAATGTTTTGTACTAGACCTTGATCGTGATGTTCTAAAACTCCAGTAGACAACGAGACATGAGTTTCCATTGTATGAATTTGATCCCTACACATTTCTAGCCATCAAGATACATTTTTTTTTATCCTACATGCACCCTTTCCCTTAGCGAAACAAGGTCAGAAATGGATTGGTCATCTTAAGAATCTTCAAGAAAACAACAAGCCAACATTATGATGCATAAGCAGGAACACATACATAAGCAGGAAAGCTAAGTTAGTCCATGATACAAAATAGAGCACGCAACTTGACTGTACTCCCTCTCTATCAAATTGTTTTTCATTTTTTGGCAGCAAGTCAACAAATAATTTACTTTCGCAGGAAACAATCAAGTTTTTTTCCACCTTTCAAACGATCACATTTAGTTCTTCTATACAAAGTGTTTGAAATCATCTAAGAAAGATTTCATAAAAAATTGTGGACGAGTTTTTCAAGGATGTCCACAATAGTGAAAAGGGACAGACATATTGAGAAGTTGGGACTATCATAATATTGATACCATACAGACCCATAAGAATTCAGCTCAATAAGGATAAATTCCTACCGATAACATGGTTTTGGCCATCTTTTCTTTCCACAAAGCTCATGTAATTTCTGCTTCGCTCCATCGATCTTTGTTGTTCCATCGATATAGCTGCAATCAACATCCATTTTTTCAGACACGCATAACTTCTTCAAAGCTTCCCTGGCTGCATGTAGCTTTGCATTTTCCTTGTTTTCGGAAGATGCTGAGGCAATGAATTGCCCACCCACGTATATGCTTGCAATGTCCTTTTCTCTTTTCCTCCAGTGCTTGATATCCACTTGCCTGCCATCTTTATGGCACAATTCATAAAGCATAGTCACTGGCTGTGGTTGTTTCTGGAGAATTTCAGGCTCAACAATTGGCTCCAACATTCTTCCAAATTTCTAAAACAAACAAAAAGATCATAGTAGTCAATACTTCCAAGGAAAAAGAAGAAGAGAAAAGCAGCAAAATTGGGAAAAAAATTCATGTGAATTTAGTGAACTGGGAAGTCTATCTTAGATGGTAGTTGCTCACCACCTTTAAACTAAATGATTATGTAAATTATGACAATGGTATGGTGTAAATTCCGATGACCACATAAATTAAACCGAAAAATGCATAGTCCAATTCTTAACATAAACTGGAATTGAAGAAGATTTCTGTTGTTTTACATTGTTCGTTAAAAACAGAATTTTAGGAATGAAGGTTCAGAATAAATTTTGGGTCACAAAACAACAAAACTACACACCTCCCAAAAAACTTGCAGATCAAAATTACAATCAACATAAACAGCCCCAGCCACAGACTCAACAATGTCAGCCAGAACCTTTGGCGCTTTCACCTCCCCTCCATGCACAACCGTATCCTCCTCCTCTTGAACTGCCAATGCAAATTCATTCACCTAAACAAAATCAAGAACCAATTTTTCATCATAAACTAAACTAAATTATTTAAGTCTCTAAAGAGCACATGTGTACACACATACACATGAAAAACAACATCTAAACATATGGAGAGAGACAAAACGAGAATATATTTTCTGGTTGAATTTGAGTTTAGTTTTTTATGGCCCGGGTAATTGAAGAAATGAAATTCAAGATTTGAACGTTAATGTCAACTGAAGTTACAAATTAAGCACAATAGAATGCGGACAAGAACTTCAAAATTTTAAGTTTCCTGACATTCGGGAGGTGTGATTAAACCTACTATGACAACATACAAAATTTAAACTATGTGAGAAAACTCTACAAACCAAGCCTAAAAGTTTTACATCACATAGACAATCTAAACAAAATCAACTACGTGAGAAACTCTACAAACCAAGCCTAAAAGTTACAAAGTTAAGCACAATGAAACGAGGAAAAGAACTTTAAAAAATCTTAAATTTCCTTGCATTGGGGAAGTGCTATTAAACCTACTAAGATCACATGACTATATACAGAAAATTGCAAAAAGTGGATTTAATATACCCTATGACTCTTCCCAGTTCTATATCATAAGAATGACAGCAATCTAAAACAAAATCACTATGTGAAAGACTCCACGTACCAAGTCCAAAAACCAGAGCAACTCAAGAAATAACCAACTAGGTCCTACTGCTAATGCTTAGACCTAGTGTTGGCGAGCAGGACGCCGTGCCACTCCGACCCTCAGCTCACCAGAGTTCTTCGAGGGAGAACTAGCAGATTGCACAACTTATGAAAACTTTTCGTCTCTCACCCTTGGCTCATTTTGTATGACGCTGACAGTGCAGACTTGGCAGTAAAACTCTTTTTTTTGCTCAGTTCATGAATGCTATGAAATGCCTTGAAAAATTATTTAAGCCTCACTAGTGAGAAATAACTTATTTTTTGGACTTGGACGAGGTTTGAACCCTAACTCTCAGCGGCCAGACTGGCTAACTGATTATTCTAAAGTTCATTATCCATCTATCTATCGTTGTATACTATATAGTTCATCATACACTAAGCATGCGAATATATACTAAGCACGTGCATGATACACGGCAATTTCTCTCTTTTTCCACGAAAAATTATATAAAAACTTATATTCCCCTCTCCTCTCTCTCTCTCTTTGTTCCTTTGCTCCAAATAAAAAAACTTTCAAACTTCCCCCTGCATCTAAACTTTCTTTCTTAATAAAATCCCACATTTTTACTATTATATTCCCAATCGTTAGTACGTATGCAAATGAATCGAGCGGTCCGCTAACACGACAAAAAAACTCGTTTACGAAGGAGACTCGGCTCATTTGTGCAAGCTCCTCCAATAGATGAACCGAGCTTGAACACCTCATTACTAAATGAGCCGAGCTCGAACTTGATAACTTGGGCTCGACTCGAGCTCTAGCTGGACCAGCTTCGAACGAGCCTAGCTTGAACACTTAAAAGCTCAGCTCCGATCGTTTGTAGCCCTACTCGTTCAGGACTAATACCATTAAATACTCCCTCCCGTCCCAGTCCCCAGATGTCCGGTCAAATTTTTGAAGAAAAATTCAAAACTTTTTAAACAATCTACTAGATATCAGTAAGTTCTTTTAATTTATGAAGAAAGTTGGAATTTTTCTTAGAAAAAAATTACTCCGTACTTTAAGTCCTCGGTCCGCGGATAAACAATTTGGGACGAAGGTAGTACAACATAAATAATTACGCAACTAAATTTGCACATCAACGGAGCATGTTTAGACGCATCCACTACCTTCTCATCAAGAGCGGTGGCGGTGTGACGGACGTAACGGTGGAGGCCGTGGCGGACGGCGACTCTAGCAAACTTCTCGGTACTGACGTTAGCGGAGCGGAGAAGAGAGAGCTGGCCGGGATCGAGGTCGGGGTGAGCTAAGAACAGGACGTTGGATAGGGCGAGTCCCAGGGCGGCGTCGCCGAGGAACTCGAGGCGCTGGTACGACGCCGATTCGGTGTAGGAAGGGTGGGTCAGGGCCTCCTCGAGTAGCATCTTGTTGTTGAACGAGTACTCGAGGAGGTTTTCCACCGCCCTGACGGAACCGGAAATGTCGGTTATCTCGTCGTCGGCGGAGTCCATGGCCGGTGTATAGGGGACGATCGGATAGTACATTTTTGGGGGAGGAGGGGAAGAGTTTTTTAGAGAGAGAATTTGAAAGTTGGAGGGGAGAGAGAGAGAGAGAGAGAGAGAGAGAGAGAGAGAGTATAGACAGGACTGTGATTATTCGGTGCTGTTTTCCTCCTGCATTGACAGTTGTTGGGGTCAATGCGGTGTCTTGAAATTTGAAAGTTAATGTGAATTTATTTGGGAATTTATTTTACCACTCATTTTTTCTTTAATGCCACTCCATTTCTTTCACAATATAAATCATTTAATATAGACACAAAGCTTTTCAAAAAATATAGACGCAAAGAGGCCTTAAAGAAAAAAATGGAGTGACAAAATTACTCCTCATTTATTTTAGAGAATTGATTTCTACGCTATTTTTTATAACAACATTCCATTCTTTTGAATTTTAATATTAAAAATATTACTCCCTCCGTACCTTTTTAAGTGTCCTGCTTCGTAACTCTAACTTATTAAAAAGATATCATCATTACACCTTTCACATCAATTTTTTCCTCCACTTTTCCTACTTACCCATCATCATTACACTTTTACCCATTAACTTTTCAAAATAAAATTTACTTTTAGGGACAAAATAGACAATACATCAATTTTTATCCCCCTAACTTTACAAAATAGACACTTATTAAGAGACAGCCCAAAATAGAATACTGGACACAAAAAAAGGGACGGAGGGAGAATGTATTTTTTTGTTAAAAGACCAAAAAAAGAGAGTCCAGATATAAAAAAAAAATGTAGAAATCAAATCCCTTTATTTTAGGATAAATTACATTATACCCCTCTCAAGTACGACCTATTTTTAGTTTTCCTCCTTAAAATTTAAAAGCCGACTCTTAATCTCCTTAAAACTATACAAATCTTGCTCTTGATTTTGACGAAGGGAAGGAACAGCGTGAGCCCTAAGGACTATTTAAACACAAAATTGATACGTTTGGGATGCAATGTTTGCAATTGGTATATTGCCATATTGGGGACCAAAATGGCACGACAGATTTACTTTGGGGACCAAAAAAGTAAATATATGATACTTTGGGTGTCGGGTGTGTATCACGTGGTGTCCGCTCGACACGTCTAGACTGTCTATTTCAATTTTGGACAGCTTGGATTTGGAAGGAGAAAAAGGAGAGAGAAAGAAGGGAGAGAGTGGTGGGATGAGAGGAAAAAGAGGGTTTCAATCTGGACCTTCCAACACACTTTTGAATGGCCCAGATGGGCCGTTCAAACAACACATGGACACGGTCACGTGATACCCACCTGGCACCCAAAAATTTCTCTTCCGTATTTTGAGTTACAAGTTGTGGTGTCCTTCCAGATTCAAAATTGAAGACTTGGGGGGTGAAGCAATGTCTTTTAGAACCTTCAAAAGTTAGGGAGAAAATAATTTTGAGAGGGTGTTTAAGGAGTTGTCTTAAACTTCACTGTTTTGTTTTGAACTGTGGTGTTGGGCATTTTGGAACCTCACAACACCATTTCCGCGATGTGAATTGCTCGTCATTGGGATGTGAATCGCTCGTCATTGGGTACACAAGTCTGCTAAGTTATTGTCAAAAAAGTGTGAAATTAAATTGACAAGCGTAATCAAACTGCGATATAATATATGCTCCACATCTATGAAATCATATTCCACCGGCAATAATATTTGAGCCGTGCTAAAGATATTTGGACGTAAATCCAAACATAGATTTGTCCACGCAAGTGAAAATCACACATCGGACGGCTGCAAATACATCTGTGTTTGAACATCTATGTCAATAAGCATTTCCATATATAAACCACTTCTCACATTCTTTTATGCACATAAGAGGCTAAACACCATCCATTAGAAAGTACAAATAAGGTGGACAATATAGGCCACAAAAGAAAAAAAACACAGGAAGGAAACAGTTTGCTTTGCTATAAATTAAACAACAAAAAAGAAGAAGCAAGAGAAGGGTTTCTTGTGACATTAGCCCAAGTCTTTCTGCATATAAAAACTTACTAATAATTACCATAACATAGATGAAAGGCAGGGTGGATACTTCACAGGAACTGGAAGTACTCTCTGCCTGTTTAAGTAACAACAGATGAGGCAATGCCAAAAAGCATTGCATACCAGTTTAGTTCACCAGCATATGATCAAATCCTCCCCCAGCCTGAAGCGCCCCACGCGGCCCTTGGACATTGTGAAGCAGTTGCTGCAACCACCTTCTCGTCGTTGGATCATCCTGAAAACATGGAAAACATAAAGTGAGCATCCGTAGGAATATCGATTGAGGAAAAAGGCAAGGTTCCTACAAAATCCCTTGAAAGTAGACAGTCTACCATGTACAAGTTTTTTGAAGTGTTAATATCATCCTTCCCGTAAACCCAAGAGCACAACTGTAGGT
The DNA here is from genome assembly GCA_019656835.1 of Rhododendron ovatum. NCBI lineage: Eukaryota > Viridiplantae > Streptophyta > Magnoliopsida > Ericales > Ericaceae > Rhododendron > Rhododendron ovatum. Next base: position 2,133,335 of record CM033796.1, read on the forward strand.
TTCCATTTGTTTCCTTTTTCCTATTTTGTAGTTCCTAGGGTGGGTGAAAATGATACAGAAGGAAAATAAAAAAATTCTACTTAATCTCTTCCTTCACTGTACACACGCAAAATACTTTATCCAAACATAGCCTTATGAATCTCACAATCTATTCTCCAAAGGCGACGATACCAACCACTATTGGTCAAACAGCAGTGACTAGTACTATGTTAAACTGACGATTAAACTAGAGTATTAACTAAGCCATGACATTCCGACCTATAAACCAAAACTACACCAATTATTGCCATCGTGGACAAAGAATGCTCATTTGCAGCACAAATGGGAGTAACTTTACAACGAATGGTACAGACTAGCATAAACTCTAAAATAAAGTGTCTACAGTGCAACAATAAACATCAAGTTTGTTTAAAATAAAATGAAAACCATAGAACAACAGTGAATATCAAGAACAAGAACTTGAGGACTATTGGATGTAAGAAAATCAAAGCATCAAAATTTTAAACATTACTTACACGAAGGCATGCACTGAAGGTGGCATCCCTTAGCATGTCTGGCAGACAACTTCTAAGTGCATCACACGCCCTGCATCACAAAGACAATCATCACATATGTACATATGTGAATATTCTTCCTACCACAAGTAACGTGGAAAGGAAGGGCCAATGGACATCTTTATTGAACTACGATTTCAATAGCTTTTGTATCCAAACTAACCTTGAATTATCCGATAGTCGAAGATAACAACGAATAATATGCTTCAGCAGGCGTGATGAGGGTTGTTCAGCAAGTGCTGCAACCATATTCCCCAAAACTCGACCTACTGCAAAAAACCGCTCTGCTGTGGTGCATATGTAGTCCAGGCCAACATCGTCCAATAAGATCTTTTGAACAATAAACGTTGCAACCTGCCAGCATAAATTTGATCAGACTCACATGGACCTCAAAGTCTATTAGGCGAGTTAAAAAACACTTTGATGAACATTAGATGAAAAGGTGTTATGTGAGCTAAAAAGGAACCAAATTGGAAACAGTGATATTCCAGTATCGAAGGTACCATGGGCAACAACTCATCTGTAGCAAAAAATTAGGAGCCAATGTGTGAGCTTAGCCCACTGACTTGTATTTGGCTCAACAATCACACCTTTGCCTAAATATGGTTCATCTAAACACAGAATTAACAAAACAATGACAGACAGACAGAACACATGTTGTCCCCAATCATTTGGCTTTGATTAGTGGGCATGGTTCCACAACAAAACAAGTATAGGGGGGCCACTGTTTCAGTGGTATTCTGAGAGCAGCCACTTTGTGCATATTGCCAAAGGTTAGCAAAACAATAAATCTAGTCTGAAATCCAAAATGGCTACTCTAGGACATTGTCTAACAGCCTCTACCAAGCCAGGCATCGCCCAATACCAGTACGTTGGGAACAGAAAACAGCTATAGTATCTATTGCTGGAACCCGCTTTCCCATCTTGGATTCACATTTTATCAATCCGGACAAGCATATTTCAATTTTCAGGTAATCAATGTTGGACCAATATTACATGTTCGTTAATGCCTCCAGACTCCAAAATGTATTAGAATTACATCCAGGGAACCTACAACATACTTATCTCAGCCCAGATGTGCCACAAATATGATAGGTAGAACAATAAAAGTACATATAGAACACCTTTGACTAAGGAAAGTGAGAAAGTAATAAATATTGAAAGTTAGTATCCAAAGAGGAATTTGATGAGTAGGTATCCAAAGAAGAATTTGATGAGTAGAAAGCAAAAAGAATCAAGTATCCCCTTTAGGCTTTTCTCTAGCTGATAATGTGGTTGTAGTGAAATAGATGCATTGAAGTTACTGGGACATTGGCTAAAATGAGAAGTTAAAAAAGGATTCACGAGTGGCACTTAACTGTTTTCGATAGTTCACTTCCCATCTCCATTGTCCTCAGGCACAGGGGAATTATTTCTGTTGATAGAAGGAAACTGATAACCTCTGTATCATCAACCTGGAATAGAAAAACAAGGATGTTCTGACATCATAATATATTGCAAATCAAAAAATATATATAATTAGTAATTCAACCAAAAGCTTTCAGCTATTTAAAAGAGTTCTGTCCTCAGAGTTAGAAAGCAGAAAACAAAATTGCAATGTGTTTGGTTTGTTGATCTCAGAAATTGTCTTCAAGAAACTCTGTTAAAATGAACCACTTTTCAGGAAACACCAGATTGTTGTTCTCTATCTTATGTTTTTCAATTGTTTTCGGCAAAATAAAAATGAGAGGACAGAAAGCAGTCAGAAAAGCCCATGGGTTGTCAATGCTAGGTCACCTAGCGTTCCAAAAACAATCTCCATTAGTGTAGATACCAAACTGACAATAAGAAATCAAGTCAAATTTTTAAGTTCCACAGCATATGAATCAGTTTAATTGTAGGCTAGCTAGAAGTGGCACGTTCAAGAAACATGATCATCTCCGTGCATCTCCTGCGAGCTTTTGTCAACTTACCAGACCCTAGAATTTCAGAAACATGAAATACATTGTGATTACTTATTCCTATCACCTCTCTTTCAATATCATCCCTACTGCCTAGGTAACAAGTTGAAATCTGCATAGGAAGTTCTTGCAAAAGGATAGGTATTCACGATGTTTATGCACTTGATTGACACTTCCAATGATCATAACGTTTCACATTTATATACACAAAGGAGCATGCATGTGTATGACTCATAAAAAGCAATATCAGAAGAACAAAGCACCTTCACCAAAGCACCAATAACGCCCAAGGAAGTAAGCCTCAAGTACTCAAACGGCCTTGATTTGCTTGTGGTGTTGAGGAAAGGGTAAAGATATAAGGGGATATGTGCTGCAAAGGAGAAGCCACTGGTTAGGACAGAGTCATTGTATCTAAAAGAGACTTCTGCAAATATATGCATCAAGACCAAGCCATGGAAAGAAAGAACTATTCATCTTATGATTCTTATTCTACCAGAAAGCATTCTGAGGAGGAACTCTTTTGAGTTCAAAGGCCAAAAGGTAAAACATAAACTCCCAAGATATATATCCAAGCATTCATAAAAAAATATTACTGAATAGAAGACATGTATAAAAAAAAGAACTGAGACACGTGATCATTAATACAGTCTAATCATGTATTAGCAAGTCACACATGAGGCACAAGAGGGACAGGGGAGAGGGGATGGGGTCCTCTTGATACATCATAACCACAACAGTGCTACAATCGAACAAAGTGGCGGAAGCACCTAGCATGGTAACAAAGTGTGACATAAACCTCAAAAAGGAGAGACAGGTGTGAATGTAGGCACTCATGAATGTACTGACAACGGCAAAGTAGAAGTAGATCTCTGTTGCAGTAGCAGAACTAAATGTTAACTAGAACACCACACTTTTTGCTTATTCAGTGCTAAAGCAATAGTTTTACCTTCTTGGCCCGAAACTTTTTCTTTTATCCTCCTAAGATGGTAACTTTATACGCCTAAGATGGTAACCCCACTGCAGAGAAGCTGACAGTTGGCAGGCTGTGTGGTTTGATGACATTACTGAATCTCCCGCGAAAACAATTTTAATTCAAGTGAAATAAATTATCAGCAAGCTATTCCCTAGGATCTCATACACGGACAGTCAGATCAGAATAAAAGTTGAAAGAGTAGCATACTGGCATCACTCAGAAAAGTGGGGAAAACCAAAACAGTGTTCTCCCTTCATACATTACACTGCTTTCATATGACTTTACTTTCCAACACTAATCATCAGTAAAAAGAAACCATTATACACCAACAAAAGGCTGGTAGTACTGAAGTTACGCATTCGATTCCCATAAACTACATTTTGACAAATAGAATTCCTTAAAGATTAAAAAAAACTTTTAGTGTTGAGAAAATCCTAGAAAATTACCATTGAGGAACAGCATTCTTGTGTCCGGGTGAGAGGCCACACACTACAAAACAATATACGATGAACATAATACATTAGTGAATAATCCCATTTATGAAGGAAAAAGTTAAGGATACTTATGACCTTGACCCTCAAACCTTACTCAAGTTTTCAATATCATCTTCCTTTCCACTTTTCTATTTGAGCCCTCAAAATTTTGTAATAAGCCAATGAACACCCAATGATTAACAATGGCGAGAAAATATAACTGTATGTTAGTAAACCACGATCCTTTACACCCAAAACTGAATTCAAGATTCACCTGCAACTGCTAATTGCATTATGTGCTTCTCTATATTCACAGATGTTTGCATCTCTACGTGCAAGAAGGGGTTGCACCTGACAAATTGTGTTGGATAAATTGATATATACAGTGGAGCCCTTTTCTTAAGTTGTTAGGAAAATATGTAACTTAATTGTCCCCTCCTCGTGGGGGAAAATTATCTGCCAAGGAAACCCCACACAGCTCTACCAGACTTAGTGGCAAAAATTGCGATGATTTCTCCCTTCCCCTGATTACAACTTAATGAAAACCAAAAGAAGAATGTAACAGGAGTGATGGTGTAAGACTAAGAGAAATGAATGTTATATACCTGAAGGAGGGCAAGCGCATTGCAGACTCGGTTAGACTGTGCTGGGGTAAGGTTAGGTGGTGATAAAACAGGGTATATGGAAACTATCTCCTGCAAATAATGACGAATTCTTGCACTAATTATACATAGAAGAATATGAAAGTATTTAGACAGTTCATAGAAACAAATCACAAACACATCACTAAGCGGAGCATCATTTATAGATGGCATCGAGCTAGCATGAAGTGTTCCCGTTAGGACCAAAAAGACTGATCAAAAGGTTTACACAAACTTGTCGAACACATTTGAATCTGGACTGCAATCCTCGAGTCCGTAATTCATCTTGAGAATATAACGACAACTTCATTATTTTTCATTTTACAGTCATGAAACTATGATTTGGGTTCCGTCCTTCCACTTCCTTGCAGTTTCCTACAAATAAACTGGATTATTAAACTCCCATGTTCTTGCTCCACTATCACCATACCATTTCAAGTTTCCATCCACTGAGTCAATAATGCAAGCTTTGTGACAATTTATGAGCTCAAAACTCCTGGGATTCTTTAAAGACTGTCTATCATCATATGGATATCTTCCTTTGCAGCCAATTTATTTACAGATCTCTGTATCTCCTCTAAATTTTGTTGAGCGACTACCATATGATGAAAATCTGAGTCTTGTGAATTTGTTAAATTTTTCACCTTATTTCATTCCTAGTATACCAAGCACTCGTTAAATTGCAAATTTTTTGTGTGGTTACAACTCGTTAAATTGTATTCAACCAGTAAACGAACTTGACAAGGAACTGTGTACGTGTCTTTGTGTTTCGGGTTACTGGAACATTATCAATCTAACTTTCAAATGTGGGCTCTTTGGGAGGCTTGCCAATCAGTCATGAAGCTTGTACATACTGTGCCCACTTTTGGATAAATGTGGTGGTTAGTCTGAGCAACTAGATGTGCTATGGCTTTATGTTCAAGAAAAGAAACATCGTTTTGTGCAGTATGTTGCATTAAGCAGGAACATCCACCCTCTCCTACAGGGAAAGCTACATAAAGGATGCTATCTATCTGTACTAGACAAATGAAAATCTAAGAAAAAGCAAGATACTTGCTGCAAAGAACAAGCAGATAGCCTACAATTAGGACGATTTTGCATCAAACATTAGTTGAGGGGAGGAATAAGATGAATAATATCATTCCAAAGCATGGAGAATACCTGTAAGAGTGCAGCAACAGTACCAAAAGAGTTCCACATTAACGGAGCCAAATCTTGAAATAGCTCTCTCTTCTAGAAATAAACACAAAAACAACTGGACATTTAATAGATATACTGGTAAGAGAGCAGCAATACTATCCAAGGGGATTTCCCCAGATAAAAAAGCCAACTCATGGGTTTGACAAAAACAAGACCAAACCCATTGACACGATAGACCTCCATGGTCACTGAGTTAATTCTTGCTATTGGACTTGTCATGGACCAAATCAAATAATGACAACCTCTGGCAGGTTTTCAATTCGTTTTCCCTTCTAAAAGTTCAGTTGATCGGTCACATCACATGGCGACTGCAGCTTAAGAAACAAATTGCATTGACACCTATTACTCAAGTTACAATGCTTGGCCTTTTTAAACCTAGAAATAGACCCCTCTCCCATTCAGGGGTTGTAAACTCAAATCATTTGGCATGAGGAACCCCGTACACGAAAGCATAAAAAACACTCTATGCCGTAACCCATTAAGCGTAGCTCTTTCAGGCATTACCTGCCTTGTTCAAAAAAATCTAAGAATGCAACCCCTCTGATCATAACGACCAAAAATCACTATTTTTACAAGTCATTAACGTCTTACACACCAATGTACCTGCATGTCCCTCAAACTATTTCAGTTACCCAAAAAGTTCAAATTCTATGCTTCGCCCAAACAAGCTGATCTAAAAACAAGTACCAATCAAAATTCACCATTTCTGCAAGTCATTAACAGTCTTACACACCCGTGCAACTGCATGTCCCTCAAACTATTTCCATCACCCAAAAAAATTCGAATTCTACCTTTTTGCCCAAACAAGCAGATCTAAAAACACAGTAAAAAAGAACTGATCTTAAAAACGAGTACCCATCTCAGCAGAAGCAATCTTTAGCTTGTTTTCTTTGGGAATCAAACAAAATTTCAGCCCATAGTCTTGCCTTCTCCGATTCACTTTGATATTTTCAATAACTTGCTCAGAAACAGAATCGCTTACTAGCTCAAACATTTCGCCTATTGCATGTGAGAATCTATTAACAGCCAAATTGAAACAAATGCTATTCTTTCTTGTTCCACACACATCTATGGAAAAAAAAAACTCTAGGGTCCGCTTGATTAGAGTGAAAATGATGGAAAATGCAAGAAAGAAAAAGAAAAAAACACACTTTGTCCATAATTTCTTCACCTTAGCAAATAAAATGTTGTCAAACCCTTCCCATTTTGTCCATAGTTTTTCCAATCCATAGTGCATGCTGCGGGTAACTACAAACATTATCTCGCAAGATTCTTAGAAAAAAAAAATTCATTTTAATCAAATGAGAACAAAATAAATTTTCTTTTCACTCCACTCTCTCATTTTCACTTTCCAATTTCTTCCTAATCAAAGGAGAGAAAAATTGAAACGGACAACAGAGAAAATTTGACAAAAAAAAAAAAACATCTCGACAGTAATACAAAATGATCAATTGACAAGAATATACAAAGAAATGAACGAAAAACACACACACACACATACCTTGGAGAGCTCGAGAAGAGCATTCTCTCGAAGATCAGGGTTGCTGAGATCCAGCACCAACTGCTCCGCCGATTCCATTTTCCGTGCCATGTTCGCCGGAGCTCCGCCGCCGTTCGTAGCCGACGAGCCGGCACCGGTGTAGGGTGTGTTTGAGGAAGGAGATTGGGGCACAGTAACCATTGCAGGCTCCCCTGTCTCTCACACTCTCTTTCTCTCTCTCTCTCACTTCCCCACAGATTTTCTTCTCACTTCCCCACAGATTTCTTTTTATAGAGAGAGGGTGCAGGGGCCGAGTTATATAGAAAACCAATGCTCCAATAGGACCAAAATTTGAAAGACAGTTGTTGTGTTTATGTACATGCGTGCGCATTAACGTTCTACAAGCGTAAGAAATGCAGCGGACGTGACATTACGCACTCTTAGCGCGTGAGAGATAATTTTTGTCACGTGTGTGCGTTAACGGTTCACAAACGTAAGAAATGCAGTGGACATGTCTATGTACACGCGTGTTCATTAACGCTGTGCGTGACATTACACGCTCTTATATGGCGTGAGAGATAATTTTTGTCACGTGTGCACGTTAACGGTTCACAAGTGTAAGAAATGCAGCAGACGTGACATTACGCGCGCTTATGCAGCGTGAGAGATAATTAAGGAATCGAGTTTCTTTTGCCATTCGATTTTCTTTTGTAACCGTTGTTGATGACGTATATATTAATTTCTTGATTGTTTGCATCCTAAAAGAGCATTATTGAAATTAAACCGTCACAAGAAATACATATGAATTTGAAGAAAGTTATTGTGTCGATGTACATTGACGTTCCACAGGCTTAAGAAATGCAGCGAATGTGACATTACGCGCTCTTATATAGTGTGAGAGATAACTAATGGAGCAAGTTTCTTTTTGCTTGTTGATTTTCTTTGTAACGGTCATTGGTGGGGGGAAAAAATAACAGCCAATGACGTGTTTTGATAATTAATATCCGCTAAGGACATTTTCAGCATTAACAAATGTTCTCAGCATGTCATTGCCGGGTATTAATTATCAAAACACGTCATGGGACGTCATTTTCCCAGAAATTCTATTATGAGCTTTTCTCCTCTCTTTTTTCCTTTAAAAATGACGATATTGCCGTTTAATTTTTTTATTGCATGTAATCTACTGTATAATGGAAAGGAATTTATATTATCAAGATCAAACTTGAAGAGGAATAAAACTAAATTTGAAAACAGTTGTCATGTCATTAACATTACCACTGGCTAAGTAAAAGAAGAATGACATTCAATTCTGATAACGGACGTGATAGTATGCGCTCCGTTATAAGTAAAAGACGATAATTATCGAACTTAAACCTTGACGAGAACGAAACTAAATTCGAAGACAGTTGTTCTGTCGATATACACGTGTGCGCGTTAACGTTTCACGAGTGTGACAATGCATGCTCTTCTATCGTGCAAGGGACTATTAAAAGGAGAGTGAGTTTCTCATTCACTGCATCTTGTAACAGACCTTTTGATAACGTCACACCCATTGATTTTTTTTTTTCCTTTTTTGTCCTTGAATAAAGATAGAACCATTAAATTTCTCGATTGCATGTAATCTCCGGTATTAACAAAATTTGAAGACAATTGTCGAGTCGATGTACACGTGCACGCGCGATGGCGTTCACAACTGCAACCAACGCAATATTGGTAACGGACGTGACCCTAATGTGCTATGTATCGCGCGGAGAGATAATTGAAGGACCGAGTTTCTCTTTCCCACTTAATTCTCTTGTAACGGCCATTGATGACGTCACGCATCCATTGAATTAATATCTCGATTGTAGGTGATCTTTCGGCCTGATACAAGAATACAAGTATGGATCCAAACTAAATTTGAAGACAATTGTTGTTTAGATGTTACACATGCGCATGTTAAACATTCCACAAGTGCAAGAAACGCAGTTCTAATGACGAACATGATGCTACACGCTCTTATAAAGCACGAGAGATAATTAAAGGGGCGAGTTGAGTTTCTATTTGCCATTCGATTTTTTCTTTCTTCCAAAAGATGATGTCGTTGTATATCCATCGATAATTTTCTCGTATTTTTTTTCCCTTTTTTTGTCATTGAATAAAGATAGTACCATTAAATTTCTCGATTGCATGTAATCTCCGGTATAACAAAATTTGAAGACAGTTGTCACGTCGATGTACACGTGCTCGCGATGGCGTTCACAACTGCAACCAACGCAAATATTTGTAACGGACGTGACACTAATGTGCTCTATATTGCACGAGAGATAATTGAAGGATCGAGTTTCTCTTTACCACTTAATTCTCTTGTAACGGCCATCGATGACATCACACATCCATTGAATTAATATGTTGATTGTAGGTGATCTTTGGCGTAATACAAGAATACAAGTATGGATCCAAACTAAATTTGAAGACAATTGCTGTTTAGATGTTACACATGCGAATGTTATCCAAACTGAAGATCGAAGCCCATTCTGATCATGACCTCTCTTAGGAAATCCCACTGCACACGGTCATACGCTTTGTTGAAATCCAGCTTGAGAGCCACAGCCGCTGCCTGTCGCCTTCTCCTTTTATGAATCTTGAAGAAATGGAAGGCCTCATGAGCTACTATGACATTGTCTTGAATCATCCTCCCAGGAATAAAAGCTGATTGATTGGGGGTGATCAACTTGCTCAAGATAACCTTTAAGCGATTAGCCAGAACTTTACACTACATAATCCTCATGCTTAGGTTACAAAGACTAATAGGTCTGTATTGAGATAGGCATTCAGGATTAGAAACCTTGGGGATAAGTCTGCTCTCAGTTGTTAAGCAGACTAATAACGCAGCTTTTTGGGTACACATATGACTGGTATAGTAATCTGCTGCTACTTGCCATCACGTTCGAACCCTGCGTTTATAAACATGAGAGGGTCAAGGCAATTCTTTAAAATGGAGAAGGCCTACACCAACACTTAAAAATAATATTTATTAACATGAGAGGGTCAAGGCAAACTGAAGCTCCAGCATGAGAAAGACAGCATCACCATCATCTTCAGCTCCAAAACTGCAGAAACTGGAAGAAGAAGAAGAAGAAGAAAAAGAAGAAGAAGAAGAAGAAAATCAGCAGCATCCCAGCCACAACAAAGCTTACAAACATAGTCCAGACCTCAGGACCAGGCCTGATTCCTGAACCATGGAAAATCGTTTGGAAAAGGAGCAGATATAGCCGAAAAACATATCCTGCACTGCTCAATCATAGAATATATCAGCAACAGAAAATTCTCATCCATATTCGTATCGTCAGGCTTGTTAACCAACAGCATCAGGAGCACGTAACTGAAAGTTTGAAGATACCCACACAAGTTGAGTTTCTGGCTCTTGTAGAATTTGTTCCCGGTATTACACTTCACTATCTCCTAAATTAAAAACAGAACTAGGGAATGCTCAAGCTAATACAAATACCATTGAAACCGAAATATAACATCAAGTAAAAACACTTTTCGGGGCTCAATTCAAGTTGAGAAATTTACTCTTTGTTTCTTTTGCTCTGCCTGGGTTTTATCAATAACACCCAGAATGTATTTCCCTATCATTTTGTTCTCAGAAATCAAATTCCCACCCACGATGGTAATCCAATCACCAAACGAGGAAACAAGAATATTTTCTAATATCCTCATAACTCTTTTGCCCATATCCAGCCTGATTCGAAAGAAAGCCCATTTGCAAACACAAAGATTCAGACTTTCTAAACAACCAGATAAGGGGGAGAGAGCATAGGTTGTTTGATCGGTGAGACACTCCCTCCCTTTCTACTTCTCACTTTACCGGTGCTCACAACGAAATTCACATAATGCGCGTGCACGTGCACGAGCAGAAGCACTAGCGTGATTGCGTCAGAGAGTCTTGCTAAGGGTCCTATCAACGGATACAGTGGTAAACGAGTACTAGTTGACAAAGCTTAATTAAGTTAACTCAATTTTAAACAGGCAATGGAGCAGAAAGCCTCCACCGCCGCCCGCCCCACCACGCCCCACCCCCCCCCCCCCCCCCCCCCCCCAACCACACACACACACACTCACACACTGGATGGGAGCTTGACCCTCTTCAAAAACACCATCAACGGATCATGAAAGAACAATGGCGGTGAGAGACCAATCCCATCAATTCCCTCCTTCCTTCCTTCCGTCTGCTGAAGAACCTGAACAAACCAGGCAACCACCGCACTCTCTCTGTCTCTCGTCGGAGTGGTTTTATTCCGTAGTTTTACTGAATAAAATGGGTTTGATCAAGTGTAACCAAGTCTATTTTTAAAAAAATAAAATCACCAAAATTATCCCCGATTATGTACCAGTTCATATTCGACCAACAAGATCTTCAACAGAGTTTATCCAATTGACAGGCTCTAACACTTGAACAGTCTCGATCAAGAATTAAATCCGAAATGAGTTTGAAATTTGCCAATTAGTCGTCTTAGTTCCTAAGATGGGAGCTTTCAATAATTGCGACGCCGTTTCAATGGTTCAAGGTGCGAGGTAAGTTTTATCAAGTGCAGTCAAACCTATTTTCATAAGAAAAAATTCACCAAAATCATCTCCGATCATGTATCAATTGACATCCCAACAACATGATATTTATCAAGTTTTATCTTCTTGACAAGATCTATCACTCGAACACTTTCGATCAAGAAATAAACTCAGAATGAGTTAGAAATTTACAAATTATTAGGCTTGAAAGGACTTCGCAGGCTGAAGTTGAGAAGTCTATGTGAAATTCGACCGACGTCGTTTGGTGGACCTCAAGTGTTGAAGACGCGAGGTCTCACGAAAACCCCGACGGCGTTTCAGTCTCCCCCAAACATCGACCCGGTGAGGAAGATCATCTCTAACAGGTCGTCGTCCTCATTCTCTCTCTCTCTCTCTCTCTCTCTCTACGTGTTATATCTCATCACACCTTTAGTCACAAACGACCGACCATCAATTCTCTGCTAATTGATTCTGGCCTCACATTTTAGGTATGCAAAAGCTTAATTTTTGTCTGAATTGTACATGATTAATATTAGGCTATCGATTTCATCATTTCATGTTACCTAATTTAATTTAGGTCAATTTTCCTTCTCTGGTGCTTGGATTTTGCCTTTGGCAATTCTTGTCTTCATCACGAAAGTTATCATTTTTCATTTCTTTAAGGTGTACTTCTATGGGTTATACAGGGTGTTTGGATAAATTTCTGTATAGGCGAACTGTAAAGGGTAGAAGCCCTGTGTTGATTATGTCGTGGATCCTTGGCTGTGGTCGATTCTCGCAGAACAGAACTCGATGAGGTAGATAGCTTTGGTTTTTCTTATCAAGAGAAAAAAAAACCACAAAGCTTGCATGGGAGACAACGCTAACTTATAAACTAAGAAGGGTCTCATCGCATAATTACCTTTGAATAGAACACTTAGGAACTTCCAGTTAATAGCTACCTTATAGAGCTCTCAAGAACTCTTCTGATTACTGAATTCTAAAAAAAAAATTTTTATTGTATCTTCTGTTTTTTTTTTTTTTCTATTTCTCAAAAAGAGCAGATATAAGATCTTTGGCTAAAATTAATGAATCGTGGAAACTAATTGATTAAGTTTGATAACTATCTTTGTAGCTCCAGAATGTTTCAGTTTATGCTCCTACCTCCAAGGTGTAAAAGTAATCTTCAACTTCCAAGTTATCTTCACTGCTTTCCTTTCGAGAACTAAACACCATTGGTAAATAAGTGCTGCAAACAACACTGCAGTATGTGTTGGAAGGAAAATTCTGTTGTGTAATGAAGCACCCAAACCATACTGAACAATGAACAGACCAAGGTAAATTGGCCTAAGCCGTCAAGCATGAACTAGAATGCAAGCGCTGCCTGCAATCGCTCTTTCACATCCCACACCAATTTAATATAACTTACTTCCTTGGAACAAATATTTGCTGGCTTAGCCTTGTCCCAAGAAGCACACCATTCTAAATTTGCATCCTTGAAAGGAGTTTACATCCTTAATGCCCTTCCAAATACCAAGGAGAAGAAGTATTATCGTTCTCTCAATGCTTGATAACATGACCACCTGGACAAACTCCAAGGAAGCTAGGCTTTATCTTATTAGATCGACCCATGTCCCAAATGTCAGTAATCCATTCTCCTCTCTATAAGAGCCATCAACTTGTCCATCTCCCATTGCTGCACCTCCTTGTGAAGCAAGGTGTCCTGAACCAAACATAGAAATTCGTTGATTACTTGATTCTACAGTTCTACTATAGTTACTAGTTTATTTACTAACAATTGGGAATGGAGGGAGTCATTTACTTTTTTCTATCTTTGGAATTTCATGCAAATTGGTCTTGGCCATAGTTTTTAATACTCCTACTTAATGATAATGATACCATAGCTACCAAACCTAAATGTTCTCTCTCCCCTAAACCACAAATATTGGATCTTCCTGAGGCTCCAAATTTACAGCAGTGGGAGTTCCATTAATTACATCAGTGGATATCAAGAGGGAAAGACTAGAGAAAGCCAAAGAATACAGTTGGGGCAAGTTGAGGGAGGGCCAATTAAAACAATCTACGTGCAAATATTAACATTGGAAATTTACTGTTTCAATTGCCTTTTGTAGGGGAATGAAGATCTAATTCTTGTTCAGGATGCACTTGACTTCGGAGACTAGCGTTTATCTAGGTTATATAGCAACCTTTGATTTTATGCAGACTTGCAGTTAAACTATGTTAGTTTTGGCTCTTCTTTAGGTGTGGAGTACTAGTATTAGACACTAGAGCAAGGGTATCAGATATGTGGACATGTATAGTTGGACATTTTCCAAGAAATGTCAAGCAATTGAAATTTACATGTCGCTTGCAATGGGGTACGCTGACACCAATAATTTAGATAGTATATCGTATGTTAAGTCTAGTAGTTCCTGCTGGTATCAATGGTATGTATGTTATCTGGTTTCGTCTTAATCTAGAAGGGCATAGGCATAGCCGATGCTATCGTGAATCTTGTGAGTAGCAGAACTACATTGCTAGAGAACAATTTGAAAGAAATCGAAGGTGGAGTAATATTGGAAAGTCAGGTGAACTCTCTTTTGACTTAACCAAGCATATAAAACCAATCTTTGGAATTTATAACAAAAGGGAGGTTTTTGTTCTATCAAGTTGAAGTTGTCTGTACATTTTCTTACCTTGTCTTCAGGCTGTCCATGTTGCTAGCAGAAAGTCCTTGACCAAACTAAAAGTTGTATTGAACATCACACATGAAAGCCTTGAAAGATTAGAGGCATGTTTGAGGGCAGCTGGCCAGCTCACTGTGTAGAATTTGTTCATATGTTATGGTTGCAGTTTCCTTTACTTTAATTGTCTCACTGTAGTCATTTGACGTTACTAAAAACACGAGGGGAACCAGTGCAGAGAAGGTGGCTGAGCGAGTACTGAGCCCAACATCATTATCAGGCTTGCACACACACACACTCTCTCTCTCTCTCTCTCTCTCTCTCTCTCTCTCTCTCTGTGGTTTGAGATTAGCCAGTGGATCAACATTGCTTGTTGGATAAAGAAGTTGAAGTGGGTTTTGTTGTCTTTATTAGTACATGGGATCATTTTAAGCTCCATCCGTTAAACAAGTTGTCATAAGAGACATGCCAACGTTCTTCAAATGTAGGTTGTTGAACACTTCACTCGATGATCTGGTCAATCACATACGAGGAAGAGTGCTAAGCCCAATAATGTCATGTCGGGGCAAAAACCCTGTACTTGGAATGATTTACAAAATTGAACGCATAATTTTTGAGTTGAGTGGGGGAGGCTAAATTTGGAGTGATGATAGTTGGATTCAATTCTCGAAAATTCAAGCAGCTAATATTAGGAACTTTCCACCTATTGGCCTTGTCAACCAAGCTATACATGTTATATTGTTGTCGTTCAGTGTTGATGTAGGTTTTCTCCCTTATAAGAATTGCCTTAACCCTTTCATGTTTATACATGCAGGGACCCACTATAAGTTCAGTCTTTTGCAAACATGATGGGAGAGTAGCAGCAGATTACTATACCGTAATGTGTACCCAAAAAGCTGCTTTATAAGTATGTTCAACAACTTGAGCGGTGAGATAATTTTTTTTCTTTACTATGCCATTGTCATTTGTCTGACCCAGATTTGTGGGACCACTCTAGGTTACAACTTTCTTTGTCAAATGATGTACTACATGAAGTTCGTAAGGCACATCCCAGCATGCAACAGTTGCGATGACTTTCCACAAAAAAATGCAAGTTTGAGTCTCTCTCCAGCGCTTGTAAAATGAAGGGCATCGGATTTTTTTAGATCGATGAAGACTCAAAAGTGTGATTTTAGAATTCTATGGAATTTCTGGCTCAGTGGGCTTACAGTTTCACTTATTCGCAGCTTGTGGCTGATTTTCCAAAGAAAAGAGAGCATGGTTCGGGCAAAAAATACATGGAAAATGATGAGTTTTGGTTGAACTGATTGTGATTAGTTCTATGTTGTTTCTCAATGACGAATTCTGATTCTTGACTCTAAGTAAACACCGTTTCCAATGCTTATGCTGGGCTTGCAGAGACGAAAGCTTGTGCCTCTTCAAACTACTAGAAAATGAGCGGACTACAAGGAGAGTGAACGGGAGAAGAAATTAAGTCACAGAAGAATCCGAATCAACCTCCTCTAATTCATATGCCAAGCCAAGTCCAAGACTGGTGAGGAAAGGGTATGAAAGACTAGGGCTCATCCATGTAGTTGGCAAGGAGACCCGGTTGATGCTTTTGCGCCAGAAGCCGCAGCAACAGTTGCCCACCGGGGGCAATAATACACAAGCAACTTTAGGCCTTGGAGTGCCGATGCAAAACCCACTTCATGTCCCAATTCTGGCCATCCGTTTACAGGAATGCAGCTTTGATCATCATAACTTTTCTGTTTTTCCTTCATCTTTGTTAAAATCCGAGAATATCATGATGGCTTTTTGTAACTCATTGCTCGATTGATTATATTTTGTGATGCAGATTTGGAGTGGAGTTCTTATTTCTCCTCTGGCCTACATTTTCGATGAAAAACCCCCTCCATGGCGTGAACTCCTTTTCAAAACTTTGCACGTAGTAGTCTTTTGAGAATGCCTTGGGTGGTTTCTGCATTCTACAGCATTAGTGTGTCGAAGAACTCCTGGAGCTTGTGTTGGAAGAGATTTCAGCTCAAGTTGTGCATTTACATGTATTTCGGCGTAGTGTATTTTTATGTTCTAAATTGACCTCCATAATTGTTTTGAATTTTTCTGAAACAAGTTAATAATTAGATTGGAATCTCTCTCTCTCTCTCTCTCTCTCTCTCTCTCTCATCCAACTCCCTCGCCCTCAGTCCTCCCAGCTATCCCATCCATGATGGTCGATGGCATAGAAGGAAAGGAGAGAAAAAGAGGGAGGAATAGATTGAAAGCATAGAGTAGCGGGTGTAGGAAGAAGGTGGTGACCAAGTTTGGGATTAACGAACTGCCATTGCGAAATTCGCTAGACACGGCAATGTTTGAGACCTGAATTAAAAGTTGAATCCATGGTATGAGAAAACATATGCTGTCCTATACGTATGCCTTCTGTTTCTAGTCCGATGTTGTATTTAGGACTAATCCAAGTCAACATTTTAAGGAATATAATGGGGCCTTTCAATATTTGATCGTGAAAGTACGCATTGTGCTTCAAAAAAATCCATCTAATCCTGAAAATGTAAATCACACACATGCACAAAAAATGACGATTTCCAAGTCCCGGTTTTCCAGAAAGATAAAATGAAATTCTCCAATCAAATTGAATTGCTACGAATGAACCGTCACACTTTTATAATGACGAAACTATACTAAGCACAATTTGTCAGCTGTGGCTCACTAGTCATGGCCAACCCAGTCACATTCCAAACTGGGTCTTGAAATATATCACAAAACGTTTGGCTAACACCCTTCTTTAAGCATGAAAGACCCGAAGTTCTTCAACATGGAAGTCCGCGAGTATTATAGAACTTGAACTGCTGCAACTGATAGTATTTTCTCCTGTAGTTTCTGTGCGACAGACAACCGAACCATAATACCCCAGCAATTGGACCCGAGATTCGAATTATCACAATTGGCTCTTCGATTGCTACAAGTTCAACAGATCCACCCGCTTCTCTGATAGGTATGGCGGTATTTTTCATGGACCTAAAGGAAACCAATGAAGTTTACTTGAGTGATATGGGCACAGATAATCAAGTACACTGCAAATTAGTATATAAGCTTCTTTATGAACACAATAAAAACACTGAATCAAGTGGCGACTCAAGAATATGTTGTTGCTACCGAGGAACAAACTTTCATGATATATCAATTTTTTCAGGAAAAAACTTTTCTTCTATCACTTAAAAGAGATGTTCAAAATCTAGTCAGGACATTCTGCTCTCAGTAGGTGTTAGCTCATCGCTTCTCTCTAGCTACACTATGTCCACTCAAATCTCCAAATAACATAACAAGAGTCCACAATAGTTTTTATCGTCTACACCCCTGTAGCCCTATGTGAAAACAGTGAAATCAAAATCAGGGTTCTAAGTATAGTCGCATATCGTCTGGCCTACCGGCACCTCCAATACCGACATTTCTAGTACACAAGCCAATATTGTGCTATACTGACTAACGCATGGCCGTATGAGCAATAGAAATAAGAATCCCTAATACCTTATCCAAAACAATGCCGAAACTCTTGCTGAACTACACAAACAAGAGCTTGGCCCACATATTTATATATCTCTGTTTCTCCCTAGATTCATCACTTTCAACACATAATGTTTAACATAGATGATGAGACATATCTAAGGAGAAATAGCACTTCTTCCATCACATAGCATTTTTCATTCGATGCCCCCGTACCTGCCTAACTTTGCTGACGATATGTGTTATCTATTTGCATCAAGGATGGTGCTGCTCTTCCTAAAAAAGGATCTTGAATGATGTAAATGTTCTCAAACACATTTTACAATTCCTTTTTGAGCACATAAAGTGAGTACGATCACACCCTAAGAATCAAAACAGAAATACAATTTCCAAAGGGGTAATACAGCCCCACAATGCAGAAAAGGATCAACTGGTTCACAAACATGTAAAAACCACGCTTAAGTGCTTTAAAAGATAACAGCTTGTATGTAAAGAATGGAGATGCAGCATTCTTACCTTCTCTATGTTTTCTTAAATTCAGCTTCGAGGCCAATCTCCCCGTCTTCTATAGGTTCCACGGCAACTACTTTAGGATAATTTTACATCGAACAGTACTTGATTCCCATCTTTTCATTGTTGTTACGAAACTTGAACAGGAGCCACACGGTCCTTGTAGCTTCAACCTCACAGCATCGCCATCAATTTCATGTAGAACCACATTACCAACGTCTGCAATGAGACAACGTTGAATTTCATCCAGCACACCCTCCACATTTTCTGCAGTCAAGGGCAGCTCCACAGCAGAATCTGGTGCAACAACTGGTTTTACAACTGAATAATAAATAGAGTCAATTTTGAAAATATGGGTAAAAATTCAATGAAGTACCATCAACTACAATGAAGAATCAAAATCAGATTTTGAGATGTTGGAGCATGAACAGACTGCTATAAGCTGAGAGAGAAACTGAGTAGAATTAAGGAACTAAGTAGACCTCTTCGCCTAATCTTTTTTTTTAAACAGTGATTTTTTAAAATTAATCTAATGTAATGGATACAAAGATTAAAAGGAGCGAGAGCACTTCTTCGCCTAATCAATGTTATGTCTACTCTAACCAACTACGGTGTACATTCGGGATACAGTTTTTGTCAGATAGTGAAAACCATGTCAATTCACACGGCTCAAATTGGCAAGTGGTTTTTCTCTTGATAAGAAAAACCAAAGCTTTCTACCTCATCGAGCCCTTTTTATGAGAGAATCGACCACAGCCAAAGATCCACCACATAATCAACACAAGGCTTTTACGCTTTGCAATTCGCCTATACAGAAATTTATCCAAACACCCCATATAACCCATAGAAGTATGCCTTAAAGAAATGAAAAATGATAGCTTCGGTGATGAAGACAAGAATTGCCAACCACAAAATCCAAGCACCCGACAAAGAAGATCGACCTGAATTAAATTAGGTAACGTGAAATTATGAAATCGATAGCCTAATATTAATCATGTACAATTCGGATAAAAATTGAGGTTTTGCATACCTGAAATGTGAGGCCAGAATCAATCAATTCACATGAGAATTGACAGTCGTTTGTGATTAAAGGTGTGGTGAGATATAACATGGAGAGAGAGAGAGAGAGAGAGAGAGAGAGAGAGAGAATGAGGACGACGACCTGTTAGAGATGATCTTCCTCACCTTGGGCGAATGGGCGGGACGACGCAGACCGGGTTTTATCGAGGCCTCGCGTCTTCAACACTTGAGGTCCACCAAACGACGTCGGTCAAATTTCCCATACACTTCTCATCTTCAACCTGCGAAGTCTGTTCAAGCCTAATAATTTGTAAATTGCTAACTCATTCTGAGATAACTTCTTGATCGAAAGTGTTCATGTGATACATCTTGTCAAGAAGATAAAACTTGATATATATCATGTTATTGGGATGTCAATTGATACATGATCGGAGATGATCTTGGCGAATTTTTTTTCAGGGAAATAGACTTGGCTGCACTTGATAAAAAAAACTTCGCATCTTGAACGTGCGAGGTAAATTGAAACGGCGTCGCAATTTTTGAAAGCTCCTGCTTTAGGAACTACGACGACTAATTGGTAAATTGCAAACTCGTTTCGAATTTATTTCTTGATCGAGACTGTTCAAGTGCTAGAGCCTGTCAATTAGATAAACCTTGTTGAAGATCTTGTTGATCGAATATGGATTGGTTTATAATCGGGGATGATTTGGGTGATTTTATTTTTATGAAAATAGATTTGGCCACACTTGATCAAACCCAGTTTATACAGTAATTACGGAATAAATCCACTCCGACGAGAGAGAGAGAGAGAGAGAGAGAGAGAGAGAGAGAGAATGCGGTGGTGGTTGGTTCTTGAGCAGACGGAAGGAAGGAATTGGTCTCACTGCCATAGTAACTTCTAAACTATAACAGGTCTCTTCTTCTAATCTCATACTGGTTCAGCCCTCGTATGGCTTTCGCAATATTATTGACATGGAAAAGCACTGCTCCATAAAAAGGAATTTAGCAACAATTATTATGTATAAATGGGATTTCATGGTCACTGGGATTTATTATAATCCGTCCTTGTTGACGGGTGTCTTCGAAGAGGGGAGGCTTTCTGCTCCATTGCCTGTTTAAAATTGAACGGCGCTGTTTGATAAAACTTAAAATTGAAATTGAAAAATTATGCTTTATTTGGATTGGTGTTTGAAATTTTTTTTGAAAAATAGAAGGGGTAATAAGTGAAGAGAGATAGAGAGAGAAATGTTGGAAGTAGGAAGAATCTAGGGGGAATATTTTAAAAAATTCTTTTTGAATTGTAAAGAGAACAAATCATAAATATTGAAAGCTGAATTTTTTAAGCTGAAAAAAAACTGTTTGATAAACACATCAAGCACCGAAAAAAATATGAATTAACTTTAGTTTCAATTCTCTCTTAATTTACAATGATTATAATGTACTTATGATAATGGTGGGGTAGTGATTGTGGTGGTGGTGGAGTTGGGGTGGTGGCGGTGGCGGTGGCGGTGGCGGTGGATTGGTGAGGGTGGGGATGGAGTGGGAGTGGTGGTGGTGTTGGAGTGGTGGCGGTGGTAGTGTAATGGTGGTGGTGGTGGTGTAATGGTGGCAATGAGTGGTAGCAGTGGAGTGATGGCTGTGCAATGGTGGCATTGTGGCATGACAACGGCGTGGTAATAGAGCTGGCGGTGTGGTAGTAGGCTGGAATGCTGTAACTTTTTATCCTGCATTTTGAGTGGTACTTAATTTGTTAAGTAATGTAAAATGTGATTATCAAACATATTAAATCACTTATTACTTAATTGATTCAATTTTAAGTGCTAAATTTAAGTTATCAAACAACCTTGTCAACTACTTGTTTACTACTGTACGAGCTATTGTGGGTCCGCTTGGTGACATAGGACCCTTAG
Organism: Rhododendron ovatum; assembly: GCA_019656835.1. Classification (NCBI taxonomy): domain Eukaryota; kingdom Viridiplantae; phylum Streptophyta; class Magnoliopsida; order Ericales; family Ericaceae; genus Rhododendron; species Rhododendron ovatum. Next base: position 2,154,751 of record CM033796.1, read on the forward strand.
CGAGTCTTTTTTTTTTTGACCGTCATAGCAAGACTTTTTAACGCAATCACGCCCATTTTTCTGCTTACGCACGCGCATTATGTGAATTTTGTTGGGGTGGATACAACTGCTGTAATTTTGAGGAACCATCGAGGAGAGTTGATCAATGGAAAAAAGTCCGAAGTGTTTGGCCATTCTGCTTTGACTGTGAAGCCCTGGCTCTTAGAGAAGCTTGTCTTATGGCAAAGGCTCTGGATCTGCGTTCGGTTCAGATTGGAAGTGATGACAAGCAGCTGCTTTCTTTGAGTGTTTCAGTGTTAGTCCCTCCGTGGGAGCGTGATTGTATTATCTGAAAGTTTACGGCAATAAATGGCATGTACCAATTATGTGTGACAAAACAGTAATGACCAATTATGTATAGGTACTGTTTGATGATGTAATCAGCCTCCTTACGCCAAGACATTACCTTGTTCGTTTTAGGATTCAAGATTTTGGATTTTCTCTTGGCGCACGATCTTCAATGATATATTCCATGCCACACATCAGCGGAGTATATGTCTAGCCCTGAATTGTGGGACCAACTCCGGGTTACCCCTTTCCGTTTCAAATGATGTATTCCATGAAGTTCCCTAGGGGCACATCCCAGCAACTTAGATAACATTCCACTAAAAAAATGCAAGTTGGAGTCTCCTCAATCCCTCGTAAAATGAAGGGCATAAGAACTTTCTGGATCGATGAAGAATGAAGGGCATAAGAATTTTCGGGATCAATGAAGACCCAAAAGTGTGATTTTAGTACCGCTACAGAACTTCTGTCTCATCGGGCCGACAGTTTCGCTGATTCTCAGCTTGTCGCTGATTTTCCAACAGAAAACGTGATTCTGGCAAAAAGTGTCTGCAATTGATTAGTTTTGGTTGAACTGTTTGTAGCAATCTTCGGTGTAATACAAGAAGATAAATATGGACCTTAAACCTCAATAAGGAACCAAATTGAATTTGAAGACAATTGTTGTTTAGATGTACGCATGTGCATGTTGACATTCCACAAGTGCAAGAAACGCAGTTTAATGACAAATGCGACGCTACACTCTCTTATAAAGCGTGAGAGATAATTAAAGGGTTTTCAAGTAGGAAAGAGGGTGGCCCGTGTGATACTTTGAAAAATAATATTGTCACATCTTTCTAAACGAATAATTTTGTAAAAGCTTCTGTATCGAAATCATTTTCCTTTTCTGTAGTTCAAGTTTTCACCGGCCCAGGCCTTGTAGCACAGCTGCACACCAGTAACATCTCTAATCATGATCTCACATTTCTCTTTGAAGACGACAATTTTCCGCAAACGAACATTCCTCAAAATAAAGGGAAAATTTGCAAAGTCTCAAACCAAATGAAAAAAGTTAAGGTAAAACTTCCCTCCTACCGCGGTTACATCCTGTTCAAGACCCTATTTGTATAAGTTTACTCACAGGAGTTCAGTCTCTCTGCAACTGATTGTTTGTTCACCACCCGATCCAGACATGCCCTCAATAGCATAAATAAAAAAATCATCAGGCAAAAGTTCGGTGAATCCAACCGTGGGGCTCAAGAACCTCAAAAGTTTTTGCTGTTCGAAGCATGCCTTTTCTTCGAGTCAGAAGTAGACCTGATGAAACTTGAGTAAACATTCGATCAGACTCACTTCCTTCCTTCGAGTCACAAGTAGACCTGATGAAACACGAGTAAACGTTCGATCAGACTCACTTCTTTTTATGGTAGCACAATGAGAGAGGCAGAGAGCATCACAGAGAGAGAGAGAGAGAGAGAGAGAGAGAGATCAACCACAGTGCTAGTACTGTACACCACCGGAGATAACTGAGGATTATGTGTGAGCTGCAAAGTTTATGGACCCCCATTCTTTTTGTCAAAATTTACGTTTCAAAGCTTTTGAAGAGTAGAAATGTTGCCCAAGGAAGGTAAACAATCTTATGTGATCATTGGTTTTGGCTTCATTTCCTCGAAAAACCAGAGTTGTGCAAGATTGAGTATGCACGACAGTTCATATTCTCAGAATCCGAGTCAATTTGTAAACCTGCCGGAAAAGCAAATGATCAGACCCAAATCCACAACACAAATATTCGATGATCCCGATTTTCAAGTTCAGGCAACCAGTCAAAATTAATACAGCATTCAGATTAATTTTTTAAAGCGGGATGTTGATTCTGAAATAAACACTGGTCTCCGTATTACGTCTAAGACAATGAGAAACACAAGTAGTTGATTGCATGTTCATTCTTTGATGCGCAATAACTTGTAGATACAGATATTAGAGCAGAAATACCGATATGAGAGTGGAAATACTACCAAAAAGTTATTTTCCATCGTTGGCAGCCTCATATCTATTACGAGTCTTATGACAGTAGAGCTTCAACTGTTAATACTTCATGAAGATTTGCATTTTGAAACAGTACTAAAGCTAGTGTTTGCCTCTGGGCTGAACTAACCTGAGCACTTCTATTAGGAAGTGGCACTTCCAAACAATTTCGGAGTCCATCCATCCTGCCCAGAGACCGAGACAGAGGTTAGCAAACAAGGAAGAATCGAAACTCACAATGTAATGTAGCAAACAAAGGATGCTGGACTTGACGCATGGCAAGAGCAAAAAAAGAAGATGACTACCTCTTACTGACAGTTCTTCGAATATATTGGTCCTGCTCAATCAGTGCTTGACCACTGTACCTCTTTTCATCCGAATTCAGTATGACCTGTGTCAATCATAAGCTAGTTGAAAGAAAAACATGGGTTTGAATCCGATATTCTCATCCATGAAAGAGTAAGGAATCGGCAAATTATACGCCATGTGACTTTTGTTATGCACCAAAGAGAGAGACATTCTTGAGCCTACTCTTTTGCTCTTGGCAACTTACAACCACTCCCAATGTGACTCCATTTAGATTCAGGGGAGTTGCATTCCACACACCCCATCCATGTTAAAGCACTGGCTCTTACCACAAGGAATAACCAGATACGAAGTAGAAATATTTGGAAAGCTTAGTTTAGAAAGAAATACAAAGAGATACCACTTACTTGATATTCTCCAGCTTCTTCCACACCTACACTGTATCTTTCGTATGACGTTGTGGGATGAAAATTGAATATGAAAAGTAGGGGACCTCTCAAGTAAGATATCACCTGTACCACAGGAATAGATTGTCTTCACTTTCCACTAATACAGACTCATTACAAATTAATGTGCTCATAAATGCGCTAGAAAGAAGCAAAAACATGGGTGTGAGAGGAGATTTCTACAAGAGGATAAATCATAACTCAAAAATTTAAGGACACTTTCTCAAATCCACATCAAAATAAAACACAGAATTCCACCACCGGATCCTGTACGGTCATCAAGACTGTAATAGTTAATATCCCAGTACCAAAGTGTGAAATACTGCTTCCAACCTTCGTGACATTATTGTGAAGAAATATTGCTCTAACATATGAAAGGGATATGGAAAACGAGGCACCTGCCATACCCATGGAACCTCCATTTTCTATTAGCATGCCAAAAAAGGAATGTCGCGACTACTTCTTTTCCATTTACTACTCAAGATCATTTTAAGAAGAAGCTCACCATGCACATAGAAGTTATACACGGAGTGAAAATATATAAGTTGAAACTGGAGAGGAGGGCAGATATACCATAGTAGTATCATTCACATGGTGAATGTTTGGAAGTCCCCTTGAAAGAATCCGTTCCTTTTCATCAATGTTCATCATGTCCTGAGGAAAGGAAAAGGAAAAACTGCCCACTAAAAAGCCTTTTTGATTTGATCACCACAAGCATTCTTATGGAGTTAAATCTCACTAATCCTACATGACAATGACACAATTATTTTCTACTTCAGGAATTTGCATAGCAGGAACATGATTAGGCTTTACTACGCTAGATCAATGAGCAATTGAAATTAGAGATTTATTCCATTCACCAGTTAGATATTGTTAGAGCTTGTCCCCCATTGGTTAATTATAACCAACACAACTAGTAGATGAGCCTGGGCAGCATCTCTACTCATTACTCATTGCCAACACAAATAACCAACGTCAAACATTTTTGGCATTTCAGCAAATACAAAAAATTTCGTAGAAGGATACCTGATAAAACTGGAACAACAAAGCTAGCTACGCTAGGGTGTGACACGTGTTAAAGTGTTGAATTCATCTTATTCTGATGGCCCAAGGCACTGGATAGGTCTGAACTTTCTTCCATGTTTTAGGATAAAATGGTTTTCACAATTTTAAGTAGAGCAGTTTATGCATGAAATGTGGCCTATTGCAGAAAGTTAACTCAACTTACACATGCTCATTACATGTATGCCCTGGTTGACTTGTCAAACACAATACACCCAAAAAATTGGAAGAGCCCATGAGACGTAGTTAATACAAAGAAGTCTGTGTCTTTTCTTTGGTGATAAGGACAAAGAAGCCAAGTTAGTAACATTAACATAGAGCTGAAAACATCACAACAAGCATTTAGAATAATAAACAAGTGAGTGACACCTTATCAAAGGAGAAGAGTTCTTTATGCACTTGGGCTTCCAACAGATCCCAATGACGATTAGCAAGTGAGAATGAGAAGTTGTTACTTGGCATTGGGAACTCTACCCTCTGGGGCAAAAAATACAATAGTTAACTGGATGTACTCAGTCGTTCAAGGATATTGAAGGGAGAGAGACTTCACCTTTGGATGCCCAAATTCATTACCCATGAAGTTTAGGTAAGCATGGCCACCAATTGTAAATGAAATTAACCTGATCATCTTAGTCCCGAGCAAAAAATTACATTAGCATACAAAGAATCAAATAAGCTTTTACAAGTTACTAAGTAACCTATGAATCATAGCATCATATGAGTTACAAAATTCTCTCTACAAATCTACAAGAACAGGGACCACCTTGGCTTGCAGAAAAGGCACATCTTACTACCCAATTCCCGAAGCTGGGTTTGTTTTGGAATAAAACTGATAGTATATTACAACGAAAACAAAACCCAATATAAACGGCCACTGGCCAATTTTCAGAAAATAGGTACCCCTTCCCTCCAACACATATCCCAGAAAACAAAAGCACTTACTTGATGAGTCCCAGGATATTTACAAATTCAAACTGCACAGCATATTAGAACTGATAGGGTCCATTTTAAATGGAATGACAGGCTTATGAAAAACCAGAGGTCCCTAAATCAGAATAAAAAAAGGAGCATACATATTGAGTTTAACAATAACAAAAGAATGACAGTGTAGCATACTTTATGCAGTGAACACCCTCTAAGAATTGATGCCTTTCTATCAGAAGCATGCTCCCTGGGCTCACCAAGCAATATTTCTCCGAAGGAACATCCTCCAGATATGGACTGCGAGGCCAAAAAAAAAAAACTAGCAATGAGAGATAAATTTTGCAAACTGCAACAACAAGAAAGCAAAGTACATGCAGGTATTATCATATACGATCTAGATCTTAAAGTAAACAAGGAGAGATAATTACCTGGTTGTGATTTTCAGCATACAAAAGCATTTTATCAGCACTATGCCTGTTTCCGATTAACGTGCTCACAATCTAGACAAGTAAAGTAGTAAATACAGACTTATAAATGCCGACACTCGGATGAGGAAGGAATTAATCCCCTTCAATAACAAAGATGGACTGTGAATGGTAAGAAGCCAGAACCTTACTCATGTTCCAATCACGGTCAGGAACATTCCCAAGTAACGATGACCACATCTCGGATGCAGAAAGATTGACAAAGTAATCAAAGCCCAATCCTCCCTGAGAAGTGGGCTCACATAGTCCGGGATAAAGTGTTGCCTGAACAATAATCCAAGCCAAGATGATAAACGACCACAAGACAAAAAATAGCACCTGTAGCGACTCGAGATATAACTGGTAGCAGGAACCTATATTCCAAATGTAATATACAGTAGCTTGTAATATTCGGCAATGGAACATATATTACAATCATATGCATGTTACTCAAAGAAAGAAGTTCACTGCCCAAAGACTTATAGAAGTACTTTAGTTTGTATTAACTGCTACACATTTATCAACATGAAAACACACAATTAGATCACTTACATCCTCAGCAATTGTAATTATCTTGGGATGAAGAGCATGCAAGATCTCATTTGCCAAAATAAGATACATTAGAGCATCCTTGTCAACATATTGGTTACAGTACCTGCAACCAGAAAACCAATAAAAATATATGTAGCCATTTCAAAACGGAATTCTAACCAACCATGATTTACATAAGTATCCAGTGCCCACCAAAACAACAAAAGATCACGTTTAATTTCACCTATGCAGTGCAAAATTTCATGAAACATGCTATGTAAAAGTGGTTATACTTATTGGAGCACCAATTGTCTGAAAAACTAAAGTTGTTTAGAAATTGGCCCAAAAATGTCCATCAAGGCATCCAACACCCTTTGTCATGTGTAAGACAAGCAATACAAGAAGATGCAAATGCCCATGAATGAAGACATGAATTCAAATGGGGGAATAAATTGTGGAATCCCCAGATCCCACATCGGCTTTGAAATAGAAATGGATGTGGTATATAACGAATTTCGACCTTTTGAGCCACGTGGTTAGGCTAAGGGTTAGCAAGTGGCGTGGGTCGTCATATAAATGCAGCTTGAGATATCCAACAATAATCATTGAGAGAAAAAGTAGCTAAGACACAGATGCCTTACTCTTCCATATCACCACTAAAAGAAGCGAAACCATTGTGCGTATATATCATCGATGCGAGTGAATGGAACTGGAAACCATCAATATGATACTCCACCACCCACCTGCTAAAAGGAAATTGCATGAGAAATGCACATAACTGATATAAAGAACTGACTAAGGCAATCTCAACCATAGCAGTAATCCATGGAATTAAAATATAATGACATGCAACATAAGCTAAAAATAAAGCCACAATCAGCAACTTCATCAATTTTTATGATGAAAAAACTATGATGCTTCACCTTACCAATTCAGATTAGAGAGAAGAAAATGCAGCACATCAACGTCTCCGTATTTGAACATTCTCGTACCCCAAAATTTGTGATGCCCTCGTTTGCCTTTCATACAGGAAAAAGTTAAGAAATGAGATCACCAATAAGAAAAAGATAAACAGAAAGAGCCCAGAATGCAAGCCAATGAAACCACATATGGTTCTTATCACAGGCCAACCATAGATAGTAATAACCACATTCATATTTTTCAAGGAAACAAGGAATCCGCTAATACTGTTCATCAGTGTACGCAACTTTATAAAATCCATGAAGGAAATGACTAGGAAGACACAATTTGGATAAATAAACTCAAGTTTCTTGTATGGTTACCAGAAGTGAGGACTATACATATGAAAAACACCCTTTAACAAAGAGCCATTAGAATCCAGTTAATAACACCACAAGAAACATAAATCAGAGAGTTTTAGAGCAAAGACATAGAGGCAATAAGTTGGATAATGTTTGACAATGGTGCGAATTTTAGACCTTGAACGCAAGATGAAAAAGAGAATTCACCAATTACCACCTTAGAATTTTTAACACATGATTTGCACACCATGTAATGTGGTTTTCTCATTATGGCTACAAAGCCACATAAACGGCATACTGGAAACACCACAGCCCCACCCTCCTAGTCCTAGGAAAAAGTTTTATTTCTCCAAGATTAGAAAAGTTTAATATCTCCATACTAAACGGCAAACATGGAAAACTAGAAACCAAGATCTTCCCAACACTGCTATGCTGGTGTTAAACAGACGACATTGCACAAGCAAGCTGACACTAAATATGGAAAAAGACAAGAATATTGACCGAGTGACTAGCCTTCTGTATAACCTAGGTGTAATGAATTAAAACTGTCAGCACAAACAGATTTTACCAGTATGAAAGAAGCAATCATTTGATCCATCAAAAAGAGATAACCCAACCATCTCATCTGCTGCTGAGTAGGAATGAACAATGTCTAAGAAGACTAGTAGGCCCAATCCTGCAAAATGGAAAGGGAAAGAAATAGCCCTCAGTAAAAGAAATTAACTGTATAGAAACAATTGTGATAAAAAAACAAAATGATATGGCGAATATTCAACATGCAAACTGAAGCCAAAAAAGGAGGGTTGGCAATCCAATAATAACCATGAGCTTCATCAACCAATCGCTTGAAGTCATCAGGTGTACCATAACGGCTGCTAACAGCATACAAATTGGTTACCTGCATTGACATTGATGTTTCAAATCATATTTTCAGAATTTAGAAATGAACTATAGAATCCGACTAATGACCATTTAGTATCAATAAAATTGAAAGTAGGTCAGACGTGTGAAATTAACATTAGCACTATGCATGATTATAATTTATATGCATATAACATATATTAAATGTGTCATACTCGATGCAAAAGCATAGCCTAAATGATGAACACGTCATACAATCCTCAAAGTCAAAACAAAAACACAATGTCACGTGTTGCCTTGACATCTAATTGTCATGGTTTAGAAAGTCAAAATAAACTAGAAGTAGAGAAAAGCGACAGGCGCCCACAGGAATGAAAGTTCAACAGTGTTCCACTTCCATCCCATATTTTCTGTCTTCAGCACCAAAATTTATCCAATGTTAAAATAAAAACACTGGATACATTTCTAAAACTTGATTAATGAAAGAAAGCTTTGTGCCATCATCATATAGACAAGCAGTGCAAAAGTGCAATGCAGCAACTCAAAAGAGAGAAATTTGAATGACATTCAGCTTTAGATACGAGATAATACAGAAACTAGAATTCATCTCTACTCACTCTATAACCAACAGTGAAATAATCTTTGTGCTCAACAAGTCCAATCAACTGGATCACATTATATCCTGCTTCTTTTACATGAGGAAGGACCTATAACAATGAAAAGCAGTATACATGATTCAGGGACAAGATTTGTATCAAAGAGAAAAAGAACTAAGAATGTTAGATCAAACCACAACATTGAAGAAACCGAAATATTAACAACGAACATTTGAGTTACCTTCTCTGTAAAGTCATTGAATGAGGCAATTTTTGGCTCTAATCCACTTATTCCAACATGGCATTCATAAATCCGCAAAGACTTCGGCACTTCAGGATGCTTGTGTTTCCATTTATATGTATATTCAGGAGGTGGTTCCCAGTGGACAGCAAAAGCTTGATTTCCATCTGCATCTGGATGTAACCATATCAGACTAAGAATTAAGCAAAGCAAGCAAAATACAACACAAATATCAGCATACAACATACAAAAAAAAAGGTTGGCGAGTATTGATCGCCACCCCCCCCCCCCCCCCCCCCCAAAAAAAAAAAAAAACACACACACACACACACCCCAGGGCCACCACCAACACAGAAAAAAAAGAGAGAGGGCAAAAAAATCAGCTGCCAAACATTAAATGCTAAGAGGTCAAAGCATGCAAGAAAATGCCAAGTGGAATTAAAAGAAAGGTGAAGCAAGCAGTCAAATGCAATAGAGAGTAGACTTCCAAATATTGGTGGAATGATGAGGCAGTATACTTTCTAGGATACCAATTTCAATTATCTATCCTTCTGAAATGCTTATCAACACCCCCCACCCCAACCAACACAGCACACCCCCACACAAGAAAAAGGGGGCAAATGGGATCAGCTGTAAACAGTAAAAGCTATGAGAACAAAGTGCTCAACAACAGGTGAAGCAATGCGAAGTTAGGTTACCAGGAACTACATATGGGGCCCACGCAGGAACGCGCTCCAAAGGCCCATCAGAAGTGTTAAAATATACCCTGTACTTGCTTCCATGAGGGATAGCGGGCATGTATTTTTTTAACCATGCTTTCCTTCCTTTACGGGTCTCTAACCAGTACGGAAGTGGAGGCTTCTTAGCTCGAAATTTCGCCCGCGATACAGGATCATTCACAATTTTGTAAATATCATATTCGTTTCCATCATCAATCACATCATATCGTGGTAAGTTACTGGGCGGATCATCTTTATGCTGTTCTTTCCATGCCTTGTACCTCGTCTCAGCATCAGGTATTTCTTCCAATTCTTCTTCTGTTTGAGGACCATTTGGACCAAATATTTGTTCATATAACTTAGCTGCAATTTCAAAACGTGATTTTACATACCGGTCCTCTCCGGGTTCCCAGTAGTCATCATTTGCTTTCTGGAAAAGTTCCTCAGCAGTAACACCACTGTCCCCTTTATCATAATCATCCACGTAGTTATACTGCTGAAAAAAGAGTTCATCAGGTTCTTCACCATCCCTCAGTTTATCTTCTAGAATGATGAACCAGTATCCGTAATCATCATGCCCAAAATGACCTTCTCTTGCAGAATTTTCTGTTGGTGACCATCCATTAAATTCGCCCACCACTGAACAATAGCGAGCACCTGTAATCAACAAAGTTAAGGATTGGCACCGTAACAAACCAAACCTGACATAGATAAGGAATTGGAACTGGAACTGGAATTGGCTTCTATCTATAGTGCTGATTCGATCTAGTCCTAATCATGGGTCAAGTATCAGGACTAGTCATATATTATTGAAAACATCAAATCAATAACCTAAAACAGAAAAATGTAATCAACGTGAGTGGGTTATACCATACCTGGAGCCCACTCCATGAAATCGACCCGGTGTTGCACATGGCGGTGCATGCCTAATAATTCAAATCTAGAAATACATGCACAACGTCAGCATACCACTGCACACCAAATCCTCCTCAACAAGAAATAAAAGGAGAAGAAAACAAAGACATTCCAAGTTCAAACAAACAAAGTTCAGAAACAAACGCTTCCTCTGGTGGCTCATGATGCACAAACTTAATCTAATCAAAATTTTAAATGTTAAATGTGGTGGGCTGAACTGAAATTGGGCCTCTGGTTGGCCCACGAAAGGGAAGCGGGCAGAGCCAGAGTGTGGGCTCTGCTGGCTGGCCCAATGTACATGGCCATGGCTGAGACCTAGCATGGCAAAGAGGACGGCCGAGTGGAGGTGGGCCGGACCGAAGGGTCCGACTCACCGGTTTACGTGCCAGATTGCTGGCCCAATGTCTGAGCCTTCGGGTCGGTCTTGTGGGCCGGGCCGGGCCTGTTTGACCCATGTAGAGGCCACGTGGAGATTCCTCTTGTTTCCAGAGAGGCCTGGAATGTCTAAGACGGAAAGCAGTTATTCGTGACATCATGGGCATGTGCCATGCATCACGATGGCTCCTGGCTTGGAGAGCAAGTACATTGGCCTATATAAGTGGAGGGATAAACCCTAGAGAAGGTATGCAACCCTACATCACTCGAAAAGTACTTTCTCTCCTGTATTCGAACTTGCTCGTCGGAGGGGCGAGAGGCGGCCAACCGCCTCACGCATTGGTGCAGGTTCACGGCGGAGCAGAGGAGAGGCGATCCGGAGAAGGTGTGAAGAGAAGCCACCACCCACATTAAACTAGGAAGTAGAGAATAGGGAAGAGTAGTATGATGAATTTTACAAAAACTAACCCAGAAGCTATGTCCCTGAGATTCATGTAGCGCTTGAAAATTTCATCTTTCAGGTCTTTCAATGATTTGTACCTGCAGATTCAAAAGAAGAGCAATGATAACTATGGCAATCACTTAAAAAATTAATAAATACTCCTAAATTATGTAATGGATGAAATTAGGATGAAATAGATAGTGTTGCCAAGCAAAACGAAACGTTCAGAAAATAGTATACCTTGGTTCCAAAAAGCTACTCCCACAGATTATCCAAAATACTCCAACAACTATAAGAAACTAGAAACATCAAGAGTGGAGCTTTACTGGAGAAAATATCAATAAACTTATCATACCTCTAAAAAATGTGTTTTAAATAAATATCTATGAGTTATATTATTGTAGTTTATCAAATACTTATAACCAGTACTAGAATGGAAACACTAATCTTCTATTTTTATTGCTTTAGATCCCTAGAGCTGAAAAATGCAAAGCAAAAAAGTATAGAAACATGGAGAAGGTACATCCCAAAAAAATTTGGTAACAAAGATTTTGATTACCAAAAAATACGCAACTAATAATATGCATAACTAACCAAAAGTGGGTACAAAACTATTTTGAATTTACCATACACCCCAATTCATAACTCTACCAAAAAATGCCTAACACGATGCCATGATACCATAAAAATGGATAAATGATGAGCCCAAATATTTGGGCATTATACCAAAAAAACATGCCTATGGAACACCAATAAGTTTTCTCTCCAACTATTACTCTCATTGGGTCTCTAAAACCTATACTTCTCTCGGTGCACGGTCCCCAACAAATTTTCTCTCCAATTATTATTCTCATTTCTCTATCCAGCTCTAAACCTCACTCAAAACCCAAACCAAATAAAGCCTTACGTACCCTGCTCCAAGAAAATTCATACTATATGCTACACCCTTAACCTTTTTGTAAACAATAAAAAATACTACATAACATGTCAAAAATCTGCATAGCATTCACTAAAAAAATGCACAATATTACACCTGGGTATGACACAGCTCTCTCCGAGAAGCAAAGTAAAACAAACACACTAACCTAAGAAGAACCAAGCAAGGAGTTGTTTTTCAGTTCTCAACAATCAACATCCAAAATTACCTTTCCCGGAGGAATTGAGCGAAGGGTTTATGGGAAATATCGAGTTTCGTGAGGAACCCAACTGGGTCAATCCCTTTCTCGACTTCGGTCTGGGTTTTCTTCTTCTTTGGCTGCCTCTGCCGCTGCTGCTGCTGCTGCTGCTGTTGTGATGGTTTCTGCTGTGGTTGGTCGGTGGCTGAACACCGCCATTTCGCCCTCGTGAATGCGATTTTCTGCTGAGAATTGAAGTTTCTTGTCGTTCGAAAGTTGGGAGAAGGGTCGTTCGAAGTTAGAAAAATTGCAACAGGAAGTGTTAACGAATTCATCGCCAAAGACAAGTGCAGCAGGAGAAGAGCTTGTTCTCAGTTTTTGAGATGATAGAGCGGCACGGCCGCATTTTGCTCTCAAGTAAAAATTTTGACTAGTTTCTACTGATTGATTTTTTTTTTTGATCCGGTTTCTACTGATTGATTGAAAAGTGATTTTTGGCATTCCCTATTTAACCATTTATGTTATGTAAAATTATCAAATTATTTTTTATTTTATTAATATTTATCTATTTTAAAGAGTATTAGAATTTTCCTAGAATTTATTTTTAAACTTAAAAAAAGTGAGTTTACGAAAATAATCTTTTAATTTTTTTTCAGGATTTGATAAATCTCATCAACATCTATAAAACTAGATCTATATTATATATTTTTTAATTTTAGTAATTTTTTTTTTTAATTTAAAAATTACAAATAAATATTTATTTTTTAAGGGATAAACCGAAATGGGGCCTTAATGTAATTTCAAAAAAGACAAAAAGTTTCCTTAGAGAAAACTTTACTTATACCTATGTGTGATTTGGACAATGTGCAAACGCACCTCTCTCACATTTACTTTGTTGCATACGCATCCCTTGTGTTTTGTGAAGAATTGCATTCGCACGCAATTTTATCTAAACCAAGGGGGTATATGTGAAGTTTGCCCGAGAAAAATCAAGAAAAAAGATGAAGGCTTATTGGACTTTTTATTGATTCTGTAAATGTTGCAAGATGAATTCTGCATTATTTTTCGTTAATTGGGTGTAGATGCAAATTTTCACAAAGAACATGGAATGCGAATGTAACAAAATAAACATGAAGGGTGTATCCATATATCGTCCAAATCACAAGAGATATGGATGAAGTTTGTCATTTTTTTTGAGCTAAGTCACATAATACGCATCTGTTTATGGGCGCCGCTATTCGCAGCCCTCTATTTACTCCCGTAGCCCGTTAAAAATTTCCAATTATACTCAACAGTTAGTTACCGAAATTGAGATATATTTTCAGCGTCCAATTACCGAAATATAATATTTTTTTCAACAGATGTTTACCGAAAATGCATGTTCGGCAGTTGTTTACCGAAAGTTGAACATATTTTCGACATGTAGTTACTGAAACATAATCTTGTTTTCAACAGCAATTTACCGAAATGTTATTTATGATTTTCAACAATCATTTACCGAAATGTAGTGGGCTACGGGAGTAAATAGGGGCTGCGAATAGCGGCGCCCCTGTTTATTTGTGGGTAAAGTATGAGTCCGAGTGAGAAAAAATCTTTAAATAAATAATAAAATTAATGAGAGCAAAAATTAGACAATCGAGCATATAACGAAAATGCCGTCATCCATTGCAGAACAATAAATAAATATTGAGTTTTCCCCCCTCTCTTTTGAGTAAATTACAGATATCAGGCGTCAGGTATTTTCTTAATCGCAGATAACTACCCTTTTGAGTAAAATACAACACTTACCTCAGGTTTCTAACAACTACAGATAATTGCCCTTAAGTTTTTGAAATAACACTTTTCTTCATTGTCAGACTTGTCATCCAAATCTCGTTAACTGAGACTGAATTTCTGGGCATGCTTGACTAGTCGGATTTATAGAAATAACAAAAATCAGTTGTATGTGTTTAGTTTTTGTGAATAAAATAAGTGATGAATATATATATCTTGCATGTTTGACAATAAATCTCGTAGAAAATGATCAAGATGCGATATTAAAAAATGTCGTTAATAAACGCTTTCAATATTGTTTGTCCAAACTAGAGAGTAAGTCCTTAACCACCAGACCACAGAAGTTGGTAATGAAATTATTTTACCACTTGGTCTGCAGATGCTCGTACGTCTTGATACGGGTTCTAACCAAATACTAGTTTTGATCAACCAGATTCATCGAGAAATCAGCAAAAATATGACCAGGAAGAGCAATTTTTATTGAACACTAATAACCGGCCATAATGTAAGATCTTAACTAGTTTGTTCCCATACGATGCTGCATGTATGCATGTGAGGACACCATTTGCTAGCTGCATGTGGGGAAACCGAGAAATTAATTTGAAGGATCTTTTCAAAGGAAGAGCATGTGATAAATTTATGCGATCTACATCCTTAAATCAAGCTTGATTTTAGAAGGCTTAATTGTCTCTCTATTTATTGTACCGTTGAAGCAACGTCTCTTTGAAGGAAAAAACGAAGACTTGTTCCTAGCTTTTGCTTGCCTGCAGAATGCCGGCCAATTAAAATGCTTATATCACTAGTTACGTATCTTTTTCTTTTTTTTTATAGGTAACAAGATTTTATTAAAAACTTGACAAAGGGTATCTTATATCACTAGTTACGTATCTTCCATATTTTTTTTTTGGACGGGGGATAAGTGTATCATTTTATAACCAACCAATTCAGAGATCAAAGGGTATATAAAACCCTAGCCTCTATATACAAGTGCCTTTCAAAAGAAGCAAAACCTCACAACAAGCTACATCTGTAGAAAGGAAGAAAACAAAACTAAGGGATAGCTCTATTTGAGATATTCCCATTGGCTACGGATCGAGCCTTTGATTCTCAAAAGAGTTTGGGAAATGCTTCCAAAGTATAGACCCAAAGCCGTATGTTATCATCAATATGTTGGGATTTTTAGTCTCTCACCGCAACGGAAGCACGCCACAAAATTAAACAAGCACAAGAAAAAATAAAGAACACAAGATTTTTGTGGTTCGGTCTCAATACCTACTCCATAAACAAAAGAGAAATTCCACTATATTGATGGAGTACAATGAGATAGAAAAATATTAATCCCCAAGCCCATGCTCACTAATATTTTTTATCTCTCCCTCACTCTCACAATATATTTTTCTCTCTTGTTTTCACCAATTGTGTATCTCTCACACACATTGCATATATCTCGTACCAAACCAAGGTATATATACATGCAAACTATAACAGCTGTATGGAAGGAAACCAATATATTGCATGGCTAACCAATTTGGTATTTCTCTGATTCTCTTTTCCTAATTAGACTTGGACTTGGTCTCCAAGCTTCACCAAGATTCCAATCTTTAAGGAAATTCCACTCCCAAATCAAACACCACCCTTGGTAGATTTTCATGCCAAAAACAATTCCTTGCTCACTGCCAAATCACGTGAATACATCTTCCAAATCATAGGAAAATTATCCAACGTGGGTGAAGCACAACACAATATTAAGCTTTTCCACCAAATACTCTCTCTGGAGTTCCTCTCAGTAGACTCAGCCCAAATGAAATACACTCCTGCTACTAAAGCTAACTTACACATGCAGTTATATGGCTATCTTCCATATTCAGTATATAAGAAATAATTTTTAAAAAATTACTTGCTAGAGCCATATGTTAGAAGAATGGGTTTGAAGGCATAAGTTTTCTAAAATTGCAAAATGGGTTAGAAAAAAAAATCCTATTCAATGCAAAAATTGACATGAGGTTCACGTCCGAAAATTTTGTTTGTCTTCATAACTTATTTCGAAGCAGCATGAAGTCTTCCAATTTCATTAATTTTGTTAGGCATTTTTCTCTTATTTCAGGATTTAGAACTTGCATTAAAATGAAGCGTTGATGCTAAACTCAATCTACAAAATTTATTTGAAGCCTTGATGCTAACCCAATACTGTGCCCCGGCAGGTTGATATTTTTTGTATAGAAAAATACCAAATAATCCATTATCAGGACGAAAAAACCACCACATTTTTTTTGATAACTCAGAATGTATCTAGGTTAGTTTATGCGCACCTTGACTAATCCTGGGTTATCAATTCCATCGTCCACTAGAGGGGGTTCAATTAAATCCGAAGCAAATTGAGCTCCGTATGAGTTGATAGCACTTGAGAGTTAGGTGTCAAACATGAAACCATAGAATGGAGTAAACTTCTAAGTCCTAGCTATATAGCTAGACATTGACGATTAGGCCAATTAATTCCTTGAGATTTACAAGCATGCTTAATTTTTTATGGGTGATGAAAAAGAAGATCAATCCAATACCATCATTGTCGATCATAGCAATTTCAAATACATGCAATTATGATTTCTGGAAGAAAACACTGTACGTAAGTACTCATGATGAACAAAACTCATTAGTCGATTCGGATGATCTCCACTTATTTTCGCCCAAACTTCATCCTTGTTATAAATGATCAGTCGGTTTAGATCTCCACTTATTCCTACGATATTACTCTATCTTTACTTTGGATCGTTATGAGTTCCTTGCATTACAAGAAACCTTTTTATTCATTTTTTTCCCATTCAGAAAGAATAAATTCAAATTCCTTTTACTACACAAAAAAGAACTCACCACACAATGAAAACAACATATATATACGTAATGTAAAACATTAGCCACCTCTCTCTAACCCTAACAATATGAAAGAAAAATAACACCACCAGATCACATATAAACGCGTACATTAATTCCATATATGTCCCCCAATCTCATATATATATATATATATATATATATATATGTATAGAGAGAGAGAGAGAGAGACACACACACTTGTATATACTTTTGCGAAAAAATCCCTGAGCACGGATCTATCGATACAAAGCAAAAATAAATCTTACGGATAGTTTTTTTTTTTTTTGATAAGTAATCTTACAGATAGTATATATACCACACAAACGTGGCATTTTATTACAACACTGTATGAATATTAATTAACAACACATAATTTACCAATTTTGTCATGACCAAATTACCCCTCAAGCGTAATTACACATCGAATATAGGCAAGCCAAACCCTGGCCACACACATTGTGGCACAGCCCGCAATGTTTCACGTCGGTAGCTATGTTCACGCACACTCCCCCGCAGCAAACTTCAGGGAACGGGCACACAAAACCGCACAAACCGCAGTTTCTGCGGTCGGACTGTAAGTGCACGCACCTCAGGTTGCAGCACGTGGAGTTCTTGGTATGCCCTGCTTTACCTACGGAAACGCAATTAATCTGGTTCTTCTGGCACACGTTGTAGGCGTATGTTCGCGCGGGAGCAGTGCTCTGTTCAACTAGGAATCGACTCACCCTTTTCGAGGGCATCCTCGCGTTTTCCTGCAACGGGAAGGGCTCGTCTGGCGACGAGGAGGTGGTTGGAGTAGTACTTTCGATCGGATTGAAGTACGGTTTCTCTTCCTCGTCCGTGGTGCTTCTGATGGTGACAGCGATGGATAGTGCCATGGTCATGGCTATGATGAGGATTAGGGTTATCACCTTCATGGCTATGAAGGTGATGAGAGAGAGGGTGGGGGTGGGGGTGGAGATCTAGAGAGGAAGCCAGGGACTGAGTTAGTTTTTTTGGTAGGGGAATTGAGGGTAAGACTTTAGGGTTTATATATAGAGGCTGACCATATGGGAGTGAGTTGACGCGGAAAAAGTGGTAAAAAAGAAGGAGTCCATGTGTGCTGTAAAATGGGGGTGGCGGATAGTTGAATTTGTGCACTCACATTGAGTCTTCGTATGAAATGACCATTTTGGCCCTCTAGAGTCTAAATACAAAACAAGGGGATCACAATATTGCAATGTTGTCACCCTAATAACTTTATTAAACCCAATTCGTGTGGGAAAAAAAAAAACCGTTATCAACTCAAAAAAGGCGCCTACAAGGAAGAAATTTTATATGTACTAATGTGAAGGGTTCTCTTCACATGTTGTGGCAGCGAAATCATACGTATATTGTCATTGTTCCAAAAGAATTAAAAAGATGTAATCGCATAAGATTTGGCCGAAGCTACTGCTCAATGGATCAAAATTTGCTCTTGCTATATAGTAAGTCACGACTGCAGACCAATCGTGCTTGATGCATGGTTTTGTTTTTAAAGTGCGTTCTACATATATGTAGAGACTAGAGAGGATATTGGTTTTATAAACACCCATATAAGAGGTGAAAAGGAGAGGGTCCTGCAATACATACAGGTAAATACTCTCTCTGTCCTAATTTATCTATCTTTTTTTGGAGTTTGTATTATTTTTCAATTGATTATATTTTTACAATTTATAATCTTTTAGGTAATTTTGAAAACATTATTTAAAAACACTAATTGAGATATATCAAATAAGATCTATATTACATATAAAAAGTATTATCAATGGAAAAATATTACCAATTTTCTATAACGAGAGAGACTTAAAAATTAGGACGGGGGAGTATCATTTTTGAAAGTAATTATGTTGTAAGAATAAGGAGCGAAGCAAGTAAATAATCAAGCTGCAATATGCAGTAGATCACAAAAGTCAAAGGTTAAGGTTCGTTTCGACATTTTACATGCTCAGCCGATTGACCAGGGGTGGCCGAGGCGTCCAAAATGCCGACCTTCGATGATCGATGGAGGGCGAAGCAAAGGCATGCAGCTTATGTCCTGCATGCTAAGCGACGTGAATTTGTCAAAGAAAACTTGAGCTGAAAGATGGGTCCTCATGAGTAACCCCCAAGTACTCGTTCGGCCGGGTGAGCATGAGAAAGTAATTACAACATCGTTTCGTTCGGTCGAGTGAGTATGAGACAGTAATTAAAGGGCTTTCGATCGTTTCAAGAGGTCACAGATTAAATTGAATTTCACGAAGGTTAAACTTTTCAAATCTTGGAGCCACGAAAATTTGTTCAGTCGTTAATTTCAGGACTTTAACTACAATTAGCTGAGATATGTGCAAGTTGGCTTGAACATCCCGTTATAAAAAAAAAAAATTGGGTCATCAAGGAAGTACTTTAATTTGCAAAATTTTCTCAAAGCTTTTTCAATACTCAAACACCAATCGGAAGTTAATTGGGTATTATAGCAGCCAGGAAAACAAAATCACAGGTTAAGTCCATTTAAAGGATGCCAGTTGTCAAGGTTTTTTTATTTTATTTTTCCTGAGAACACGAAAAATTGAATATTAGTTTATGTCATTGAATAATAAGTACTCCGTACCGGATCAACCGCTCATTAAAAAAGAAGAAGAAAGTAGTACTCGGTGAGTCTTACATGCACGAGGGTACGTAGTCTTTCTCTCTCTCTGCAAGCACAAGCGGAAACACGGCTAGGTCGGGGGTTGGGTAGGTGACACACCACTTGCTGTTTCAAATTAATTTTTCTTTCGCTTGGATTATAAAAATAATATCTCAACAGCTATTTTCCTTAGGCTTGAATCATAAGGATAATATCTCAATAGTTTTTATTTGAAGATCATAATATATATAGTTGGATCGATCAAGTTTTATGCCTTAAATAAACAAAAGTAGGACAAAATCAAATTAATTACAAAATTATATTGCATGTAACTCTCCTTTTTCACATTTTTTTTGGCATGAACAACATAAAAGAGCTAGCAATTGGAGTCTCATCGAACGACGCCACTCCTGAACCCAAATCGGTTTCGCCATTGAGAGATCAATGATCAAGAATTAAATACAAACATAACGTTTGGAGTGTAATTTTCACTCATCTGATGGTGGAGATTTTGGTCAATTCCACGAGGAAGATCGGATAAGTAAAAAATATATAATCGAGCGTAGAGAAAATTCAGAGAAGACAAAAGTTGGGAGCAAACGATCGAGCCGAGATTTAGGAAGTTCAAGTTCGACTAGTTTACATTTCAGTGAGCTCAAGCTCCAATCATGCCCAATTATTTGAGTTGGAGATCAATTGGTATTCGAGGATTCAATACTAAACGAGTCGAATCCATATATGTGTGTAAATGTATGAACTGAGCTTATCCATATGTATATACGAGTTGAGTTATGGCTAGCTCGACTTCAAGCTAGGCTTACTTACTAAACAATTATATTTTTTTTGCTTAAGCTTGGCTCTTTTACTAAACATAACCCGAGTCGTACCAAACCCTATAATGAGTCGAACCTAGCTCGTGCCTTTCATCATTAACAACTCAATTCGTCTGCTAACCCTAGACAAAAATAGTGTTAGTTAAAAACGTACCAGCTTTGAATCATTTTCTTGCTTTTACCAAAAATGTATTGTTAATTAACTTTTTAATCATATATATATATATATATGTATATATATATATATATCTTTTATATTTTTCACATTCTGAAAAAAGAAAAATGCTCCATCCAATTAAATTAAACCCCGTCCTCAGTCCTCACCAATATTGTTGTACGCAATACGCTCTAAGCCGTGAAACAATTTAGAGGAAATTAAGCACTTGATTTACGCCCCTGTCCACGGGAAATTAATTGTGATTTAATTTGATATTACATAAAAAAATTAACTGGAATTGTCGTAGCCAATGGAGTACGTAGGATGTTGGTTAAGTTGTTGAATGACTTTATCTATGGAAAGTCAACTCTGTCGTGCATGCCAACTCTAGTACCCATTACTCGACGTGCATGGGAAGTGATCGATTCAATAGATCAGTTACGTGCTCTCGGTGTACACTCGTAGATCTCACTCGATCGCCACTTGCATGTCTTTCGATCGTCACTGAAATCCTAAGCACACGACCAATATAGAATCATAATTCAGAATCTAACTAGCTAGCCGATGAGTCGATGACTCCAACAGAATCGTAACTTGGAATATAACTAGTCGATCGACTCCTCCAAGTGTCCGCATTTAGATCAGTTACGTGCTCTCGATGTACACTCGTAGATCTTAGTCGATCACCACTTGCATGTCTTTTGATCGTTGCTGAGATCTTAAGCACGCGACCAATATAGAATCATAATTCAGAATCTAACTAACTAGCCGATGACTCCAATAGAATCATAACTCAGAATATAACTAGTCGATCGACTCCTCTAAGTGCCCGCATTTAGATCTGTTACGTGCTCTCGGTGTACACTTGTAGATCTCACTCGATCACCACTTGCATGTCTTTCGATCGTCGCTGAGATCCTAAGCACATGACCAGTATATAAAATCATAATTCAGAATCTAACTAGCTAACCGATGACTCCAATAGAATCCTAACTCAGAATATAATTAGTCAATCGACTCCTCCAAGTGCCCACTTTACTTTTTGGATTGTTAATTCTTTTCTCCATTTTTTACATCGTGTTTTTCAGCAATCCAAAAATAAAATTGGTGTTGAATTATGAGTGGCGATCACTGTTACTGAAATAGTAACAATAGAGATTTGCCTAGCCTCCTCTGTCCCTTGTACCAACAAGGGGACTGCGCTCGAGACATTTCTTATCACGCTAATGTGGTTCAATGAACCATTAATTGAACAAAAACATGCATCTCTACATGCACTGTGAACCCAAACAATGTAAACGTAACTATTCCATCTCATACCACTAAGGCCCCATTCCAGAACACTTTCTTAAAAAATAAGTACTTATTTCACATTTTCAAATTTAAAAATAATATAAATGGAAAATAATGTTTAAATTTTTTTTGCACCGTATAAAAGATCTCGATGAGATCTATCAAACTAGATCCATATTGATAGAAAAATTATTTGCATAAAGACATTATTTTTGAGCTTGAAATTGCCTTCTTCTTAAAAAATAAGAACTTATATTGAGTTCCGGAACGGGGCCTAAATGCATATGTCACATACATGTAAGTTCAAAGAATCACAATACATACAACCAGGTTAGTATGTAACTTGTTTATTGTACCGAGTCAGTGCGACGACGTGGCAAAACAAGTACTCCTTCCGTCCTAAATTTTTTGTCCGGTCCGCAAAACGGAGTGTTAAAAATAATACAATTTTTGCAAGAAAAATCAAAAGTTTTTCAACAACTTATTAAATATCAATGAGTATTTTTAATTTGTAAAAAAAGTTTGAATTTTTTCTTGAGAAAATTGTATTATTTTTAACACTCTATTTTGCGGATCAGACAAATAATTTGGAACGGAGGGAGTACATAAATCTATCTTGGGGTTCAGCCTTCACTGGGGGCAAGGTTGGTATTTTGGGATCTATTTTGCGAGTTCATCGATGCAAGAGCCACGATATCCGTTGCGAGAGAGTCGTACGCATTTTGCTAGCAAAATTGCTATGGGTACACCATTTGGTGTACACCAAATGTACACTGCCTTCTATATAACCAACTTAGAGATCTTATCTAAATGATCGGAGCCGTTCAACTTTTTTTAAATATTTTTTTAAGTATCCTTGTAAAAAATCAACTCCATTGGATATCGGTAAATACTTGATCGATTCTACGCCTGATTTGCTGATAGGAAATTGGACGTAGAATCGATCAAGTCTTTACCGATATCTGACGAAGCTGAATTTTTACACCACTGCTTAAAAAAATGTTTTAAAAATATTGACCGGATCTGATCATTTGTGTGAAACCCTTACGTGGATCCCATAAAAGGAGGTGTACACTTGGTGTACACCAAATGGTGTACCCATAGCAGGTCTCTTTTGCTAGTGCAAATTTCAGAGTTTACTGATAATACTAGTGAATAACGGTGGTTGTGCATATTTTTTAGTTTTTTTTTTAATTCAAATTTTGTTTCACACTTGATAATTTTGCGTTTAACACAAAAAATTAAGCTCAAAACTATCAAATCCAAAAAAATTTAAATAAAAACAAAACATGAAAAAACTCAAAATTCCATATACCTTAGCGGAATTAGCCTAATCTTTATTGTTTTTCTTGATGCTCATCTATTTTCGGAAAAATTTACAGTCGGTTCGCTATCACATGGTATCCGCTCGACACATCAGGACCATTTATTGCGTCTTTGAACTGCTTGAATTTGGAGTGAAAAAAATAAAAAAGAAAGTGTTGAAAAGAGAAGAGAAAAAGGGTTTCAATTCCAACCATCTAAAATTGCATCAGACAGCCCTGCTGATTTTCTCGCCAGCCGAACAGAGTCAACCTCACGCTACCCTAACAATTAACATAAACCAGACCAAAGTTTTTCAAGAGGAAAGCGCCATGGAATTCAGACCTCGAAATTACAACGTTGAAGATGAATCACGCTCTCTGGATCGCGTGTCCGTCGACACTCATCCTCTCTCTCCTCCATCCCCGTCGCACCTCCAGGTTCAATTTTCACCACAACGTTCCTATCAGCGATCTTTCACCTCTTTTAACTAGCTTTTCGTTTTAGTTTTTAGTTCGTTCATTGAAATGTTAGTTGCATGTCAGGATAAGGATTACCGATCAAAGAATGGTTTTATAGTCAATTAGCTGAGGTTAATTCGAAACTGTATCCTGAGTACTTGAAGGCTTTGTTTGGACTTTGGATTGCTTTGAATTTCAGAGGAAGGGATCTGACTTTAGTTATTCAATGTGATTAGCTTAAACTGTTTGAAACTATCGCATAGTTGATTGATTTTCACCACAACGTTCCTATGCCGGTCTAACTACTTTTAACTAGCTTTTCAGTTCAGTTATGCTTTCTTTTACTGAATGTTTAATTGCTTCCGAGCCTAACAATTCCTTCTGTCATTTACCAAATCAAACAAACTATGTAGTGAATAAGCGGAGGTTGGTTCGTAACTGTATTGATTTCATTGGACATCAAACATTTAGTAAAATATTCACGATTTCATAGTTATTATGTTCAATGAGATTGGCTTATACTGTTTTGTAACTATTGCATAGCTGATTGATTTTCACCACAACGTTCCTGTCGTCGATCTAACTACTTTTAACTAGTTTTTCAGTTCAGTTATGCTTTCTTTTGCTAAATGTTAATTGCTTCTGAGTGTAACGATTCCAGTTATTTTCCGAATCAAAGAAAAGATTTGTAGTCAATTAGCGGAGGTTAGTTTGAAACTGTATTGATTTAAATGGACAAGATCATCAAACATTGAGTTGTATATTCACGATTTTGTGAAAGGCAGGCTTAAACGATTATACCAAACTGTTTGAATTGATGTGGATTTCAGATGAAGGTATCTGACTTCAATTATTCACTGAGATCAGCTTAAATTTAGGTTTTGATAGTTTACTATGAATTTGAATGTTGAGGGTCTGTTAAAAGGGGCAAATGGCTATAGCCATTTTAGAACCCCATTGGACATGCTCTAAGATCCAAACAAACCAGAGTCTGGAAGCTTTGTCATGAAGGATTTGAAATGGCTATTAAGTAGGAGTGATATGGAATCCTTCATGTTAAGGATTGGAGTTATACATGGATCTTAATAAAATGACTATATTTTTTTTACCTCTGACCCATCTTCCACTCTAGTTTTACTAGCCACCTATAGCTATACCTCCTATTCTATTTGTGAAAATTGAACATTAATTCCTTCCATTAGAAATCCAAACCAGTCCAGACAGAGCCCGAATCTTGTTTGTTTCTTACATGACTATTGTAAAAGGCTATCAGCTATTGCATTGTTGATCGGTTTTATAATATCTCGTGCTAGGTTGATGTTGTGGATCACGGGAAGAGTGATTTTTATGATCCACTTAGGGGTTCAGATGCTAACGTAATGCTCTCTCTAGACGATTTACGAGAAGAAGATGATAGTTCTGCTGTGAATGAAGCTGATGCTGAACTTCCAACAAAGGAATGGACATCTTTCAAGAAATTCTTAATGCAGAGATTTTCTGGCTCAAAAATGGTTTCGATTTCTCCAGTAAGAGACTCATCCTTCTGAACTTCTGATTATATTTAAATGCTGCTTTATGGTGTTAAAAATCCATGGGAAGAACTGTTGAGGGCTTTTAGTGTAGTTGTGGTTATTTTAGGAATTCTCAAAGTAGAGATTTTCTGGCTCAAAACCGGTTTTGATTTCTGCAGTAACAATAAACCATTCCTTGCAAACTTGTACTCATCTGAATTTGCTGCTTTATGATGTTACACATCTTCCATATTAAATATGTACCTACCTGGACTTGTGGGATAAGTAACTACTTGTTTGGGGGCTTAAACAGCCTTTTTATTGAGATAGTTCCCATATTCCGAGTTGGACTTTGATACTTGCATTTTCTGGTTTAAGTTTTGACTTTGACACGTGTTTTTTTTCCTTACAGATGTCTGACGTAATAATGAAAAGTGGCCTGGGTATGTTATACTTTTTCTTATTCTTACCTGGTTCTTGATCGCATCATTGGGACAAAAGGGAAAAAAATGGGGTGGACCGAGATCTTAAGCGTTAGAAATTGTTGCTTGTGTCATTTGGTTGGTAATATCTGACCACTGCGATGTCTATGTAGAAGCTGTAATATATTTTTGCTCATGGTCGTATGATGATGCCAATTTGCAGTACGTGAGAAAGCATCAACGACTATGCATCTAGAGGAACTGGATGATCCACAAAAGTTTGCTGAAGATGGCATCAAGGTTATCAGCCAGCAGGTTTATGTTTCACGGCTGCATGAACTTAAAGATGAGATCAATCGATCTTGGCAGGCCAATGATCGGGTAACATCTTTGACGTTGGCAATCAAGGTGAGTTTACTTTGTTTTTTCAGTCAAACTACGTAGTGGTATGTTCATAGATTGCATAAAAGGGCATGTTTGGTCTGTTGGCTATTCTGCAGGTTGCTAGGCTTCTGATGGACACATCTGTTCTTCAATTTTATCCTACATTGTTCGTTCTAGCTACAGATGTAATGGATATGGTTGGTGAAATGGTATGGCAGCGAATCAAGCAGAAAGCTGAGTTTTCTGAAGATGGAAATGTAATCTGCTCTTTAACAGGTTTTATAACTTTTAGAAGTTCAGATCTCATTCTTTTCTTCTACTCATTCATATGGCCCTATGTGCTAATGTAATAGATCAATGCATGTCCAAAGTTCTGCATTATTCAAATTATGCCCAGTTAACTAGGACTCATTTGAATAAGCACTAGGGCAACATTATTAGGGGTTGCATGGGTTGATAAGGGGATTATTTTTTCTTTTTGAACTTTTTGCCTGGTAAGGTATCATGACCTATGACATTATTGCATACAAAGTTGAGATGTAATAAACATGCACATGGGCCTGATATATCGAACTTGTAGATCACTTTGTAACTGATGATGAAAGGAAACAAACATGTTGAAATGGATGCACATTAATTGTGAACTTCAAATATTTTCTTCTGGACACTTTTTCCTTGCACATTGATAACTGGAGCATGGTGAAAAGGCCAGACCTGCTCTGGATCGCCCTTTCATTTTGTAATTTACCTGTATTCAGTTCCCACTCTACTATATAACCTTTCCTGAGTGCTCGGGATTGCCAGCAAGTTTAGACATGAAATTACCTAAAAATGGTGTTTGTATTTGGCAGAGAACTTTGAAGCAAAAGATATATCTGTAGACGCCAAAGAGATTTGCAGCAACTGGTTCTTCAAAATTGGTTCCATTCGTGAGCTTCTTCCACGCATGTGAAGTCCTTAACCTTTTGATTCTGTTCTCTGTATTGTTCCATAACTTTGTCATATACATGCGTTTTTCTTTACTGACTGTTTCTTACTGTACTCCAGTTATTTAGAGCTGGCAATATTGCCTTGCTGGCGTTTCCTGGT
Organism: Rhododendron ovatum; assembly: GCA_019656835.1. NCBI lineage: Eukaryota > Viridiplantae > Streptophyta > Magnoliopsida > Ericales > Ericaceae > Rhododendron > Rhododendron ovatum. Next base: position 2,182,060 of record CM033796.1, read on the forward strand.
TGACTGCCCTGTTGATGTCATCCAGCGCTTGGTAATGATGACAAGAGGGATTGCAGATCCATTGGCATCCGCCTATTGCTGCTTATATATTGCTCACTGTGTGCAAAAATTACCTCACCAGGATACAGGTAGGTGATTTACACTCTTTGTGCCAACCAAACCAATCCAAAACAAGCCTTGCGTCACAATCAATAATTACACTCGTACTGCAAGGGCACTGTACTCCCTCCGTTCCAAGTTGAGAGTCCCTTTTGGGGATTCCAACTATTTAAGGAGACATGCAATGATTACACCTACAATGGCTATTATTTCCACCATTACCCCTATATTCTACCTACTTTATAACACTTGTATTCACCTTTGAGGGACACTTTTGGAAAATCACCAAATTTTTCCTTCTATTTTGGGAAAGGGTCATCATTTTGGAACCCAAAATGGAATAATGGACTCTCAATTTGGAACAGAGGGAGTATCAGTGGTAGAAAAATGGCTTTCTTTCTTTCCAATTGTTACTTTCCTCCTTTGGGATCTTAAGGGACCTGCTTTGGCCATTACAGCGAGAATTCTGATTGTCTAGTAGTTCTGAACTTAGCCATGGACCTGGAAGGACCTTTAGTTTGGATTTGCGATTTTTAACTTGGGCCATACTGAAGATCCCACTAAAGTGTATTCATTTATGAATGCTCTGCATTTAATATTTCTTTAGTACTTCACATTCATTGATCCTATGGGGATTTAATTCTACGTATTGTTTGATTCTTCTGTAACAGGATATTTGATCATTTGCATTAATGACATAAAGATTCTATTGATGCGGTTTCTATCAGCGGAAGAATCTACAGATGGAAATTTTTCAGAAAGGAGCAAGTCACTTATCAGTTTGATGGAACCTACAATCGAGTATATTGTTAAGTGCATAGTTAAGGATTCATATCAGGTTAGTCCCTACATGTAATGCGATAATCACTCTTCTCCATAACACTTCTTCTGTAAGAAGCTATGTATCCTCCCTTTACAAGGTGTCTCCCAATGGATGCAGCAAATTTGTACACTATTAGTTCCACAGTCATTGTGTTTCAAATAGCAATACTGGGGTAAGATGCATCAAAATAAAATGTGAGAGAATACAATTCGACAATGTAGTATTTCTACTTTCCTGTGGATATAGACTGCATCCTGACTGTGCTAGCACATACTCCAGTGGATATACACTGCATCCTGACCGTGCTAGCACGTATTCCATGGCTGGGAAGACTGCAAATGCTTGGTACTATTTTCCATAATTAATGCATGTGATTGAGCATTATTCCTAGTGCCTTGCTATGTATTGGTTTCCCGGATATTGTCGAGATATTAGCCAGATTTGGTTTGAATGCATGAAAGAACTTTGTGAATTTGCAGAAATGGTTGATGTTATAAGTTCATGTTAAGGATGTGAAGCGAAGTCTCACATCGTCTGCACATGAAAAAAATGTGCAGTATATAAGTGGGAGGGAACCTTCACTTCAGTTGCCTTATGAGTTGAGTTCGCTGCCTACGACTATGTAACATGGTATTTGACGCAACCAAGTTAGTGTTAGGTTTGGTAGGGTGCGTGTACCTGGCCTATGCACTCTCTATGTGCTGCTGAGTGAGCACTCTGCATCATGATGTATATATGGTGTTCATGAGTAAGTTTCTGTTGTAACTGGAAAAGATGTATCTAACCCTATAATCTCTAATTTCGCTTTTGAAGACACGAGCCACAAATATCCTGGTGGAGCTTGGAATAGGAATGAAGCAGACTGAGTTTGTCGGGAAACTTCCATGCATCTCTATTATTCTTCATCATTTCCTCAAGGAGCTTCCTAGTGAACTTGTCAGCTCTAATGCTGTGGAGATTTTCCAACTCATTGAGAGCAGCAAAGATTATTCTTTTGACCAGGTATTCTCGTAAATGATCCTAATTGTATGCCACTTTCATAGTTGTAGAAGATTGATTGCACTGAACTGATTCTGACAATTGCTTGTGAGAAGGTTAACTCATAAGATATGCAGTGCTTAAATTACAGGTTGCTTGGCTTCAGGATTTCTGAAAGTAGATCTAAACTGGATATAGTCAATGCAGTAGTAGATAAAGTTATCAAGGTATTTTCAGAAATTTGACTTCCTATATGCTGTGTGGAACTCAATTTGTGAAGTGCCATTCCATCACTTGTTTCTTGTTAAGGTCTTTCAGATAAGATTCATAGTATTTCCTTCTGCAGACTCCGTATCAAATTCTGTTTGGGGATGTCCTGTTTTGGTGGTGCTTTTGAAAATTCTTCCTGTCTCAGTTATGTTCTTCCTTTTTTGGATTCATAGTACTTCATAGTAATTTTTTGGTCTGCATATGCTTTACTGATGCACAACGCAGATAGTTGTGGATTGCCTAGACTCCTATAGATAAGCCAGCATATACATCAGTTGCTGAGTTTCTAATAACTTGCTGGACACTTGGGAAGTTACTTCTTTCTGAAGACTATGAGAGAGTTGCGGTCCAGTCACTCTACATGATATCCTTATTCTCCCAGAAGTACCATATGCGATAAAATCTTCTTTGGTAGATATTGTAGCGTGTGGGGAAAGATAGGTGTTGAGGTATATCAAGTGGATCACGTATTGTGTCGTATACACATCACAATATCCTGTCTTTCTCATCATTGATATGATAACTAACTTTCTCATGTATGAAAGTAGTAAAACCCAGGTAGCTGAACTTCTCATTAGAATCCATGCTAAGAAACTGGAGGGAACTTAAACATACACACACACGCGCGCGCACATACACACAGGGAGAGAGAGTTATGGCTCCCAGAAAACCTCTCCGGTAAGTGATGTTGATGACCTGTGATGCAAGATCAGTTACATAGTCCGCACCAGATGCTCAATGTTTTTTAGGCACTACAGGCACAGGGGACGACACCAGGCGAAAGCCTCCTTCTCTTACCCCATGCTACTAACCCTCAGAAGTCCCGCGGTGTTTGGCGATCACGGAGGCTTGACTAAGCCTGGCCTCTTGGCCTTAGGCACTTGCGTGGGGCTATATCACACCATAAGAATATAGTAATTTCCTAGAAATACTCCAGCCAATATTACCGATGTAGTTGGACTTACTGCAATGGTGACATGGTTAGACTCCTGACTTCCACCACAATGCTTCATAATTGACAACTTGCTTCCATGTACGATGCTATCAGTCCGTTACTTGGCTTGGTTAGGACTGGACATGTGGAACTAACACTGTACCTGTGTGTCATGGCCTGCTTGTCATGCACAGGTGGTAATGTAGAAGATTCTACACATGTTGATATCTCTTACTAGGATTACTCTTGCCACTTGCTTTTACACCCAGTCGTTGCCTTGTCTAGATATGCCCCGAAATGTACCTTTGGCTAGTGGCTTCATGACCATGTTGAATTACGTTGTTAAGTTTTAAAATTGACTTTTGCTTTTCTCTCGTTTGTTTTCCCCTTTAAATTTCATGGCGAGCTGGTAATTTATAAAGATTTGTGGTTATGTGGTGATTGTCTAGCCTGTGGAAGTGTATCTTATACTTGAAATCTCATTTTGGTCATTTTCTTTATTGGATAACTTAGCATCAACTTTATGTGATTCCGAAATTAAAACTTCAGGTTGCTTCTGAATACAATAGCCTGGATGAGTTCTTGAAGGTTGTGGATGCTTATGTGGATATTATTCTTCAGAATCAGATGGTAAGTTTTGTGCCTTTCAGTGTTTGATTTACCAACTCCTTTCCTATTTTGGCGCCGGCAAGAGGAGGGAAAGAGAGGATGGAACAACTTCAATGTGATACAGTGCATACCTTTATATTTCATGATTTTCATGACAATGTTGTAAATTTGGCCGTTCTGTACTGGATAGAAATCCACTGATTCAGTACTGAAGTATGAAGATGTGGTGGTTTTGTTCAGGTATGCGTCTCATATGGTTGAGATATGCTTACCATTGTCTGGAGAGTTGGCTAATCTACTTTATTTTGAAGTTTCTGTAGTTATCTACAGTTATTGAAATGTTGTATAGACTGTTGAGTGAATTTGTTGTATGAGTGTTTTTGTTTGCTATATGTCATGTGTTAATTTAAGGAACCACAAATCTTGTACGGTAATATGTGCATGACATTTATGGTAAACAGGTAATCGTTTGGAGATTTAGCCAGCTAGGTGATGTGTTTGTAGCACTTAGAAGTGTGTTTTGAGAGTTGTATGCTTCACAATATTTTGTTTCACTCTATTTGTTTATTTGCTCAAGCTCGTTAAGTATTTTTCCATTTAAGTTAAACCACCTGTATGATTTATGACTTCATTTATGTGAATCTTAGATAATCGTCTAATCCAGTTTTGCACCTCTTGAGAACTTGGCAAAATTGGGGATCTTCTTCCATTTTTCTTCGTGAATAGGGAGTTCAACTGAAATTGGACAAACCATGGCTTCTGGCAATCATATATTCTGCTTTCAGATTTACTTAAGTTGTTTGCCAGGAGTCAATTTCCATTGGTTATAGGCTTTCTGACTCTTGCCTAAGGTGCTATAAGAGGAACTACAGGTGGCAGGGAACTCCTATTTGGCAAATAAAAAGAGCTAGGTCTCTACGAAATGGCTCATTAGATTCAAAGAAGTAGATTCTTGTATATACTTATCTCTATAGAAAGCCACAAATTCTACCATACATAACCCTGTGACCTAGGCTAGAAAATGCTAAAACTCCACCTCATAACTAATTCCATGTACCAGGGTTGCTGCTTATAGAAAACTTGGCAGGATTATCTATGAGAGCTCCAAAGCATGAATGCGTGAAGCAACATGAATTTTTGACCGAGAATCATCAATTGCTTTTTCCATCTTTCAAATTTTAGTTATTTGTGCTGGTGAGAATGTGCCAGTAAAATGAGGGTACTAGTGTTGTTTGGTCAATACTGTGAGGAAGGATGGAACGACATGTTGATGCTTCTTAGTTGCAGCACTGATGAGGAGAATCTTGCTTAATGTGCCCTGTCGCATAAACTACAGATAATGGTGCACCCCTTAGGAGTGGTATTGGTTAAGTCAGAAGGATGGTTCAATTGTTAGGAGAAGCTATTTGTACAGGGGAAAACAGGATGGTTGGTTTAAATTGAATATGTGGGAAGGTGAGTGGCTCGTGGAAGGTGAGATAGAACGTGTAGGGCTCAGATGATTTCTTTGTTTAGTTGCCTTTGGCTTGGCCCTTCCTATGCATCATATGGTGCTTTACGTACAATTGTAGGTGTTCCAAAACCGTTCCTCGGGTTTGTTAGCCATGGCTTTGGAGTTTTAGGTATTTTATCGAATAATATTCTGTTCTATCTTGAAGTTTGCAAGCAATATGGTGAACCTGAGCATTTGTCGTGTGCAGTCTTTAAACTGATCTAGGTATCCTAAATGAATGTATTGCGTTGCAGGACAATAAGTTGAATATTATACTGGATGGTATTGTAAAGCGAGCATGCAATGAAGGGATTGCTGAAATTGAATTGATCAACTTGCAATCAATTTTCTTAAAGCTTCTTGCCCATCTTAAGAACTTGGAAGATATATTTTCCCTGGTAGGATTATTCAACTTGTCTTGTGGTTTTACCTCTTTAGTTAATAATGAATCGCTATTTACCATCTATTGGTTTCAAGTTTAATGGTTTTGCAGTTTAGAACCACGGTATATATTTTCTTTGAGTAGACATGACTGATAAAAACCAGCATACTGTGTCATTATTTTGCAGAGCCATTTCATTGAGATTTTAGATATGATGCATGGGAGTGCAAGAAGCATGGTCAATATGCACATTCTCAACATGGCGACAAGGTATGCCCCTTGGTTTAGCATCTTCGTATACATCCTAATTGGTCCTCAAGAGATTGTCGGCATTGCTGAAACACCCATGCTTAGGTATAGGAGCCTTTTACTGTTGCTTTAAGCATGCTTGACCAACGTAGCACTTGAGGCATGGTCAATTGAATATCTCTTCAATTATTTAGTCCATGGTAGATGTGAGTGGACTTGTGACTGATAGAAATTGGGCCAGTCCACTTAGTCTGTCGGTCTTGGCAAAGGTCAGGCGTTTGTTAGAGTATGTAATGCTTGTGGCCACTAGTGAAATGTATTTTAACTTCATTTCTGGAATGAAACACTTTTTTGTTGGAGTTAAATCATACTAGCTTTCTATTATCCGTGGCCACAGCATCTTCTGGTTCATTCTTCTTGGTGTTGTAAGCAAGCATATGTACAATTTTATTCTTAGATAAGATGCTGAGCCAATTTCTTTTTCCATCTTCTGTTTCAGTTGCTGTAGATGTCATATTTTATTTTTTATGTCCCTTGTTTCTTGCTTGATTGATATTGTCACATTTTTTTTGGCTTTGCGGTATCGATGATCTTGTTTTTCTTCACAGTTTTGCATTCTCTCTATTACTTCTAGGAAAAAAGATACTTGGCCTCGCCACATGGATTCTCCATGTGATCTCCATTGCTGGTGTGATCTATTGAGTCACCACACAAGTTTCCCCAAAAGCTTAAGCTGTGTTGAATTAGGCCCAACAATGTATATCAAGTTATCCAATACCCTTCCTCACTTGCAACTGTGCTTGCAAGTAGAGATGCAGACATCCAGAGAAAAAAGAAGCAAAATGAAAGCAAAGAGTAGACCACAAACAAAGAAGTCAATGAGGCACAGATGAAGACAATGAGACTTGAACCCAAAACCTCTCATATATCAAACCTATGGTACGATGTTTAATTCCCTAATTTTATGGAAGGCTTAAGCTTATAGGGTAGAGCCCAACAAATCAGTCTATCCAACACGGTCACCACGTGCTATCCTCATGAGGTGACATGTGGATTCAGATGGAAGGGCCGTAGGCCTTTGCCTCCTTTGAGACCAAGCGATTTCGACCAAGGCGAGTGCACACGGTGCCCTTAGCCTCGTGATATGGCTCCAAACATCTATGAGCCATTCACAGCATCACCTTGATCAAGGATTTTCCGTGGAGCACGTTCAGCACTCATCAACAGTACAATATGTCCCAGTGTCTAACGACTCTAACCCAACTGAGTGAGCTAGACCATCTCCTCGAATAGGTTCGACTAGCCTGACTTGTATATCACTAGACTGCCTAGGCTGGGAGTAGGGAGGGACCTAGGAATTCTGCTCGGACTCACTTAGGGACTTGTAGCTTGGAGGGGGGATTGCCAATATTTCTCAGTCGTCCCTCTCATATGGCTCCAGCTTGACCAGTCTTGGGACAGAGTGACCAGTGACTGAGATATATGATTTGATGGAGCGCAATCATAATTCATACCTACAGTGATAGGGAGATATCGCACCTACCATCACTCAATAATACGACACCCAAGGACTGGCAAAAGGGACAGAAGGTTGATAGAGCAAGTGACGGTTTGTCAGACCAAGGGGTTGGGGTCAGTTGCCCAATGAGAATTGTCCCTCTGTTCAAGCCTATATAGAGGGCTTCTGTATCAATGAAGACAATCGCCTCTAGTCCTCCTCCGTCGTCAACCTACTGAAGGCACTCGACTGCCAGCCGCTCTCTTTAAGGGTGCTCAGCCCTCTGGAGATCTCCGGCCATTCAAGTGCCTGACATCCTCCCACAGGGCCTACTCTGGCTATCTCATCTCCGACCTCGTTTAAGGAGAACCTAAATTGCATGCTTCATGGATTGAAGAATGTGCTTCGTGTTTTGCTTCTCCGTGATACATCTCATATTTCCTTGATTCTCTTGCCGATGCAAATTGTTCAGTGTGTATAGATGGTAGGAGTTCAACACTATGGAAGCCAACTGAATGGAACGATAACTTGTTGATTTGAGTTTCCAACCTTGTTTAATATATAGTATCTAGAAAGCTTCTGGTCTGTGGATCTTCTAACCATTATATAAGTTTAGCATTTTTTTGTTCTAGGAGTATAATGAAGCAATATGTATTTATCCTTTACTGTTTTACCGAGCAGGAAGGGTCGCATTCACGATCCAACCATTGTACAGTTTCTTTTTGAAGTTTCTCAGTCTCTGCATGATGGTATGGATCATTCAAACATGAAGTATGATGATAGTCAACAACCTGCACGCCTGATATCTCGTTTTGTGACTATGGTAACTCAGTTCGGCGGCCACATCTCTGTATTCCATAAAGTTAAGTTCTACAAAGCTTTTTGCTATGGCAATGAATTAGATTGATGCTCTTAGGTTGACTATGGGCCGGAGCTGGAACGCCATTTGGCATTCTTACTTGAATGTCGTGGGGCTTTTGGTGGCGTCAATGACCTTAAGGTTCGTAATTAGCTGTGCTTTTCAAATATCTTAGAATAGTGTTCGAGGGTAGATTATGACAATTCTCGTCTTTGGTAGAAGTGCATGACACAACCTTAAATGTACTCTCTAGTTTGTTACGTTTTTTGGTAACACTATGTCATGGATTCATAGTTATTTGTCAAACCTGAGCACTTTATACGTAATATTGCTTCTTGACAGAGCTCAAACAATCTGCCGTTCTGCTACTAAATTTCCGTTACATTGAATGACCAAATAAAAGGAGGCATTTTAAACTTATGTTGTGTATAAAAGGGTTTTGAAGATCTTCAGAGGGGCTGCAAAATAATTTACTGTCAAGCCTATGTTCAAATTTTTTATTCTACTTGCAGGAAACACTTGTTCACTCCAGCAATCGCTTAGCAGTTAAAGCAATGAAAGATGGAGAAAACCATACTAGTTATGTCAAATCGTGTATAGCATTTAATGAAGTTACTATCCCTTCTGTTCCATCGTGTGTTAAGCAGCTAAATCTTTATCTTGAAACTGCAGAGGTAATGTACTCTTTTTTCATTTAGGTGTAAAATAATAAACTACAAGTCAGATTTCTTGCTGATTATCTCGTTCCTATACATCAGGTTGCTCTATTGAGTGGCTTAGTGTCTCATTCAGATGGACTTTTAGATTCAGCAATCTTCTGTTTGCAGACTATGGATCAGATGGATGGTTGGTGCATCCCTTCTGCTCGTTATTCACTTTGACAGATAAATAGTTGCAGCAGACTTTAGGCATTGCTTGGAGCGTGGATTTGTGGAGGGATTTGCACATGGAAATGAAAAGTTAAGGGAAAAGAGCAGAAAAATTAGGTTCACAAATTCTGTTCCTTTTCTTTCTCTCTGCAAATTTCTCCATGAACCTGAGTTCCAAACGCCACTTTAAAGAACTTTCCTTCTTATTTCTTTGTGCATATCCTATCAAATGTTGTCGTAATGTTCTATTCTAAAGTGAATGCTGAATAAGCTTCGCTCTTTGTAGATTTACGCTTAGCGAGTGATGTTGATTGGATCCTCTCCTTTATGCGAAAGTTGTGCAGCCTATTGGTTTTGGTTCCAGGTAATTGGTTTTCCCCTAAGAACTCCTTGAAACTGCATTGCAACTGATGATGTTCCACATTTTTCTGTGCATTCATTCCGAAACAGGTACATGAATATTATATGGTTGGTAGTGGACAATATATGCCTGATTGAAAGAAGAGGTAGTGCAATTTTGTTTGGGCATAACTCACATGAGCTTGCTAAAAATGCTTAGTCATGGTGAAAATCAAGGAAAAGAAATGATTCTACTCAACTATCGCTGGATAAAAGTCATGAACGATGTTGTAATTCATGCCTGTGTTTATGATCTTGCAACAGCCTAGCTAAGATAAAACGATAGAATGCCGGGCAAGATTGTTTGGTCACGTGCAACATTGACCATCAATTGCACTCATTAGGAAGTTATGTGGCCCCATCTTGAGGTGATTGTTGGGTAAGGAGGCCATTGACATTAATTGGAAAATTAGGATTCGAATCCCAAGGATTGTGGGTTAGGATGGCAAAGAAAGGCATGGTAGCATGAGGCGTAGCTGTTGATACGGCTCTAGAAGTGTGCTAAGAAAAACAGGATTTATTCAACATATCTCAAATGTTACGGTTTAGCAGTCAGCTAGTTTCAGTGATGTTGATATGGTGGATGGAGATTGAAAGAGTTTAATGAATTGATGTCCGTTTATCGGTAAATTGGCAAGGGTGAACGGAAAAAAATGGATGGAGCTTGAATAATGTCCAGAATTATACTCCGTAATGCATATGTGTCGCTGAGGGGTACGTAGCCCATGAACTTGGTCTTGCTCAATCTAAACATTGCCATATGGGTTAACGGTGCCACTATTCCAAACTCAAAGTGATTCAAATGCTACTGTTATGGATGTTCCATATAGGTTTACGGTGCCACTATTCCAAACTCAAAGTGATTCAAATGCTACTGTTATGGATGTTCCATATAGGTTTACGGTGCCACTATTCCAAACTCAAAGTGATTTAATGCTTCTGTAGTTCTGTTATGGATGTTGAAAGCATGCATTGCTCTATATTTCAGAACAAGCTTTGTGATTCTGTTCTCTGATTTCGGCTGCTGTTGGATGTGTTGTGTTGTGTTGAAGGTAATCCTCAACAAGGAGTCACTTATATTCTAAGGAGTATGTTGGCCCTAATTAATTCTCAATCATGGTAAGCTTTTGCTTTTCCATTGAAAATCTTTGTGTTTCTTCCATACCTGTCTGATGTTCTAATACAATGGTGTAGGGTTTCATCAAGAACAAGGACAAGGGTGTTATGCGCAGTTCTTTCTTTGGCGGCAACCCTCTCTCAATTTGAGCTCCCGTACCACACAAACCATGAACTGGTACTTGTATTTTGTTAGCTAGCCTTTTATATGTGGTTTCACATTTTCAGTCATCACATCAGTTTCAACCCATCAAATGGGGATTCCTGAAGCTTCAAAAATATTTTAAATAACTTGGGCCAGATGAACTGGTGATGTCGTGTTTAAAAATTACTTAGCGAATTGCGCACAATGCACTCTCACCTGGAACTAGAACTTGTTAGCTTTTCCTGGTCTGAACAGTTGTTTAAGCATGCACGAAGATGTATGTTTCTCAGCCAGACAGTTGCAACGCACCTGAGTTGATCTGTTATATCTCATGGTGGTTGATATATTTCTCTTTCTTGTACATGCAGGTTCTGGGCAACGACCGTCTGTTTTATGGTGATCCAATCTATTCACAAGAGCTTCTGTCATTGTCTGCTTCTATTCTTCAGAACCTTGTTGATAATATTATACTAGAGCCTTCACGGGTAAGTTCGGATTCTATGACTTGTTACTGTTGCATTTATGGTGTGAATAAAAAGTATCCTGACTTGTTGCGATAATGCTGGGACCAAGGTTGCTCGTGGAAGCATGGCTCTTGAAGCTTGCAACTGTATTGCATCATCTTTCAATGTAAGTAGCAATGCCATCTTTAGTTGCTTGCTGTTATACAGCAAGGGGTTAGGCACTTTGATATGAGGAAAACAGAGCTTGTAGGATTTTGAGCGATTTAAGAAGAAGTGAGTGGCGGATGACGATGATATAATCCTTGCATGGATGACACATTTTTTGATGGATAACAAAGATTGCATGATTTACCCATCGAATCTTTTGGTTTACTGATCGGATCATTTTGCATTGTCAAGTTTTTTGTCCAACTACCCTTCTGTGGGAAAGAAATTAATTCTGCAGGTCATATATTATGTTTGCTGGGGTTGACCTTGAATCTTTCATTTGAAGCGCTCTCTCTTGCATCTTTGTAGATGCCTAAACTTCCATCTGGATCTTTTAGAGGATTCCAATATTCTCAAATCCAGTCATATTCCACAGTTATCTTTCACCTTTAACTCCATGCCACACAAATATGCGTTACCTGAATTACTAGCGACCACCTAGTTTGATGCAAAGAATATGCATTTGATTAAAACAATAGGTTCTCATTGATTGCAGTATAGCTTTCCATCTGTTGCCTAAATGTGATTATTGATGCCATTTTATGTTGGCAGCTAGTGCAGGAAGTGTTACCATTCGTCTCCAAGCTGATGGAAACTGCCAAGTCATGTCTGAGCTCTAATGACAAATATTTGCAGTCCACCATGAAATTCGTAGACAAATTCTCAAGCGCTTGAGGGAGTTAAGATGCTGAGTTGGTGGACAGCTGATGATTCGTTCATTGCATTTTTGATAATTTGGTATTCTCTATTCCCTTTGTACATTCGAAACATCAAGGACGGAGAAAATTAAAGGTACGTTAATTTCACGATATGGCACTTGGAAGGGTGGAGCTATATTATCTCAGAACAAGTTGGATGAAGATTTTACTTCCTTTTTTTCTGGGTTCAAGTGCACATTTGTTGTATAGATGCTCGATATCAAGGGGGAAAAGCCAAATTGACCTTTTCCCCCTGCACTCCTCTATTCCATCTGGATCTTTTAGAAGGAAGCGACTTCATTATTTTCGTGTTCATGGAAATTCTTTGGTTATGCTGATGACTCGTGAAAGGCTAGTTTGAGATTGAGTAATTATGTTCCGTGAGAGAGTCAAAGCGCAGAAGAGAGAGAAGTGTGCGTGTGAGATTGGGCTAGGCAAGGCAAGACAGGGCATATGTACATGTCACGGGCAAGGCACGACAAGTTGGCAGCTTTTGGTTGCAATTTCTTGCGATTGGAGTGCCAGTCCAAGCGGAATGTGCATCACATTTATTAGACAGTAGTTACTTATCAAAAAAATAAATTTAGATAGTAGTTGATGAATAAATCCAAATCTGAGCAGAAATTTAATTAGATAGTAGTTCAACAATGGCATACTTGCAAAATTTAGAGAGAAAACGACCTTGGAAAACCTGAATTTAAATTTGAACCGCCTCTGGTTTGAGTAAAAGTTAAAAGTCAAAAGTCAGAAAGAAAAGATTTTACTCAAATACTAGTTCGAGGTTAAACGAAGACTAGACTAGACTGCAGATGCTCTGTTAGGTAGTACCGGAATGATCATCTCAGTAATCAACCTGAGGTCATGCTACCCTGGAAGAACGCAAATGTCTCGCTTCGAAGACAACCAACCCAAATTCCTTGATCAATATACGCTTCAAAGACAACCGACACAAATTCCTTGGTTGTTCTCCAAACATAAACGCGATGAGGTACATACTCACCAATGGAAACATCTAAACATCAACGTGCAGCATTAAAAATAAACAAACAAAATTCCAAATGAGATTTATTGCACTTCGCCTGCCTCCAAAGCCGCGTGAACCAAAAGCAATCTTGATAAATACAACGGAAACTCACCTTCAAGTATATGAATCTACACTGGACTTTAAAATACTCCAAACTAAATGTCACCATTAGCGTAAGAATATCATTGAAATACAATTCATATTCGTTGCGTACTTCTTAAAGAGAATCTCTGAATTGTCTTCATTCTATAAGTGATTCTTGGGGCGATAAAACTTGGATAAAGTATTCTAAAAAGGTAACTCTTTGATATGTGAACCCGGCCAGCCGCAATTCACAACTCGCTAATGCGAAGAATCAACGATAAACGTTGAGAAAAAAAAAAACTCCAACCCTAGACATTCATTCATGGTTAATGAACTCCCATTATATTTAGATCCAAAATATACCAGCAAATCACGTATGAAGCACGACTTGCGACTGTGTCTTCATATATCAAGTAGCAACCTCCGGGGATCCTCCACCACATCCTTGATACGGCGGAGGAAAAATACTGCCTCTCTCCCATCAATCAGCCTGTGGTCATATGTCAGAGCAATGTACATCATTGGTCTTGGTACTATGGTTCCTCCAACGACCATCGGACGGGACACGATAGTATGCATGCCCAGGATCGCAGACTGTCGAAAATGTCAAATTGCATGAATGCAGATCCTCATACAGTTGATAACATCAAGGCTGTGTTTGGATCTTGGATTTTTTAAAGATTTCTGTATGAGAGGAATAGTTAAGCGATACTACATTTTCTTTTACTATGTGTTGACGTAGAGTCCCCCGACCTTTTTCTTTTCTCTCCACAAAACCAAGATCCAAACACAGCCCAAGTAGAAGGGGATAACAAAGTAGCAAAACCACCCAATCTGTGTCTTCCACTGATGGGGAAGGATAAAGTATAAACAAGGGGTGATTTATGAGGGGGGACCAAAAAAAAATTCATCTCCTTTATATTAAGTCATACCTGAGGGGGGTTGATGATGGGGGTGCTTAAAAGGCTTCCATAAACACCACCATTGGATATAGTGAATGAACCTCCAGCCATCTCGTCAATTGATATGGTTCCATTACTAGCCTTCTTCGCAAGGGTGTTGATCTCTTTCTCTATCTCAGCGAAATTCATCTTCTCAGCATTGCGGATAACTGGAACAACAAGACCCTGAACAAGGGGGCACCCAGTTGTATAAGTGTAGAACTGATAAAGCAAAACAAACTATGTTGTTTGAATTAATTGGAAATGTTTGGTATTAATCTGGGCCAGAAGAAGAAAATCTGAAAAAGAAAGAAGAGGGAGTTACAAGCATATCAAGCAGTCATCATTGACTCATCAAGTCAAAGCCAATCAAGAGATCAAAATATTGGGGAAAAAAATATCCTAAGGATCACCGGAAAACTATTCCTATGTCATCAGGACTTCAAAACGAATGAAGCCCAAGCGGCAGAGGGTCAGACACTTGATAACACATAGAAGAATAAATATTATTGGTAGCGAAATTCATTAACCAACAGAAAAGAATAATGTTGGATACTTTGGGCTAGGTCTGGAGTGTATAAGGTGTCCAAAGAAATGAAATACATTTGTGGATTATGGACACATCCACGGGGCACTGGAACTGCCTGCGATAGTCTGACATGTGTCCATGAAAAACATGGCAGTATGGCACCTATACACAAAATATCCTACTTCATAGACTAAGCATACATGTAAGACATGCCTTATTTTATCGACACTTCATCATCCTAAAGTAGATGACACAAATTATTTCACCTCTTAAATTATGTGAAATATATCCATGAAGTAAAGGTCTATTCCATGCAACAAGAAGAAACAGGGCATCGAACATTTCTCCAAAAGTATTACATAGACCATACAGGGTTATCTAAAGCAAGCCCACAATCTCTTAAGATCAAAATTCTGCAGATTCACAACCATATTTTGAACTCAGATTACTACTTTGTATAATGAAAAAACAAGATTTGACGAACCTTTGGTGTACCAACAGCGATGCTAATGTCTATATAGTCTCTGTAGATTATATCATCTCCATCGATAACAGCATTGATAATAGGTTGATTCTGGAGCCCACTAACAGCAGCCTGATATTTGAAACATTAGTCAATCATTATCTTTGAAATAAGCAGGAAGAAAATGGGAAAAAAAACACATGCACATGTGAGCAGAGCAGAGCATGCATGTAGGAGCACAACTTTGAGCATGCTCCATTCTAGTAATAAAAGCCGCAGGCTCACTACATACCTTCACAAACCCGGACATAAGTCCCAACTTGACTCCATGCTTTTCCAGAAAAGCATCCTTATAGTCAGACCGGAGTTTCATCAAATTGGTCCTGCAAGAAAAACCAAACAAAAAATGGAACTAATACAATTAATGAGAGTGACATGTCAAATATCCTCTCGTTTTCCTCTTTTTCTTCTGTCAGTCAAGTCTAGGATTTAGCAGCATCGAATGATAACTACTAATTTAATTGAGACCTAACCCCATTGATTGGCAAACCCTAGATATGAGGAAAATTGACATAAGCCACCCACCAACCCTAGCTCATGAAAGTATAAAAAACATGCATTTACACTTACATATCAACTTCGTTAAATGTTGTCAAAAGTGCGAAAGTGTTTTGAGAATCTTTCAAACGGGTTGCAACACGTTTTCTGAGCCTTGTCATAGGAACCTGTGATCATGATAAACTGTATTTATACGGTGAAGTAGCTTGGAAAGTTCACTAGTACAGAAAAGTAGATTAATGTATTTCTGGTGGAAAAATATATGGCACACCTATATGGAACTATAGACTTACTCGTCTTTCCCTTTCTTTTGGGGGAAGCTGAGGTTCTGTAGCAGAACGCTTAGGAGGAGGGGGAGGAGGAGAAGTTGCCTTCTTGGGCTTCTCTAGAGCAGAAGCACTTTCAACTTTAGGCTTTGGCTTACCCTCATCACTCTTGTCAGCAGGAGGAGGTGGCTGAGAAGCCGCTTTATCAGATGTCTTCTCAGATGGAGCAACATGGGCTACACCTTCTCCAGACTTTGAAATGACAGCAATCCTAGTACCAGGTTCCACGGTATCCCCTTCTTTTGCCACAAACTATCAAGGATCAAGTAAACAATCAGAATCCCAGCCACTCTGAAGGAAGCAAAGGAGAAGTGTGGGGAACTTGTATAAAACAATAATAGAAACCCAACCTCACTGACATTTTACCTTTTGGATTACACCCGCTTCAGGGCTTGCTACGTCGATTGTCACCTGGCAGAAGATAAACAATCCAAATATTAAAAGCAATCAGTGTTGTTGACAAGTTTAGAACAGTGGATAACATAATGGTGCCACTTAACATTGATTGGTGCTTTACAGAAGTACCTTATCTGTTTCAATTTGGGCAATTGGTTCATCAACTTCTACTCTGTCACCAGGATCTGCTCCCACATATTAGATGCAAACAAACATCAACAACTTATATGCACTGAGAACAGATACTTTAATGGAGGAAATTGGGAAAGAAAAACCAAGATTCATACTCTTCAAGAATTTTGCAAGAGTTCCATCACTTATAGATTCACCCATGAAAGGCACAACAGCATCAACCACATCACCTGCGTCACTCACGACACAATGAATAAATTTAGTAATAATATCAATTGTTTTTAACTAACAAATTATTAAGGAAGCATGCTAACATTTTAAATGTTATATTTGCTTGCAGTTGCTGTGCATGTTTGGATTCTACCATCTCTTAGTACTTTGTCCGTAATGAACCCCTACTTAAGTCTACTCTCAAGCTTGCAGCCTTGTACCTGAGATCTATAACACTCGCGTATAATATATCCATACATTTCCCAGAGGTTAATGTAGCCATTATTGCATTGGTTAGAAAGTGCGCGTTTGCGTTGGAAACAAAAAGTAAAATCAAAGGGGTCCACAGCAAAGGCGAAAAAAATTCAGTCCAAAGGAAAGTTCCCGCAGGGCCACAGCAATGTTGAGAGTTAGGGTTTTTTTAGTAATTTCATAACTTTTTGAGCATGGACTGTAGAAGCCACCAATCAGTTACATAAAGGGTGGTAAATAATGTTTTCTCAGGTCTTATGCGTGATATTATATTGTCCCATATTATCCTCAATAGTCAAACGTTTTGATCATTCCCACGTTTTTAATGTAGTCTTAGAAGAATTAGGAGAAAAAGAGAAATCTGACCACTTATAACGTCTCTACATACTTCTAAGGGGGGAGAACTTTAAATGCGCGCTTGAAATTCTCTGATTCTTCTGGAAGGGCAAACTTTTATCCTACTTTCTATCGCATCAGCAAAAAAGAAAGTTACTGTTTCCAAATTCTTGTTAATCAAGTCTAAACCAGCCCTTACCATTGCCTGTGCTATTAGAATTCAACATTTCATATTGGAGATTCTCTGAGTTATCTTTCTCAGAAAAAGAGGGAAAAAATCATCCCAAGACAAGCCCATACCTTCCAAGTCAAGCCCACATTTTGTAAAGTAACTAACATGTAAAAAATTCTAGCAAGGTCTGCTGCATCATGCATGCTTGCAAACAATCTTACATATAAAAGAAAGTCATTATGAGAGGCATGTGTGTCACACCATTGTCAGAAGAAAACAGCCTGTGTTGTATCTGCATGGTAACCTTCGGGTGAAAACAGGCAGTAAATTCCCTGCACACCAAGACAAGTTTTTTTAAAACAAATTCGGAGAATCAGGAAACCATAAAGCTAGACAGCTCCATTAAACAGAGTGCTATTTTGTATTTATCGTACACGCATGGTTTGGTTTATCCATCCTTGCTATTTTCTCTATCCTTTTTTAAATGTATTGAGGTGAAATAGCAGAACAAATTCAACCCGTGCCAGATAACTCATCAACGATGGATATAACATTTCCTCGACCTGGCTTATACAAGTATGTGTAAATCACATTGGAACTTGAAGATGGTTTTGAGTGATGTACGAGAAACCAGATTCAAGAAACAGTTGAATGATTTTATCCAAAGAACTTCCATTGTTTGTCGAACTTATGTATGATTCACTTTCTTCATATAGACATCCCGCTAAACATTTATTGGGGTCCATCCTGAGGCTACCTGCAGAGCTAATCCAGTTACCATTTGATAACCTACATAAATAAGAAGGCATCACCAACCTTATTGACCATGAACTTGTTGAGCAGCCTATCACAGGGGGAAAAAAACATTTGGGGTAGTTAGCCGCAAAGATATTTCAGAAAATATAAAGTATCAGCTCTTTTACATGTCAAAAGAACAATAGAGGTGGCGGCCTAGAGTGTACCTGGTGAAATGATGCGAGTCATGTGACACAAGCTTCGGACATGCCCAAATTCTCTAGGCTGAGGTAGAATCTGTTCACGTCAAAATTCTTAGAAATTTTTAAAGCAACCTTGGGAAAATATTCTATGGTTTAATAGGTAAAATATCAAAGAAGAGTTGCAAACCTATCTTGGTCTCTCTTAACCATACTTAAGCAACCATCCACCAGTTACTATATTGTACCTCTGACAGAACCAACTAAAACTACACAGTACATATAAATACTTCCAATATTGGAAACTGATAATTGCCCTAGTTTTGGTCAAAAACTAAGTAGTCAACAATTATCTGTAGCATTTATTCACAATCTCATTTCATTGGAACAAAATAACAAATTCAATTCAATATTCTCAGACAAAACTGCTTGGGATGGTCCAAGCAAGTTATTTCCCACATGGAACCACGGGTTGCACAAAACATATGACTCCAAGTCTCATTTTCATTTCTTTTCCTACATTTTTCCTTGTTTGGTTCCCTTTGAAAAAGTTTAACGGGAAAGAAGTGCTGAAAAAAAAGAAGAGATACTTAGCACATGTGTGTCGGAATTTATGTCTGGACATGTGTGTCTCTAGCACTGCTCGAAAGCCACGATACGAACTTAATTCCAAACCAGTCCATAACCTCTACAAGATACAAACATGCAGTGTCTAGGACCAGGCCTGCAAATTAAATGAGCCCGTTTGTGACTTGTTCAAGGCTCAACAGCCAACTTAATAAAGGCTCGTCCCAAGTTCAGTTTATCTATTAAATGAACTGAACCTATGTCACAGTTTTAGTCTCGTTTTATAAATGAAGAGAGCCTAAACCTGACAATATTCAGCTTGATTAGGCTCACGAACCTGGAGTATTTATGTGTGTGTGTGATGAGCATTTCATACGTAGACTTGAATTTATGCCTAAACATGTGTGTACATGATGAAAATTTTATAATTTCTGCATGCATCAACTTTTACAAGTACTATAAACTAATACATATAAACATAATTATAATTTTGTATTTCTATGGACATATTTATGTGCATAACAAAATATTTGAAGCTCTAGACCTGTATGAGAGCATAAATATCTAATATTTTTGGCTCGCTAAGGCTCCCAAACAAGCTTGATCTCGACTCAAACTAAGGCAAGCTCGGCTTGTCAAATTTTCCTTGAGCTCGAGCTCACTAAAAACTTAACAAACAAACCTAAACCTTCTAAAGCTTAGCTCGGCTTCTTTGCAGCCTTACTAGGACTGATTGTTAATAACATACACTAGAGCAACCAAATAGAATAAACCAAAACCGTGTACCTCTCCTCCAGCAGTTGAGTGAAGTCCAGGTGCAGCCGGTCGAATGCAACGAAGCGATTGACCCAAAACCTGACACCAAAATAGCTTCATTACAAGGGTTCATCGATCACAATAACCAAGCAATGCCAAGGATACAATTTTAAAACACAATTCCAGACAAAACTGTATTGGAACCGTTGGATGCATCGAGTCGTGTTTTAAAGTTGTGTTCCTAGACTTGTTGCAAATAAACGCGGTTCCATAAAATGATGGAACTGAAAAGTTCCGCCCCTCGTACCGAAGAAGACGAGCCTCCTTGAGAAACTGCTCTTCGCCTTAAAATGCTCAACATCATCGGTCTTTTGTCTCCTTAAACTGCTTCCAATAAATATTAAATCAGCTCACATATCTCAATTAATATAAGTATATAAGTATATCAAAACATTTTACCAATCACACACTGACAAACATGGATAGAGGAAACAGAGAGCGTCGAAATTGAAGCAGATCGTACACGGTAATATCATCAGAGAACAAAATGGATTCAGAGATTTGACCTGGTTGAAGGAAGCTGCGAATCTTCGAATGCACTGGAATTGAAAACCGTAGGGTTCTTTTGGGCCGCCTCTATGTAGAGAGAGATGTAGAGAGAGAGAGAGTGTACAACTTTCCAATTGAGAATTTTCCTTTCCTGTATTGGGAGCAACCGACCAGGGCTCTCTCGCAGGTAAAGTTGCAAGGAAGCGGAATGATGTGCACGAAAAAACGGTACCGTTTAAGGGTTTACAGTTGGGGAATTCAGTTGGGCCGTGTCTCGTTTGGGCCCATTTGGGTAGTCGGCGGGTCTTACCGTTTTGGGCATCAATATAGTCGTCAGCTCTCAAGCCCAATCCAAATATTAAACAAAAAGATTAGGGAAAATGACGGCCCATGACGTGTTTTGATAATTAATATCCGTCAATGACAAGTTAAGAACATTTGTTAATATTGCAAATGTCCTTGGCGGATATTAATTATCAAAACACGTCTTTGGCTATCATTTTTCCAAAAGAAAATGGGCCGAGCTTTCTAGCGTTCGAGCTCGGATCGTTTATTAGATAAATGAGCCTAAAAATCGAGCTCGGAGCCTAGATAATTTTCTTAACGAGCTTATAAAATGAGTCTAGCTTTTGCGAGCTAAACCAAGCTTTTGAGTGTTCATCTCGACTTGTACATTAAACGAGCCTCAAATTTGAGCTTGATCTCGGCTCGATTAATAAACGAAACGAGCCGAGCCACAATCTACTTGCTTGCAGCTCAGTACGTTTCCCACGAGTTTTCTATATTAAATTTTTATTTTTAAATTTTGGAATATTAAACTCTAGTTGGCTTAATCAATCATCTAACATGCGTTGTGATTTGAGCACTTCTATTGTTAACAGAGCGGCCCCAAGCTAAAGTCCAAGGTGTGCCGATTTAGGCTCCCAAATTTTTTTTTATTTGGGGCCCATCTAATTTTCTTACCCTTTCAATAGTCCAATATAAAAAAAAGGGGTCGTCTTTAGTTTTCGTTTTAGGCTTAAAAAAGTTTGGATTGACCCTGCCAATAACCATGCACCCTATCCTATAAGAGCATCCCCATTTGAACTTTAAGAAAATATTTGGTAAGGGTGTGTTATATGAAAAAAAAGTGGGATCCAAAATTGTATTTTAGAGAATTGTTAGGTAGAGAGTGCAAAAGAGGTACATTTGACATTTTAGAGCATCCACAGTGGACTAATTAAAATTGAATAATCAAGAGTTGCTACACCACCTTTTGATTATCCATTTAAGGTGTTGTTAAGGATAGCAATGTAGATGTCCATAGCGACATAATCAATATTGAATAATTAAAACTTGCCACGTCACAAATTTCAACTTGTAAAAATCTAAAAATTGTCACCGTATAAAACAATTTTTTAAAAATAATTTTCAAACTAATAAAAATAGGTTATTAGAAATAGAAAATAATTTTTTAAAAAAGTTTATTTTGAAAAAACGCTTTTCTGAAAAAGTTTTCAAAAACAGTTTTGAAAAAAAAGACAGTTTTTTTTAAATAACAATTTTTGAATAAAATACAGTTTTAAAAAAAATAGTTAACTGTTTTTTCAAATAAAAAAAATTCTTTTAGAAATGTTTTTCCTCAAAACATTGAGAGAGAGAAGGTTTTGACTATTGGCAAAATGTTGCTAGTTTTGATTATTCAAGGGCCAAAATTTGATGAGTTGCTAAGTAAGCGATTGTTAAGTTTGATTATATCACTGTGAGCACTTTTTTAATAAAACATTGCTAATTTTAGCAATTTTATTATTTAGGTTATTCCATTGTGGATGCCCTTAGAGGTTCTTTTTAGTATTGGTTAAATAAATAAATAAAAACTGAAATGGAACCCACTGCTCTA
Organism: Rhododendron ovatum; assembly: GCA_019656835.1. NCBI lineage: Eukaryota > Viridiplantae > Streptophyta > Magnoliopsida > Ericales > Ericaceae > Rhododendron > Rhododendron ovatum. Next base: position 2,204,260 of record CM033796.1, read on the forward strand.
CATGTATTCTCTCTCTCTCTCTCTCTCTCTCTCATGCACCTTTTGACACCCTCTTCTCATCTCTCTCTCTCTTCTCTTAACTCATTTTAGCATGTTAGCGACAGCTACGCAAGCAAAAAAAATAAATTTATAAATGATTTTTGAACAACGAAAAAAATTTATTAATCTTTAAAAGTGATTAGAAAGATTTTGAATCCAGAAATGATGGGCTTAGCCCACCCTAAAGTGACCAAATGGAGTTTTGTTATCTACATGAGTCCGAAAAATCTAACCTGTAGCAAAATGACCTGATGTGGATGCTCTAAACTACAAAGGGGCGAAAGTGTAGTTTTCCCAATTTAAAAGGCTAAAACAAGCATGGATTGCAAGTTCCGTTGGTCACCCGCGTTTTCGAGCGAGCGGGTATATATATACTGGCGCGGTCACGTTCATCACACACGATACGAAACACCAAATTCGAAAACCCTTGCTCCAACAGATCTCTCTCTCTCTCTCTCTCTCTCTCTCTCTCAAGGTTCGAGCACGTGAACATGGAGGAAGTCGACGAAACAGAAGCCACGCCTCAGGTCGTTTCCGAATATTTGCTTTACATTCAGCTGTTTTCGCGAACAGATCATCTACATTATACATCTGGTTCACGTTCTTTGCATTAGAATCCAACTGTTAGTCGAATTCACAGTTGCTCCGCCAGTTCTTAGAAAAATAGCACAATCTCATCTCATACAATGGATTACTGTAGGAATTTAATACGTATGAGTCTATGACTAGCTTATAAAACCTAAGAAGCACGGAGACTTAAAGGAAGGAGGTGTGTCTGTTCAAAACACGTCAGACACTGACACTCTCGTCTCTCGTACACGTGCCCAATACTCTTTTTTTCCGTGTCACAATTAGAAAATAAAAATGTTAAATCGGACACATGTCCAACACTCTTTCTGCAACATGTCCGACACTTCTTTGGCGCTAATGACTTCAGTAAGAAATAAATTTGTGATCGACGCTTGTTGGACACTTCCTAACATGTAATTTGACATGCCTACGCATGTGATCATAAAATGAAGGAGAAGAAAATGCCGATTGTCCAGTTATCGTAGCTTTGGCATTCTTTAAAGAAAGATGTAGTACTTTTGTGTTCAAACATATATATTTGCAAGTGCTAAGTTATCTTATTAGCATAGTTTTATAGTTCATGCTACTTATTAACTCGAACTGCAGAATCTTAAGTAAAAATCCAAATGCCATGTATTTGATGTGTAACAGGTCATATGCTTTGTGTAGTTAACTTGCTAGCACCATCTGGACGTGATGTTTGGTTTGGTATTTTATGCAGGTCTACATGGCTTGCATAATGCATGATCATCGGTAAGTTTCTTATTCCTGTTCCATGCATGTTTATGGTAAAGGTTGATGTTGGAAACCAATGAGTTAAATTAGCACCAGTGAAAAGGAGACAGGAATGTAAGAAGATTTGTGTTCTAGTTGTTATTCAGTTGGAAATGAAAATTTGGAATTGAGTGCATTTTGTACAAGAATAACTATGCCATGAATGCCTCAAAGCAACAATATTCCTTATGGCTATCAGGGTAACCTCTATTTTTTCTTTGTTCTGTGTAGTCACCTTGGGATTTTGTAATTCAATGCATTCAAAAGTTCATTGCAAAATGGCAGGTGTCGGTCCTTGGTAATCTAAGTACTTTTTTGGTTTTCAGATGGAAATCCTTGGTGAAATTTGGAAAAGTACTAATGAAATAGAGACCAGTTCCACCTCTATAGGAGAGAATCTTATTTTTTACATGTTCCTCTCACTGTTAGCAATGAGGAAGTATTGTTTGTGGAAACTTCCCAAATTCTCTTCTAAATAGCAATTGACACCTGCGTGTCCATCGATGTTCATAGTTTATCACAACCATTCCAATTTAGTACTATTGTCCTTTTGTATATGGTACATGCTGTGGCAACTGTAACGGTTTGGGGTTTACTACAAGTCTTTCTCTCTCTCTCTCTCTCTCTCTCTCTCTCTCTCTCTGAGATATAGTTTGCTCATACGATCTGGGATCCACTTCTGGCATTTTTAGTTCTTTACATTCATGTTTGGTTTTCTTATGTTTGAGTAACTATGGCTTCAATAACTATTCTTTCCAGAATTGGAGTTTCTTATTACGATTCAAGCCTCCGCCAACTTTTTGTGATGGAAGTTTGGGAAGACGGAGGTGAAGATTTCCCCCTAATTGATATGGGTATGTGTTCTCATATTTTTTTTCAGGAAAAGGTTTAAATCTCACTTGGTGTTAGCCCCATTTTCTGTGGTATCAATTGGTTTTATATGTTTTCCTTTTTCCTTCATCTTTTTTTCTTCGGGTTGAAGCCTATTTGTTTTGGTTTCATGCATCTTTTTCTCTACACTCACTGGTCCAGTAAAATATCAAGCCAAGCCCCTGATCATTTACACAAGCACTAAGAGTGAGGAGTCTTTTATGACTGCATTACAGAAAAATGGTATGCTGCTCATAGCTTGTCGATTGTTCAACTGTCAGCTTGTTATGGATTTGTTTACTCTCTGAACTGATGCAGATGGAGCATGTGAGGCTCAACTGAAGCTTATGAAAAGTTCAATGTTCAGCTATGAGCAAGCATGGCACAGGTATAGAACAGAATGTTGTATCAACCTATTATTGGGTGCCATTAGGTTAGAACAAACGTTCTTCCGACAAAAAGAATGTGTCTTAGTGTTTCATTTAGTATCTGCCCATTATAACTTATAGGTTCAACAGAAACTACAAACCCCACTAATATTTGGGTAAATTGGTGCTCTTCCCGTCCCACGTATACCTATTATAACAGGTAATTATTGGGTCTGAGCCATAGGTGTGGCCTCAGGCCTGAGTCCCTAACTTCCCATGCGGGTTTCATGGTCTGTCCAACTATGACAACCCAGTTGGTTTTCAAACATGCACATACCGTACATGCCTCTTGACAAAACCCAATATTTTGACTGTCTGAAACCTTAACCAACCGTTTCCTGACCAATCAGAACTACATGGGAAAATACAGAGGAAAGGAAAATGGTGATGAGAAGCATTTAGCTTTGTGATCTTATAAAATTTAATTCTCCTATCCCTTTCTTGCCTTGTTCTTCTTTGTGTTCACCTTATTGTTTTGCGGACAGATTGATATACCTCCGAGTCTCAGGAATGGATGATGGGTTAAACATCAAGGAGAGAATTTGTTATGTGAGTTAAACTCAGATATCAGCCTTACATTCCATCTCAAGATTGAACTTTCAATTTTTCAAAGTGATGCTCAGATCATAGTTGGTTGTTGTGACTTTGACTCAGTCGACACTCTTGTCCTAAATACTGGCATTTGAAATATATAGCAAGTGCTATTCTGTTTAAATTTTGCGTGAGTGTGCACGCATGCATGCTAATTCAACTTGCAAGCTATGGTTTCTTCCTGCGCACCTTTTCCTGACTTAATTCTTCTCACGAGTAAGTGATCTAGTCAGGAAGAACAATATTATCCACATTTATAGTAATATTAATTCAAAGGGACGCAGAGACTGAAATTAACTTGGTTTGAGATAAAAAGAAAGCCATGTCAGCTCATGGTTTAACTGAGACATGACCGTTGATTGATCAAGAGGAACTGCAAGAACAGATTCATGTAGCCACCCCTAGTAGTTGGGAAAATGCTTTGTTGAGTTGAGTTGCCTTTTGGAAACTCTTTACGGGAAAGGAAGAATAAATAACGGTGGTTATACAATATTCTGTAGCAAAAACTGCCCCAGAAGTAACTTTGAGATTTTTAAGAAAGTTGTTCCTTGCAGAAGTGCATCCGATTATAAAGTAAAACCAACACAGATTGTTAGAGTTTCTCTTTACTTTTTGGTGGAAGAATTGCATAATTGTTGGCTATGTATGAGCTTTGGGTCAGCACTTGAGACTTGAGAGTGACCATTGCTTCTATAGCTTTTGTCGGAATTAGTCCCCAGTGTTTGAAAAGTTAAAGAGGAATCCATAATATCTAATTGTAAGAAGAAAGTTAGCTTTGAGTAGGATCTAGTCTAAATTTGGCATGCGCAACTATATTTTCTATGCTTTTTGTAATGATGCTACTACTTCTGCTCTCTTTCAGTGTATGTTTTAACTCTAAATCGAAAGGCTTGAGTAGACATAATGAAGTCAACGTGAGGTTATATAACATTGGTAAAGCTTGCATGCGAAATTAGTTTACTTGAATCTATCTTAGAGGTGAGAAACAAACTTTTCAGTAAACATATTTATTGAAATTCTTGGAAAAGAATATAGTTTTGTTAGAAAGTGAAAGTACAAGAAGTTTCATTTTTTTTTCTTCTGTTTATGTGCGCTTGCTTGTTGAAGAAATACGACATGCTTTACATGGATCATGTGTCAGAGAGAGAGAGAGTGATGCTCTACATTGCCAGTTGTGAGCCCAATGACTCTTTCTCAGTTTCTTGCTCTCTCTGATGTTTAATTGTGTTTCTGGTTTTTGTTATCTTTCTGAATTTGAGTTTGTTGGGTAATAGAACTCCACGGTTGAGGGCTCACCGGACATGCTTTTTTCTCAAATTTTTCATTTGTTTTGGACTTCAAGTTCTCAACAAATTCTACAAGATTAGATTATGGTGCTTTGTCCCTGTTTCTCTTTGTACATTTTGTGTGCTATTAACCAAATTTTCTGAATGTGAAAGAAGCTTGAGCTTTAAAAGCAGCATCGGTTTGTTCACCCTCATGCCTATTCAAAGTATATTTTACTTTATCAATTGCAGCTAAGTTCTATGATGGACATTCGAAGTGATGTTCAAGTTCGTGTGAGTGGAGGGCTTCTGGCCATATTGGAGAATGAAAGGATTGTAGATACCTTAGAACAACAGGAATGTGGGAATGCAGCAATTACAATCGACTCTGTCACCGAGATTTCACTGTATCTTTGTACACATCTTCATTCGTAGATAGTCAAATTTCATACTCCATTTCATATCTTAGTTAACTTAATGCATGTAAAACTTAACCATAAAACTAGAAACAAGTTTCTTAAAGTAGATGAGGCTGCTCATGAGGCTCTGCAAATATTTCAAACAGACAAACATCCAAGCCATATGGGCATTGGCAGAGCAAAAGAAGGGTAAATGCTGAAAAGTACTCTTGATGTTTTTGTTGATAAATGGTTACTGATATTCTTGAGCTGCAGTTTCTCTGTATTTGGGATGATGAACAAGGTATGCAGGAGCCATTTTGTTTCCAACTCTGCAGTACTTTTGGATTTTGATGCAGTACTAAGTTAGTTGTCCTTATTTCAGTGTGTAACGCCAATGGGCAGACGTCTCTTGAGGTAAATTCAGATTGAGATTTTTTCTTTTCTGCCATTTCTTGCCATAAAAAAAAAAAAACCAAGGCCTTTGATGACATTTCTTCTTGCACTAGGAGCTGGTTTCTGAGGCCTATACTAGACCTTGATAGCCTCAACTATCGTCTTAATGCTGTATCCTTTTATCCCCAAACTGAGTTACAATTATACCCATTTTTCATGGGGACTATATCTCCAGATTGAAGTGCCAGAACAAGAGATGGGTAACCTGATAACACAGTGAAATGAGGTATGGTTGAAGCCATAGAGACTGAATGGTGATCACGTGACTACTCATGAGCTGTACCTGAGAGCTTTAGATTAAGCAATCAAAATTGCTAACTCTTGCTTGAACAGTGATCACACGACTAAGCATGAACTAAGAAATAGCTTCCCATGCATTTGTATTCTGTATTGTCAAATCTGTCTCAAACAAAAATCCTTTTCTTTAATTGCATGAAGATATCATTCTTCCATTGTTCTGAAGAACTATTGGCTTCTTTACGGGAAACTCTGAAGTCCGTGAAGGATATCCCCCACATACTCAAGGTGCAATAATATATTTCCTTCTCTTTCTCTCTCTCTCTCTCTCTCTCTCTCTCTCTCTCTCTCTCTCTCTCATTTTATCTATATCCTTAACTTTTTGTTGTTCCAAACAATATGAACTTTATTTCTGAACTAGAAACTGCAGGCATCGATCCAAACACGATAGTCTTTCACACTTTCTCTCTAACATTTAGAATGGCATTTTTACTAAAATAAGGCTTTTTAATGCTTGCATTGCTAAGTTTGTAGCTCTAGCACATCATTACTTTTCCTATCCTGTCTTTAAGGAAATTAAAGCTTATGAATCTTTTCCTTTTTCTTGTCAAAGAAATTCAACTCCCCAAGTTCTGCATGCACACCTGGTGATTGGACAGCTTTTTTGAAGGTAAATTTGGCCTTTTTATGGTATCTGTTCCTGGCTGCTTGATAACTTGAGTTATTCATTACGTAAGGTATAGTGAATATGCTTCCTCGGTATTGGATGGAAAATTTACTCGTAAATCTTGTTTATTCTTCAGAGGATTTCTCTATGTGTTCACTTGTAGGAAATGGTGTTTTTTTTTGTTCTTCATTCATTTTACTGATTTGTCCTTTGCTGTTGGGGTCAAAGGACATGATACTGCTGGCACGCTAACACACTAACCAATCTTGTGCTTTCTCTGATAGAGCATCTGTTCGCTCCTACATGTGAACAAGATATTTGAAGTAGGGGTTTCTGGAAGTCTTCTAGAACAAGTGAAATATTTGAAATTGGACATCATTCAAAAGGTACAACTATTAGTTTTTCTAATTCTCTCTAAAGCTGTGACTTAGTGTTGCTTTCTTCTTATAATTCATTCTTACTTCATTACATTCATTACAGGCTGGTTCATGCATTTCGACGGATCTAGCCTATGTATATGAATTGGTTAGTTTATCTACAGACCTTGACCTACTGGGCTATTTCATCTGTACTTTGCTACGGTCAAATGCAATTGACAAGAGAACCTTTTCAAAAGCAGAAATGTATGATGCTCTACTGGCTCCACACCTTGGAGTGCAATTCAGAGTTCTGTTTCAGGCCTTTTAGTTTAGTAAGAGTAGAACCCTTGTTTAAAAGTAACTTTTTGGGCGGTTATCCTAATTATTTGTGAGAACCTTATTCGAAGGTATTTTCTTGCTACAACAAAGTGAAAGGAAGAAGAAGAAAAATTGAAGAGTAAAGCCCTATTGTACTAGTGAAACTTGTAATTGAGGACCCTTTTTTCTCTCTCCACAAACTTGAACAAGGTCTGAAAGTGAAGAGATGGGTCTTGGTTGCCAGTGTGGGTAAGCATATGAAAGCACATTTTGCAGCTCACTAAGTGTTCACCAGTTGCAAGACGAGCGCCATATTGTCAGCAGACTAATGGCCAGAAATGGTGCTCATTTTACTTTGAAATGAATCTTATGACTCTCTTGGTACTTCCTTCCCTAATTTCTACTGAACTTTGTAACCAATATCTACTTAGTATTGACCTGTTGTTACCTTTATCAAAGTTGCTGACTTGGTACACTTTTTTTCCTCTGCTTTCTTTAATGTTGCTGTTAACTGGTGGAGTGCTAATAGACACACAAAGATAGATGACTATTAGATACTTCTTAACAATTCCTAGGACCATACATTAGTTATCTACCTCTCTTTTACTTGTTCAGCTTTCCCCCTTCCCCCATTTCTCTTTTTGTCCACACTCCTAGGTCAAGGATGAAGCACTTAATATTCTTATTTGCCTTTTATTTTTCTGTTTTTTTTCTTGATTTGATTTGGTTCTCTTATGTTTTTCTGTTTGTGTAGGTAATTGGTGTTATCGATGTAAGTAGAAGCAAAGACAAGGGTTACATGACAATGGTGAAAGAAGGGTTCTGTGATGAGGTAATATATCCATCTTATTGGTGATTTTCTTTCACAAATTAAACTTTCGAATTGGTTATCCGGGTGCCTCCTTTTTTTCTTTTGACTTATGCAGTAGGAAATTGTAAACTTAGTTAGTTGCCATCGAATGTATCCACTGCTTTCTTTTTCAAACTTTCATACAAACAGTTCAGTTGTGGATAGACTTTGTTCTTATCATGAGAAGTTGAAGATTCATGCTACACTTAGTATTCTTGTTACTGCTGGTTTTCTTATTGCGTCTTCTCCTTGGTTTTCTTTTTCCACTTCTAACAAATCATTCCATCATCTTGAATTGTAGTTAGATGAGTTGAGGCAAATTTACGAGGAATTGCCAGAATTTCTGGAAGAGGTGCCTCTTGTTAGTTCCTTTTACATACGAAGTTTGGGGATGAAATGACATTGAATTCACATATCGGTCTGCTTTCATGGAAGAAATGTTTTACAGGTGTCATCGTTGGAACTTGCAAGACTTCCTATTGTGTCTGGAGAAAAGTTTCTTCCTTGCATTGTTTATATACATCAAATAGGTTGGTCTCCTGCATAAATAGAAAAGCACGAAATTTTCCAAAATAGTGGTTATGGGTTTTTCTTTTCTGTATGTTTTGAGACAGGACTTTTCATAATATCTTTTTGTTTTCCTATTCTTTTCTTTTCTTTTCTGTCTCTAAATAATATATGCCATTCAGGATTGCTATGTCAGGTATTGACTGTGAAACAAGCTTTAGTCCCATTGATTGATGCTCTGCTTATGGTTGCTTATATGTAGGATACTTTCTGTGCATTTTTGAACAAAAGCTTGATGAAACCACGCTAGAAACTCTTCCAGATTTTGAATTTGCAGTAAGTGGCCGATTTCCTAAATTGGAATATGAACTTATGTTTTTTACCCTTCTATAAAATGTGCCACTCAATGTAGTTCTCAGATGAAGATGGAGACACGAAAAAGTTTTTCTATCGCACTTCAAAGACACGGGAGTTGGACAACCTTCTTGGGGATATATACCACAAAATCCTAGGTCCGTAGACTAATTCACTCTTCTGCTTAGAGATATTCCAGATGACAATTCCTCAGCTTCTTGGAGTTCCCAAATGAATTGGCATGCTGTTATTGATACCTTGTTAATTGTGTGCAGAAGGTGATAAAACTAGCATTTATAACTTATTTAAATGTAGAGTACTGCAGCAAATCTCCTGTGAGCTGGCACAACTTGATGTGTCTCAAGACCTAAGTGTTAATGAACTTACCATACCCCCAATAGCTTAGTTGTGAGACTAATGGTTTGAAGATGCAAATTTTATTCAACAAAAGATGTCAAGGTCTTTAACTAGGGTTTTGAAGGCATGGAGTGGGCAATTACCAGTATCTTAGATGTCAGATTAATGGTTTGATGATTTTTTTTTTGTTACAAGAAAAAATGGCTATGTCTTTAACTTCCATTTCTTTTTGAAGACATGGAAAGGGCAATTACTAGGGACTTGGTATCACACATTATTCCATTCTCAGTACATCTTCTGAAGGCTGTGAATTTTGCAGCTGAAATTGATTGGTATTTTTTTTATCTATCTTATTTCCATTGCCTTCTACCATTAAGTTTTTAAGTTTTCCAGCCTTGTTTTACAGAATATTTACTTATTCTCTCTATCTTTGTTTTTGTTGCCACTCAGCTTTTTATCACTTGCATTGGTTGCTCATCAAAATAACTATGTGAAGCCGACTCTGACATTGGAAGAGTTGCTTGATATACGGAATGGAAGGTTAGTCTGTTTTGTACAAGCAAAATGTCTCATTGATTTCATCTGAATGTAATTGTATAATAAGTTATAGAAGAATAGTTCACTGTACATTCAAGAAAAGAATCCTAACAAGTAGTTTTATCCAGACATGTTTTACAGGAAATGACAGTAGACACCTTCATTCCCAATGATACAAAGATTCATGATGAAGGTATATGTGGTTAAACATTTGTTCTTTAATGGGCTTTTGACTCATCCCAACAGAGCCTAATCTCATTCTATTATACTAGTTATTCTCGTTAAACTAACAAAGTCACATGTCTTCAGGGAGGATAAATATCATTACTGGCCCCAATTATTCAGGAAAAAGTATCTACGTAAAACAGGTCAATAGTTATTATAGTCTTTTTCTGGAACCAGCATGCTCTGCTTCCCTTCCTCCCTCCCTGCATCTCCCTGTGCTTTGAATTACACACATTTATCTGCAGAATGTTGTCACATTTCTGAATCGTGACTCTATGAAATCCATACTATGGATGTGTACTGCATACAGCGCTCAAGTGGAACTCAATTTGAGTTCATTTTGAAATCTGCTTTAAGTTTGCTCAAACAATATATCTGAAGACTAAGAACAGAGTTATATTGATGTTTCCTTTTTGTGACACTGTTGCATTTGTGTTCTGTATCTCTGAACAAATGTTGCCATGCAGAATCCTTTATAAATATCATACCTATTTCCTAGTTTCTAGTTTAAGTTTTCATTCTTGACCAAGGCATGACTTTGATGGTATATCTCCAGATGCTTGAGCCCAATTAAGAGAGTTATTAGTTTTTCATATCACCATTTCAGCAATTAAAAAGGCATTCATGTTTTCAGTACTTTTTTTGCCACTTACCCATGTTGCACGTTTGTTCCAATCTCACTTTAGACATCTCTCAATCATGTCAGATACCAATACTGGCACCATTCTTATATTCATCTCTCTCCAGATGCTTGAGCCCAATTAAGAGAGTTATTAGTTTTTCATATCACCATTTCAGCAATTAAAAAAGGCATTCATGTTTTCAGTACTTTTTTTTGCCACTTATCCATGTGGCATGTTTGTTCCAATCTCACTTTAGACATCTCACATGATACGTTTTCTCAGGTAGCTTTAATTGTTTTCCTTGCTCACATTGGAAGTTTTGTACCTGCCGATGCTGCTACTGTGGGCTTGACCGACAGGTTTGACAGTTATATCCTCATCTTTTCACGAATTTCTTGATGCTGAATTTTGAATATGCTATGACGCAACTTACCAGAATCGCTAATAACAGGATATTCTGTGCCATGGGAAGCAAACATATGACTGCTGAACAATCAACATTTATGATAGATCTGCATCAGGTGGGAATGATGATAAGGTATACTTGCACGGTTTCCTTTTCACCTTCTAATACCGGATATAGATTTCGCTGTCTGTCCTTGCATTTTTGGTATTGGTTCTTGTGATGAGCACTCTGACTTTTTCCGGTTCGTTGCTCGGAATCATACCGGCTGTGTTTCACTTGGAAATTCTATTCATTTACTATGCCAAACATCTATATTGATGCTGAAAACTATTGCAGGCATGCGACTTCACGATCTTTATGTTTGTTAGATGAATTTGGTAAAGGCACCCTTACTGAAGGTTAGTTTTTGCAAACCATCACATCTCACTTTTGTATATGCCCTGCCTTAAATGTAACTTTCCAGCTACTATAAAATGTTCTCAAAATTCATTGCAGATGGCATTGGACTCCTTGGTGGAACTATTAGCCATTTTAGCAATTGCTATGACCCTCCAAAGGTTTGATGCTCGTGTTTTTTCTTTTTTGAGCAGCTTCAGAAACAAAATTGTAGTAGAATGGGAGTGTGGGACAATGAGGCACAACCCATATACAATCAAAGAAAAGAGAGAGAGGTGAGAAAATTACAAAAGATGATTCCAACAAGCCAATCAAAACCAACCGACCCTACTACTAGAACATTCAAACATGCGGCCTTTTCACAGAACGTGCTTTACCAACATCTTGCATCGATTCTCTTAATTGCCATCCAACCATAATTGCCAAGTGAAGCATGTTCTATAAGATGCATTCCTGGTGGTGGCCTCTAGATTCACTTAGCATTGATAGTGCTGTCTGATTAAAAGTTTGCTGAGCTATGTAAACTGCCCTTTGATTAATGTAGAAGACAGTACAATTTATATTATACGATTTGGTTATGGAGTCAAATGTTCAGCACCATTCCAAGCCTCATACCATGCTTTGTTTACCAGTCTACCTACAGCTACACATTGGTGAATTATTGGTTATTTGCTGCAATAATGCGCCATATGAACACAAAATCTCTTCAATAATGAGTCAGCAATGCATGAAACTTGTCTCAAGCGTCATTTAAGAGCAAGTAATGCCTGGTGTTATGGAGGAACATAAATAAAGGAACCTTATAAGTAGTAGCCTCTATATTTAGAACCTCTGAGGCAGAGAACATTTACTCTTACATCTCCTGCTCTATAGAGCTTCTATGATAGCTGCCACGTTTGTTTTGATGGGTAGCTTGTGATAGAATATGCTCTACTAATTTGCAGGTTTTGGTTTGCACTCACTTGACAGAGATATCTAGTGATAGTTTCTTGCCAGAGGTATGAATTGGTACAAATCTAATGTGCGCGTACATAGAAACTTCAATAATTAACTACTTCAGCTGAATAACACATTTTCATTGTTTGCAGTCTGATAAAATTAAGTATTACACCATGAGCATCCTAAGACCTGACAATGGTACAGATCTTGAAGAGATTGTATTTCTGTATAGGTAAGTGATCCCTGAATATCATAATAAACTCTCTAAGCAAATATATTGCACGCTGCGGATCAAAAAATATATATATATATTGCACGCTTTTGAAGAGTCCTCAGGACCTCATATTCTATTTTTAAAGTAGCGCGTTTCTGTTGTTTTACTAATTTTGTTGGTGTCTTGTTCATAGAATGGTGGGGTTTCTGTGATTAATCTTTCCATTCCACACTCATCCCTTTTTGATAGTCTATTAGCCTTTGTATGGACTCTTTGGAGTGACCTACATTGGTGTCTACAACCATTTAGCTCTTTGAAATGAGGCAAATGGAAAACTATTTTTCTTGGGTGACGCAAGTTGAAATATTGAATGCATGTCCTTATGCTTAGTTATTCAGATGTTTTAGCTGACAAATTCTACCATCTGTGCATTTTAATTTCTAATAGAAATCTGCTTTGGTGAAAAACATTTGTCTTACTTTTGTGTTGCAGGCTTGTTCCAGGACATGCACTTCTTAGCTATGGTGAGTAAATAGTCTATTTCTGTTTTGGGGGTTGCTATATATATAATTAAGAAAAATGTAGTTCATAATTTCGGTTTATGCACTGCAGGGCTGCATTGTGCGCTACTCGCTGGTAAGATTCACATTATAGCTGTCATTTTGCTGCAGAAAAGTATGGTTGGTATTCCATAATAACCTTTTCTTTCTTATAATATTTCTGAAGCTTTACTGCATAAACAAACAGAAAACAAGGAGTTCCTATTCCTGTTCTTGTACTCTTATATGCATCGAGTTTTTACGAAGCATTTACTAGTTAAGCTTGACAAATGGATCAGAAACATAAGCGCTGCCATTAACAGAAGTAGACAACGGATTTAAGTTATTGCTGATTGACCTAATGGTAGCAGTAGCCCTCGGAGACAGATGGAATTTGGAGAGGACTTTTTTGAGAAAGATTGTCATGGGAACTGATGCCAAGTGAGATCCTGAACGACTGTAATAGCTGAATCAAATCCGCATTGAGAACAAATTTAATAAAATAATTATATTAGTATTTGAACCACCAAAAACCAATTTAATGATTTTACTTTCTATGACGATGAAAATACAAGGTAATGTATCCGGCAGAGTACCAAGTAAAGGCTAAAATTCATAACATGGGACATTGTTTCATAGTTTGATGTAACTTGTGAATAATTGCTTTTTGCATCATCGTGTATTTGCTTCAGAGTGATGTTGAATTCCATGCAATTGTTATTGTTTCTTGGTTTGAAGAAGTTACTAATGCTCGCAGAATTTAGCCTTTCTTGCTCTATTTGGTCTCCCCCCACACCCCAACACACACACACACACACACACGCACACACAAACACACGCAAGCCCCACACCGACGCAGCACATGCACATCAAATTAGGTCTTTCTGGAAGACACTGTGTGTTAGGACCAGACAGGCTTATTCTTAGCTTGATCTCAGCTTAATGTGCCAGCAGCAAGATATTGCATCGTCGATTTTTCTCTCTACATGGATTTTCTCCTTGGACTTTCCATCTCATTGAAAGTTCCGTAGAACTTCCGCTGGGGCCGGTTCCTTGTTTCCTGCATCTCGGCTTTCTTATATCTGAGACCTTTGTTTGGTATCTGGAGGTCATGGGCTTAAATTCATGCATTCACTTTCTCGAAAACTCATGTACCTATTACTCAAGGCTTCTTTTCCAGTGTTCCCATTATTTTGACATTTCAGTTAAGAAAGTGTGTGTATAGGTGTGCCGGAAGAAGTTATAAAGAGAGCAGCATCTGTATTGGATGCCCTTGGAAATAATAAGCACATCGAGCGTGTGTGCACCGGTGAGATATCAGCTCAAGATCAGCAATATAAGGTGATATATTTCCAGGACCTGGGGTTCGTTTCTTTCGTAGAGAAAAATACAGTTTTTGTCGTATATATGATTAGTTTCCATAATGTTTGAACCAAATGCAGGATGCAATTGACAAGATGTTATCCTTTGATGCTCTTAATGGTGATCTGAACCTCTTCTTCAAGGAGATCTTTCCTTCTTCCATTCCTGAACACACCAAAGCTGCTACTTATCTCATGGATACAGGAATGTCATCATGAAATGCTACTATTAATCACTTACTGTTTATAGAACCAATCAAACAGGAAGAAACAACATTTCTTTTGCTCTGAATATGGAGCAATTTTGAAGTGAAGGAAAACAAATGGACCTTTTCGTCAAGTCCGGTAATTTTTCTTTTCGTCGAAGGCAGAGCCACATAGACACAAGTGGGGTCACTTCTTATTTTAAGACCCCGCTCCCTTTGATTTCTCAATAAGAAATATTATATTTTGCACCCGATATTTGCTATTTTGACCCCACAATAGAACTCTTAGTTTGCCCTATAGTTCTATTGTTTAGTTTTTGACCTCATACATCCAAAATTTTGCCTCCACCCCTGCATATTATATTCAATCAACCCATATTAGAACTTCTCCCAATCTTATGATAGTTCTGCACATTTATAAGTGAAGCAAAAACTTTAGATTTAATACACTGGATAGAGATTGGACAGTTCCGTAGCTTATGGAACTAGAACAGTTGATTTGTTCTAATAAACTCACCGGTCCAATCCCAGAAATATAAATATGCCTGACAATAAGTTGGGATAAAGTTGAATGAGCAAACACGTTAATTGCGCTCAAATCATGAATATGTGAAGGTTTATAACATAGTAATAGAGAGGGTAAAGGTGCAATTAGTCTTGAGCATCTTCACTTGACACTTCATTTTTTAGTGTCAGATTTTAAGGTACTTTTAGCTAGCCCACTGGTTTTTTTTTTCTTCTTTTGCATCTTTAACCTCATTCAGGTGGGAAACGATGGTCTCAATTTTCGAGTTATTTATATCTCGGTTTGGTTTTGTATCTCTTTGATAGAAAGAGAGTTAGGGAAAAGAAGAGGGAGAGTTCACGACAAGTCTCTTGAATTCACTTGCCTAACAAACCATCACTCCAAAGTCTTAACAAGCATTTTGGGTCTCAACTTTAATATTTTTTTATCGTATATACATCTTTCACACGTATATTTTAAAGCGTCAAATGAAAATACTATTAGCCTTTTCAGTTAATTTTACAGTTAATAAAATACAAATATTACAGTTAATTTTTTGAACTGAATTTTAAAGTTAAATTAAGAAAATGTGAGTGCAAAAATTAATTTTCTTTTTTAAAACGAACCTTTTGATCCTTTATACTATAAACTAATTTGGTTTTGTGAGTGAACCACGAGGGACTTAGCCAATTGAGAAAGGAAATGAGGGACTGTAATGCGTAGCGCAATATTCTGAATACCGTACCAGTAAGAGTACCGATTTTCTTACTGGTACGGTATGGTACCAGTACCGGTCAAATACCGGTACCGTTTTGAATTTAGCGCAATTACCAATATATAGTTATAAATTCTTTATTTTTCTCATGACATCCAATTCATCATAACATAAAATTTTTTTAGAACTGTCATTATATAACTCTCATCTAATAAATCCAAAAAAAAAAGAAAAAGAAGAGGAGGATGAACACTCCCATAACTATCAAAACTCGAGAGTTAAAATTTTATTCTCTTAAACAATTTTGGGCTCACAAAAATAGAAAAAAAGAAAAAGAAAAAGAAGAAAAAACCTTTCTCAGTTAATGAGATAAGATGTCAAATGACTTAATTACCCCAATTTATTGTTTTAAACTTTTAATGGACAAATTATTTCTACGCATGTGATTTGGGAAAAAAGAAAACTGTGTATATCAAAGTGGGGCATCCCACCCATTGGATCGAAGTTCTCTGATCAAACAAGAAAGATGACGATCTTATTGGATTAAAACCCAATATGCATTCCAGATCTAAAATCACTATACAACCCACAGATTTCTCCGCCCCCTCTCCTCTCTCTCCATCAAGCACTCAAACTCTGAAACAAAACCACCCAAAATCCAATTACTATGCATAAACGATCAATCAGAAGCAAACGTACCAAAAATTTGAAGCCCTAATCTATGAATTAGAACTAACCAAAATGGAAAGCGCAGTCGACCGAAGCTCAGCAGCTCCGCGACGAGGGTAGTCTTCTCTGTTTTTGTCTTCGTCTTCCCTCCCCTCTCTCTCTTTCTTTGTGGTCTCGTTTGAGTAGATGGAGCATACTCATGATACAAGTGAAAGACTAAGGGCAAAATACCGCCCGAAATTTCCGGTACTACCATCTCTCCCAATATTGTCCGGTAACGGCCGGTATCGAGGCCGGGACGGTATTGTATGGTTGAAGTACCGTTTTCTCTTCAAACCGGTACATACCTGCCGGTATTCACAACACTGGCGCAGCGTGCTGTGTGGCGCAAATTGCCGCCGCTCAGGTCTTGCTCCGATGATCGAAAACATTCATTTCGTAGAGCTCGTTGAGTAGAACAAGTATACTAAAAATTCAAATATCATTAAGTGTCTCGTCCGAATATTATTAATTATCTTTAAATTATTGAGTGTACCGAAAAACAGTGGATTTTAATCTAATGTTTTGAATCCATTCATTTCAAGATAATAATATTCGGATGAGGCACCTAATGATATCCAATCAAGCTGATTTTTGGTACACTTGTTCTATTCGACGAGTTTTAGAAAATGAATGTTTACGATCATCAGAGCAAGACCGGAGCGGCGGCGATTTACCCCGCAAAGCACGCTGCGCAACACGAGGCCACGCAGCACAGTCCCTCGGTCCGTGAGAAAGTAATTGAAAGGCTTACTCCCCAAATGTTCGCAAGTTCGAATTCTACACATGCCAAACATTTCAAACCATGAGACTATTGGAGATTTGTCTAATCTTTGACTTCGGGGGCTCGGAATTAGTCGAGGTGCGCAGAACCTAGCCTAAACATCATGTTGTCCAAAAAAAAAACTTGGTTTGTGGATTGGCGCAAAGTACACTGTGAATTAACCCACGAATAAAGCTTATTTACGTAGGAGTATATGTTTTTATCGCTTTATATATGTATGAATGTATTTATGTACATAGTAAAATTTTATTTGCATTTTAAGATCTATACGAGAGCATAAATATATGATACTCCAGTATTATTTGTTTGTCAAGACTCGTGTATAAGCTCAAATTCGAGCTTGGCTCGTCAAATTTTCATGAAGTTTGGCTCGAGTTTAAGTTCACTTAAAAACTTAATAAACGAATCTGAACATTCTAATATTCGATTTGATTCGACTCGTTTACGGCCCTAAAAAGCTCTGGCCCGGTTTTTGGGCGTAAATGTCTTGAGGAACGCGGAAGATGTCGTATGCGGCATGCCCAGACAAGTCAATGGAGCCCAAAGAAGTCCATGGAGCCCAAAGAAGTCCATGGAATAGGAATGAGGAAGTTACCAGTCACCCACCCTCTCCTCTCCTCTCCTCTCCTCTCCCCCTCCCCCACACAAATCATACTCTACATAGCAATCAAATTAAGCAACCGCGTCAATTCTATCTGTTCCGTAACAAAAAATCAAACACGCCCACACAGCCTTGCCGTGTCCAACCCGATACACACTAGAGTTCTCCTTTCCCATTCCCACAGTCCAATATCGATGACCCGGCCCTGAACCACTCTCAACCTCTCTTCCTCTCTCTATATATAATAACTCTTTCTTCTCACCTCCAATAGCATCACACACACAAACAACCCACATCTCTCTCTCTCTTACCAAATACTCCACCAATTCCTAATCATGTCCAGCCCAAAACAACCCCACTTGAATGGAGCCTACTACGGCCCCTCAATCCCGCCCCCGTCGAAATCCTACCACCGCCCCGGACGCGGCAGCAGCTGCAACCCCTTAAGCTGCCTCTGCGGCTGCGTCTTCAACCTGATCTTCAAGATCCTCTTCACGGTCCTCTTCACCGCCGGCCTCGTCATCTTCCTCTTCTGGCTCGCCCTCCGCCCCATCAACAGGGTCAAGTTCCACGTCACCGACGCCGCCCTCACCCAGTTCAGCCTCAACACCACCACCACCGGCAACAACCTCTACTACAACCTGGACCTCAACCTCACCATCCGGAACCCCAACAAGCACATCGGGATCTACTACGACAGCGTCGAGGCGCGGGCGTTCTACGGCGGCCAGCGCTTCGCCACGAAGACGCTCCCCCGGTTCTACCAGGGGAAGAAGAACACCACGGTGTTGAACGTGGTTCTTGAGGGGCAGGATATCGCGGTGAATAACGATCTCATATCGGATTACAATTCGGAGAAGGGCTCGGGGCGTTACAGCATCGATGTCAAGCTTTACCTCCGGGTTAGGTTCAAGTTGCGTGATGTCAAGACTCCGAGATTCAAGCCGAAGATCGAGTGCGATCTGAAGGTGCCGTTGGATTCGAATAATGGGACAGCGTCCGGTACTTTTCAAACTACCAAATGTGGATTCGATTGGTAGTGTTCTTTGCTGCTTCTCCGTATTACTAGTATTTTTTTAAGAGGATATACATCTCGATGGTTTTTGCTTTTTCTCTGGGCGTTTGTTGATCTGGAGTTTTGTTTTGGTTTTGGTTATGTTTCTGCTCTATATTGGATTATTTCGTTGAATTTTAGTACTAGTATTATATTTCTTCCCTTTAGGCTTTAGTGCCGTTGCTGTGAATAAAATAATGGAAGATTAGATTTCTTTCTTTTCATTGGAATCCATGGTACAGTATTTTTATAATGGAGTATTGTTTTTTTTCCTCCTGTCAATGTTTGAATGTGGCACAGATCCAGAGATTGTTCTAGTGGTTTATGTGGATATTCAAATTTTGAGAGTACTTTTCAAAATTTCAAAATTTAGAGTTCAATTCTCTATTAAGTGAGTATCCTGGAGTAGATGAGGTGTGACTGTGACCGCACTAGTTCCTCAAGAGATTTTGCGCAGTTCAGTTCATTTAATGGATTGATTATAGGGCTGTGACTCAAAATGTTTGAATGTGGCAGATTCTGTTTTTTTTTTTTTTTTTTTGATCCGCACAAATTTCATTCATAATCAAATACGCCGTACGGCATCTACAGATTTCAATCAAAACTACAAAAAGGAACAACACGAGGAACATGAAGGACAAATTGCAGCCTAAGATCAGGGACCTCTTCACATCGCCACTTGCTCAAAGGCAGGGTCGGAACACGTGAAGTATGAATCCAGACAACAATTACTTTCAAGAAACAAAACCCTAATCGTAGTGATTAATACAGCACAAAGAAATCTGTCTTCCCCAATACAGTAATTCAAGAGCCACAACGCCGGCGAAACCGCGAAGTAAAAAACACAGTGATTTTTCTTCACAGTCGAGGACGCCACTCCAAAGAGCAAACTCCCGCTGGCCTGGCCACGGAAGGGCAACCGTTGAAAATCAACGCAGCTCCGCAGCCACGGCGGACAGAAACCCGATCAGAGGCTGCTACCAAACCAAACCAGGACATAAAACTAACCCTATACAAAGTTATTTACCCACCTCCGCACCCTCCGGATCTGGGGGAAACCCAGATCGGAAAACACAATCGGACTGGAAAAACAGCCGGTGAAAACAGGAAAACGAAACCCTACCAGAGAAGGAAAACCCTAACCCCAACACCCTATTATTACCTCAACGTCGGCCACCATTCTTCAAATCTGAGCGGAAAGGGCTGAACCCGCTAGAAAACAGGCCCACCGAACGCCGGCCAGATTCTGTTGACTTTAGTGTGGTTTGGATAAAAAATATGCGGTTGTGGCTCAAAGATGCTCACGACACACCAATTGGAGGAATTTTTTGGTACCGGATGAGTACCATGTGCTTGTGTCCACGTCGTGTCTAAGCAGACCATTCAAAAGTATATTAAACAGCTTGGATTAAAACACTCTCTCTCCTCTCACTTACAAGAAATTTTTTGGAGCCGGTTGGGTATATCCCACGTTGTCGGGCCATCCAATGCATTTTTAGATGACCTAGATTGAAACTCTCTCTCTCCTCTCAACTCATCATTCTTTCTATCTCTTTCCAAATCTGAATCATCCAAAATCGCAATGGACAGTCCGGTTGTGCCGAGTGGGCACCACTTGGTACTCATACGGCACTGAAAAATTCTTACACCCCACCACCCTCCCTCATTTTTCTTTTCCTAAATTCGTACCGTCCAAAATCAAAATAAACGGTCCGAATGTTCCGAGCGGACGCCACATTATATCCATTCGACACTGAAAAATTTCTCCAACAATTGCGTGCCTAGAGGTCCTAGACTGGATATTATTATTATTAAGTGCCCGTTTGTTGAAAAGCGTGATTACATGGAATTCAAATACTCCAACGAAAGTCCGTACAATCAGTGAGCTACCAAGCTATCCCCGTTTTGTTTTTTTTTGTTTTTTGAACACAGCACAAGATTCATTTCATTACAAAGAGCCCATCGAACAAATGCAGAAATCCACTGAAAATACAGTGATAAAGGCTAAACATGAACAATAGGTAGGAATTTAAACTCTATCACTGAGAAATAAACACATATTGCAAAACAGAGCCGACACACAAAGTTCGACCAATAGAACCGTTTACCGTAATAAAGACTAAGCACCTACATGAAAGGAATCTAATTACTGAATAAGCAAGACAAAACGTGGGATCCTTCTTCCTCAAACCAATCGTAACCCCGAAATCAGCTATCAGCACGAGGCCAGCTAATGGTAGACAACAACCAGACGAAGACCACCACAACCAGAAAGGCAGTTCCTCCGTTGAAACCCATTAAGAAAAGCGCATGGAGCAAGATCAAGACCACAATCAACCCACCATCATCGGACTATTCCTCAATAGGCGCTGGAATTATTCGCTCACCTCCTCTTCCACATCAGATTTGGGGAAACAATCACACTGGTACAAAACCGGACTGATTTGGGAAAAACCCAAAACAACTGGTAGAAAGCCAACAGGAACCCGCCGGAAAATCAAAACAAAGAAACAAAAATCCACAAACATCAGATCTGAAGACGGCGGACGTGATACAGGCTTGGGCACCACCGATAGCCAGACATGCCAACAAGAGGACCTCGCCGATCAACGGAGACGCAGCCTTAAGTTGGGGGGCTTGGAGAAACCAAGAAAAAGAGGTGTGGGTTGCGCTTTCTCCGGCCGAGTCTTTTAGGAAGGTGGCTAGGTTGACTGTGCCCTTGAGCATGGACAGGACCTGCACACTTAGCACCCGTGTTAATGCCAAACCCAAATCGTTGGGAGTATGGGGAGGGCACTCCGACGATCAAGTTAGAATGTGAGTAAGAAAGCTTTGAATGTGTTTGAAGGGTTTTTTGGAGAGAGAAAAGCATTACCTTATTTGAAGGTAAAACACTCTTTTTATAGGCAAAGGTAGCTTAGAGCCCAATTCACGCATGAACACCATGCGCTCGGTGATTGGAGCCTACCTGATATACTCAGACAGGTCTGCAGTCAAAAGCCTATCACGAGCTCTGCCCTCCGTTCATTTGCTAAGAGGGGTGGTGTCACGCCACCTTCCAACCACCTGTTAGCTCTTCGCTGTCATGCCACCTGCCCCTCCTACCCACCTCTACCTAACTTCCTCTCAAAGTCAGGGGGCAAAGGTGGCTCGGTGGTAGACCTTTCTGCCATCTGGTAACGCTCCGCTCTGTTCGGGATGCTCTACCAGGTAACCTTTCGTTCGACGAGACCTCATCGGGCAACAGGATGCCGTCCAGCGCAACAAACATACTAAAGCTCTGGTATGGTTCTTACTTTGGTCGGATGAACTTAGCTCGGCACTAGACAAGCACAGCTCGGCAGTATGGGTCCGTCGGAGATATAATGAGCGGATTGCACATTGCAGGTCAATTCTTAAGACCTTGGATTTAACTGTTTATTAGAGTGACGTGGCCGTCCCATGAATCACTTCTCTAAGCCCGACCACCGCAAAAGGATAGAGAGGCGAGGAGGGTACTGGGGGGGGGGGGGTTGGGAAGAGAGAGAGAGGCCTCCCCCAGCGGCGACGGCTAGGGTTTTTTCCTGGAGAGAGAGAGAGTTGTTTCCACTATGGCTGATCTAAGCTATCCCAGTTTGGTTCAACAATTTGTTTGGTATACCATTTTCTGTTTTATGGTACTAGTGTAATGCATCATGCTTTCTCGATTTTCTCATCTTTGGATTGGACATGGAATTAGATTACAATTCCAAGGATGTGTTTTCACTTCTTCTTTTTTTTGAACACGGAAGGGTGAGAGAGTAATTTCACTTATCGCCTCCACTAGGTAATTGCTTACTAGGGACGGGTATGAGGACCCTCTTAAACACACACACTTAACCCCAACTCTCAATATGTTTTCACTATTTCAGTACAACAAGTTTTGAAGGGATTGCATCTCAGTTGGACAACAGATCCTGCAAAACATGAAATGTGCAGTACCTTTGCGGATTTGTGTTTGCTAATCCCTTTACTACTCTCGTGGAATTACTCATCTCTTAAACACACTTAACCCAAACTTCTATGTGTTTGTTAATGTCGTAAATCGGACATTGCCGTAATGAATTGGGGTTGTAAACCATGGCTGATGCCAAATGGATCAGAAATATAAGCGCTGCCATTAAGGAGGAGGGGGGGCTGCTGTCCCCAAGGGGACAGCAGCATGCTGCTGGGCTCAGTTTCTGGGCCCACTCCGGTCTCGCTCCGATGATCGGAATCGTTCACTTTGTAGAACTCGTCAAGTAAAACAACCATGTAAAAAATCAGCTTAATTGGATATTGTTAAGTACCTGATCGGAACCTTTTTATCTTGAAAAGAATGGATCCGAAACACTGGATCAAATCCATTGTAACCCATGGACCGAGAGTTATATGGGCTCTGATCAGGTATTTAACGATATCCAATCAAGCTGATTTTTTACATGGTTGTTCTACTCGACAAGCTTTACAAAGTGAATGATTCCGATCATCGGAGCGAGACCGGAGTGGGCCCAATATCGGGCACAGCAGCGCGCTGCTGTCCCCAAGGGGACAGCAGCCCCCCCGCTTCCTGCCATTAAGGCTTGGTTCTCTACTTCTCAGTCTTCTCTTTAACTTAATTAATTTTTTCGTTTTGCGTGTTTTGTTCGTCTTTTCTAAATTTTTGTTAGATTCACGTAATATTTTTTAAACTAATTATCCGTCTAAACAAGGGGAGTCTAAAAGTACAAAATTATGACCAAAGGCAAAAAGAAGAAGAAGAAGAAGAAGAAGAAGAAGAAGAGTTCACTAAAAACGAAAAAAGAATCAAACAGCTGTCTTTTGAAACTTAAGTATCGTCTTATTTCAATTTTTTCAATATTGATCCATATTTTTATATTTTTTCGATTAATCAGGTCGAGACAAACGATTAATAACCCTAAAAATTATGACGAAAAGTTACGAAATATAAAAAAAAAACTGAAATAAGTTCCAAACAAACCACGGATTTTAGTTAGTGCTGATTGACCTTATGGCGGCGGGTAGCCGTGGTGAGGCAGATGGAATTTGGAGAGGACTGTTTTGGGTCCAAAATTCTACTAGTATTGTTTAGTTTTTGACCTAATATATAGGTCAAAATCTTGGCTCCGCTCCTGCCATTTGTTATACTCAATCAACCAATATTAGAACTTCTCCCAATCTTGTGCAAGATATATTCATTCAGGTAGCAAAAGATGGACTCAATTTTAGAGTCATTTGTATCTCTTGAAAGAAAGACATAGGGAAAAGAAGAGGGAGAGTTCAGGACAAGTCTCTTCATTTACTAACGCAAATGTTATAAAGAGTGAAGAGAGAGAATGTTCAAACAGTAAAGAGATAGAGAGAGAAAAACGATGAAAGTGTATGAACTCAATATCGGGTTCTGTTTTTTTATTCTTTATTTATTATCTAACACTAAAAAAACACCTTAAAACTGTCTAATGGATGATCATATTTCATTCTTACCTAACAAACTATTACCCTTATTCTTAACATACATTTTGGGTCTCAACTTTAATATTTTTTTTATCGTATACATCTTCTTTTTTTTTATCGTATACATCTTTCACACGTATATTTTTTTTTTTGTCAGCAACGTTTATTTTAATCGTCAAATGAAAATACTGGAGTATTAGCCTTTTCTTTTCTTTTCTTTTGGAGAGGGATGTTAATTGTATTATGGTTTCCCCACGTTGTAGGGGTGTTACAAAACCGACAAATCGAAAAAAAATTAACTAATCGGTTCGGTTTTCGATCGGGGTAAGACCCATTTTTCCCCGGACCGGCCAAAACCGAACCAAACCGACTATATATATACTTTAAATTTAATGGAAATTTGATATTTCGGGCGGACCGAAATCCCCAACCCGACCGATCCCACCCCCGAACCAAATCAAACTCAGCTATTGTCGGCATCGGTCATGAAAATATTTGGACCGAATTGAATTGGTCTTCGAAAATTTCATCCCAAACCGGGCCGGAATCACCCCTACCACGTTGTTTCGTAGTATGTTATATTAAACAATAAGAATCTCAGCAACGTTGCGGGGATAGCTCAGTTGGGAGAGCGTCAGACTGAAGATCTGAAGGTCGCGTGTTCGATCCACGCTCACCGCACATAATCTCCTTTGCTTTTGTCACTCTCTGCTCTTTTGCTGCATGGAAGAAATACATTTTTTTTTACTACTATTTGAAATCGGCTTAAGTTTGAATCCAAATGTATCGTTTAGTAAATGTATATATATTCTATTAGGCTGCAAATGTATCGAGGTATTCCCGATCAGCTCAAGTCTCAGGTTGACTCGTTTCGTTTAGTAAATGAGACACGTTTAGATAGAATTTTTGGCTCATGCCGAACATGAGTTAGCCGTACTTGGCTCGTGTAGATATGAACCATGTTCATATTAATTGGGTCGGCTCATTTATAGAAGCTCGTTTATTACTTGAACCGATGTGTCGAGTTCTCAAATACTAATAGAGGTCAAACTCGAGCTCACAAAAAATTGTTAAAGAGCAGCGCGCTCATCCATGGTTTGTTTTGGTTTGGTTTTGAGATGGGTGGGTAATTCACGGATAAAAACGAAATTTAATTTTTGTGAATAAAAGGGTTTGTTGGTTATTAGATATATATCCCTATAGGCTAATATACCATCCGGGCGGATGAATAATCTCCTCCTCATTCGGGCGTCAAACATCAGATAAGGAGGACGGGGCGAATAACAAAGCCGACCCTTCTCGCAAACGGGCCGTTAGGGTTAATGCTCTTCAGTTTGGTAACAAAAGAACTAACGAATATTTATTACCAAAAAAAAAAAAAAGAACTAACGAATATTAGATGAAGAGATGAACTCACAAAACCTTGATTTGGAGATGAGGAGCAACCAGGGTTATACTGACTTAATTAATTTTTCTTAATCTAATTTTAATGTGTTGCCTTCCCACCACATTGAAGAAATCTTCATGTCAAACTTCCCTTAATCAATTCTGATTAACAACTTCTTGTTTCTGAGCAAAATTCAAATTAACAACTGATCATATGCATACTTATAGTAGCATAGAAATTGACTGTTTTCAGGATTCTTTTCAATCTTTGTTAGTCCATTCGAGTCCAGCGCGCGGACTCAGGATTTGCCTCACGTGGGAGCACATTATACTAATAACCTTAAACAAAAATCGAAAATTAAGCACAAAGGCACAAACTATGGAAAATTGAATTGTAAATTTCATTCATTGGGTAAAAACCAAGTAAAGAAATGAAGGTCTAATTTTTCCAAACAATCAAGAGAAATATTACAACTTTAAAAGAAAATAATAAAAAGTCCTAAATTATGTAGCCGCAAATTAAAAGTCTTTTCAATAAAATGTTACTTTTGCCGTGTAGCCCCAAATTTAATTGATGATTGGCGAGGAAAATAGTGAGATGGCGGGCGACGACCACAGAGATGAGCGACCGACAATGACAAAGTAAATCAAGTGTCGAGCGAGTTCTCCCCGTCGAGTTTTCTGTGTGGGTTTCTCGTTCTCCCATTCATTTTTGCCAAAAAAAAAAAAACACTCATTTTTGCATTAAAAACTATAAAAAAAAAATTTAACAAAAGGGGGGGGGGGGGGGGGGGGGGTTTGTTGGATGGATTGGGGTGGAGGCACATGACCTCACGTGCTCCTTGCTCAATTCGCCCCTGTACTTGACCCATCATCTTAAAGATTTTTTAAATTGTACAATATATTTTTTGCCAAGAGGCCT
This sequence comes from Rhododendron ovatum, assembly GCA_019656835.1. NCBI lineage: Eukaryota > Viridiplantae > Streptophyta > Magnoliopsida > Ericales > Ericaceae > Rhododendron > Rhododendron ovatum. Next base: position 2,230,872 of record CM033796.1, read on the forward strand.
TTGGGCCATCGACATTAAAGGTGCACTTAGATACCGGTGAAAAGGTGATCAAGAGTTCAATTTCTCTTTCAATGTGTTAATTTAACTATTTTAAAATTAGCACTGGCTTTCACGGATTATTATTTAGTATTTTTTTTTTTTATCATAAATCCTTTTGCAAATTCAAAATAATTGCAAAAACGTATTGAACTTGGGTTAGAGTAAAGAATAGCCGGCCCAATCATGAGGAAAACAGAGACCATTATTTTCGCTTTGATTTGCGGCAACTGGACTTGTTTGATTTGGGGCAAGTGGCCCTATTCTTTTGGGGTGACTTTTGCACTTTTCGACTTGTTAACTGTACTCCCGAAAAAAGCAAGTTGGAAAGTGCAAAAATCAACCCTATATCGATAGTTAGCAATTTTGTTTCCATAATATTTCATATTCCTGTTTAACAAGCTTGTTTGCTTAACTAGTTTTACAGTTTTTCATCATAATGCAAGGCGTCACGGGCTAGTTTACGCGGAACTCGGCCTGATCTCTACAATCCCTCCAACAGCTCTTTCCACGCTTATGTGTGAGGTGAGGTGACCTCAATTATTGCTAGCCAAGAGAATTCATTTGTAGACCTTAGGAGGCAGGAAACTGGACCCAGGAATCCTGTAGGACGGAGTGTCCTAAAGGGTTTGTAGGGCAACGCACAGCCGTTGATCTCATCAATCAACAATTCAGATTAAAAATCAATTATGACCGGTAATAAATGATTCTTACTGTGTCATAATTAAAAATTATATCTCAACTATTCATTGTCAAGATCGATGATTTGTTCATGTGCGTCCTATCTAGTGCCTTGCAGGGCCTTTCACTACAGAATTTTCAAAGCAAACCCTAAGTCTCTGACAACCAAGCCAACCACTTATAGTTTGGTTTTAAGTGTTTTGGTCAGTTCTCTAAAGAGGAATGATTTTTTCACACTACTTTTCATAAAATGCCCTTTGAAATTTGGTCGATTAGGATTACACAATTTAATTTTCCTCCTCTGAACACTCCAAATGGCAACACTTCTATTAGCAAAAATCCATTTCTATGCCACTCCCTCCATACCCAATTACCACCCTTTGAATCGTGATATTATATACTTTGTAGAAAAAAATAAAATTAAGGTCTAAACTTTTTCACAACATTCAAAAGAATTAATTTTACACTTCTATTAGCAAAAATCCATTTCTATGCTACTCCCTCCATACCCAATTACCACCCTTTGAATCGAGATATTACATACTTTGTAGGAAAAAAAAAATTAAGGTCTAAAATTTTTCACAACATTCAAAAGAATTAATTTTATCCAATTTAAAAATTCAAATGTTTTATATAAAGTACTCCAATAATTATTTCTCTAGCTGATTATAAATGTAAGTCACATACTTAGCGTTCATGTGCAAGAGCACAATCATAAAATTGTCTTCCAATAAATTCTCAAATGAAAGCGAGGACAAAAAGGTGCAAGGTAGAATAAAAAATAAAAGATTCTACCGAATAAGTGACCCAGTTATGAACACACAAATAATATTATAATTATGAATCAGAATCAAAATATTTAGTTGTGGTCACAGCTGGGACCAAAAAAAATGCTATAATCACGAACACTTACGCATGCTATAAGGTGCGGAGAGTCCATACCGTCATGCATCTTGGCACTTTTGTAATTGGGACTCCCAAAAGCAGAAATGGTTCACTTTCACAAAGGAAAAAGAAAAAGAGAGGCAATTATTTTTTGGGTTTTTTGGGATCATTTTTAGCAGCGTGCTACTCTATCGTAGCGCTCAATCTCATCGTCTATCTTGATAATTAATAGTGCAAATTAAGTTTTAAAAAAAATCCTTCCAGTGGTGAGTATTTCAAAATCCGTACAATCTAAAATATCTTTAGTTGGTGAAATTGAAAGCAGTAGACTTTCTGCATTTTTAGTGGTGAGTTTTGTCAAACCATTTTGAATTGCTCACCGCCGGTCCCTTTCAACCTTCTGAACGCTCTCCTCCACACGTCCGAGGGCGCGTAGACAATGATCGTCCAAGTGGCCCTATTTAAGCTAGTGATAACTTATGTACCACAACGATCGGGTCGGAATGGCAAATCTCGCTGGAACCATTGGTTAACCGAATCATATCGAGCATTGGCACAATTTTAATCAAATTTGTAACCCTTTGTTTTTTTTAAAATTTTGAAAAACCAACCGGTTGGGCTTTAGTTTTATGTGATCACCGCACTAAAAACCGAATCGATTCATAATCGTTTCCGAACCTCATCATAATTGCACAAATACTCTTACATGCTTCATCCGTCCCATTTTCTTTTTTCTTTTTCGATATTTATGTCATTTTTTAAACTCTTGTATCTCTCAATTTATAATACTTTCCATAATTTTGAAAACGTTGTATTATATATATAATCGAGAACTATCAAATAAGATCTATATTGCATATTTTTTAAAATTTATACGGGAAGATAAAAGAGTTTTAAGAATGACACGAATATCAAAAAAGTCCAAAGAAAATAGGACGGATGGAGTATATACATACCTAGTGATATGGAGTCGAAGGATTCATGTGTTATCGTGAGGTAATTGCCATTTGTGAAAAATTGGATGATTCGATTGAACACATGTAGCTATCAAATCGAGCTAATTTTTCAAAAATGCACCCGAGAAAAATTTTCAAATTTAACGAACGTCTCAGATACTTTTGTAGGATCCGTAATGGACCTTACGCGGTAATCTTTGCACAAAATTTTTACAACCATCGCTAAACGAGGATGTGACGCGCTATAACCCTCCAAACAAAAATCAACGCAAATCAAATGGTCCACGAAAATACCAGTAGGAGAGAGAAAGAAGAGTGAGAAAGGAGAGACAGAGACAGAGAGAGAAGATACTCCGAACCAAAACGAAGATGAGTCAGATCGTAAACAGGAAAAAGAAGGGCCGGCCGTCGAAGGCAGATCTCGCCCGGCGCGCCGCTGCCGCCGCTGAGGAGCAGGAAAGCGACGGCCGGCGGAGTCGCCGCCGCCGCGACGTCAAGTACACTTTCGACCTCGCCGATTTCATCGACGAAGAGGAGGAGCGGAGGAGAGAGAAGAAGTCGAAGCAGCTACTGAAGCTACAGAAGAGCAACGAAAGCGGCGGCGAGTCGGCTCGTGGTCGAACTCGGCGCGTAGAGCACGCGCCTGCGTCTTCGTCGGAGCGTGAAGACGGGGAAGGGCCGTTGAAGAAGAGGAAAATCGACGGTGGTGACGAAGACGAGGAGGTACGATTCGGTCTGGATCTGAGTAGCAACAGAGTGTGTCATCAAGTAAGAGAGACCGTGAAAAAAAAAACCAAGTAGGAGAGAGAAAGTTTGGTCCTTTAACGCAGAGAGAGAGAGAGAGAGAGAGAGAGGGAGAGTATGGATATTGAAGTTTGGACCAAGTAGAAAATCTCAGTGAATTCAGCTGAGCTGGACACTCTCTCGCTCTCTCTCTCTCTCTCTCTCTCTCTCTCTCTCTCTCTCTCTCTCTCTCTCTCATCCATTTCGTTGTCGAGAGATTGATTGATCTTTTAACAGTCGGGTCAACTGTCAAAAAACCCAACCCCACAGAATCTGATCAACGCTCATCTCTCTCTCTCTCTCTCTCTCTCTCTCTCTCTCTCTCTCTCTCTCTCTCTCCTTGTCTGTCTCTGTCCTTTTCTCTTATCTTTTCTCTTGCTAATACACACAGGATATAAAATTACATTTTCGGAGTGGCTTTTTTAATTTCTAGGTTTTGGCTGATTATGGCAGGTCAGGTTAAGTAGGAGAAAAGGAGGATCCAAGGTGGCTGACTCTGTTCCAGGTTCGTTTTGTATTTTGATTGAATACTTCGTATTTCATATCTGTGGCTGCTATATATTTACCATTTTGTTTCACTCTCATGGGGTACTATGGGATTGGGAATGGATAACCCAAGGGGATTGGCCCAGTGGGTGAGACAGCAACTAAATGGTTTGCCGCACGCTCAAATCTCACCAAGGCCAAATTCCAAACCTTGGGACTGGTGGAGGTTTGTCCATTTGTTAACTTAGGACGGCCCCGGGATTATCTGTGGTGCGCGCAAGTTGGCTTGATTACCCAGTTATCAAGAAAAAAAATGCTTGGGAATGAATTTTCTTCGCCCGTGGGTAAGTTTTTTGGACAATTGCGGGAGCTGTCTCACAAGTCACAAGTATGGGTTCCAATAAGAATCTCTTGCGTTGAGATAAATTTGTTGGACTGTCCGGGGACAGTAAAGAATCCAGTCCCGTCTGATTTACCAACATAATGTTTCTTTGACATTCACCAGCATAATGTTTTCTTTGACATTCAACTATCCAAGTGAGGAGTGATGTGAAACGGTGATGATAATCCAGTGATATGTTGAGTTACACGTTTTTCTTTCGAGTCAGTTATAGCACTATTTAGTTTCATGCGATTTACCAGCAAAAATAATTCAGGTGATTTAACTTGGATTTGTTGGTTTCAATTTGTTTGATCAGAGGCACCATCTGGTCCTCCGCTGGGGATTCCTTTGCCTGAGAAGTCGTCACTGGAGTTGATTCTTGATAAACTTCAGAAGTAGGGATACATACTATTCATCTGTGTCCTCCTAATTATTGAATTTGTTAACTGAAGCTAAGAGCTTTTGAATTTGGTTGGATATAACAGGAAAGATACTTATGGTGTATATGCTGAACCGGTTGACCCTGATGAGGTACTCGATTTTCTTTTCTTTGGATTGGACATGGAATTAGATTAGAATTCCAAGGGTGTGTTTTCGCTGTTTCAGTGCAACAATTTTTGAAGGGATTGCATATCAGTTGGACAACAAATCCTGCAAAACATGAAATGTGCAATACCTTTGCAGATAACCCCTTTACTATTAGTCCTGTGGGATTACTCATCCTCTACCCTTGGTGTAATGTAGTAAATCGGATATTACCATAATGATTTGTGTGGTAAACCATTGCTTTCTGTAAATTAGAGTTTATGATGTGTTGTTTTTCTGTAGCTTCCAGATTATCACGATGTGATTGAGCATCCAATGGACTTTGCCACTGTAAGGAAGAAACTGGGAAATGGATTGTATTCTACCTTGGAACAATTTGAGGTGGGTACTCACCGTCCGTCCATTATTCACCTTTTGCATTGTCAAGTGACCGGTCTTGTGGTTCTGTTATGGGTCCATGCAGAACATGTTTAGCTGATTGTTTTGCATATTTCGGAACTTGAATTGGTTTTCATTGTACATCACTGTAAGAATGTGTTTGATGCTACAAAGTGCAAATAAGGCTAACTGTTGTTGTAGTTTTATTTCCTAGTGGGTATGCTATGTGAATATGGTGATTTTTGATTATATTGTGGCTAACATTGTCCTGCTAGCCGAATCTGCTCGCATCTTGATCGAGAGAATTTTGGTATCTTTCCCCTTGGTTCTTCTATTTACCAACAAATACTTCTGCTTAATGTGCTAGGATTGTTGGCAGGCCTAGTAATGTATCCAGTTAAGGTTACTGCAGAAAAATAACATGACATGGTCCATGTGCATGCGATTTGCTGTCAAGCACATGCATTTCTGAGATTGCTACCATGTTTGTGTACAACCCTCAACTTGCAAAATCATTACCAACCAGATCACATATTAGTGCCGTTCATCTCCGACGTTATAGGTCAGATTAGTTTAACATGTGCACAAATTGCTTGTTCAATAAATTTCTTGATTTTCTTGCTTGTGTCACATTGTTATTTTGTTTGTGTTTGAGGTTAACATTTTTCCTAGTTCGACTGGTAGTTGGTACTTAACACAATTTGCCAAGTAGAAATGTGCAGCCAGTGAATGAGGTCCATGGGAGAATTGAATGACAAACAATTCAATTACTTCTAAATACTAAATGTCCGCTTAGAGTGAATGTTGTTCCCAGAAAGATTGTGGATCAGAGACTCGAGGTAGAAAGATTATTTACAATGATATTTGTTTTCATTTTTCATCGAGAATATGGTCTTAGATGGAGCCAATAGTTAGGAAGGATATGAATAAGTAGCTGAAATCTAGGGCAATATAGGCCGAGTTAGTTGGAGTATATGGTGTTCCTGAATTAGACCCCATTCTTCTCAAGAATTCCGTCATTGTTGAATGCATGATAGATGTCATTGACTGTCATTTCCTGCATTTAGGAATATTTGCATGTGCTTTTCGATACAGTGGGTTTCTCCCATAGGGGGAAAAAAAAAAAAGGTTGAGTAGGTTTCACTAAAATCTTCCAGCGGTTAGTCCAGTGGGTCATCTTAGTGTTTGTCATTGTGCACGGTATGACAGTGAGAGTGTAATGCGAATCTCTCATATATTTGTGTACATGTTTGCATCTTTTCAGATACTTGGGTTTCGGTATTGTGGAACTGGATGTATTAGCGGTCAACTTTGTGCATCCCAAAAGCTATCTTAAACCGGGAAAACTAGAGTTATTTTGCATTGGTTTGTGAAGTTTGTACTTTCTGAATGCAGAGTGATGTGTATCTGATTTGCACAAATGCAATGCAATACAATGCGCCGGATACCATATACTACAAGCAGGTATAGACTTTTTTCCCTTCTATTGAGTTCCTTTTTATTGTGGCCATTTTGGTTCATTAATCAACTGTAACAACACAATCTATTTTTGAAAGGCACAATCCATCCAAGAGCTGGCAAAAAAGAAATTTCAGGAGTTGAGGATTGATGTTGAGCACAATGAGAAAGAGCTAAAGTCAGGGCAGAAACCTAGATCCAACTCCTTAGCTAAGCAACAGATAAAGATGCCAATGAGCATGACCCAACAGGAACCTGTTGGCTCTGATTTCTTCTCAGGTGCCACTCTTGCCACAACATGGAATTTCCAAAACGGTTCAAATGCAACGAGTGATGGTGGTTTTGAGAGGCTTACCACTGCAGATGAGCCTGTAGTGGGAAACACTCCCCTAGTTGATAACAAAATTGATAAGGCTGAAGATTTGCAAGGTAATGTTATTGGTGTGGACCGTGTGGTTATCTCTATGCAATAAACATTTATGATTTAGTCATAGTTGTCAAGGCATGCTTAGGCACGAGGTGCATCAAGGCGCAGGGTTAGCGCCATGACTTAGCCCAGACGAGGCGCCTTCAATGAAGCGCAGACAAGGCGTGCCTCTTTCAATTTTAATCAGAACCATAGGATCAAGGCTAGGTTAAATGTATTATTTTCACTTCATCAGTCTTGACTTCAAATCTCTCCTCTCTCGATCACAAGAAACGAAAATAACACATGTATCATCTCAATCATTGGTCAATCTTCTCTCTCCTCTCTCCTCTCTCGATCATCAGTCGACCTTCTCTCTTCTTCGCGTATATAGTTGAGATATATACTGTATATGAAAACGAAAAAGCTTTCTTCTTTTTTGTAATGTTTTCAGAAATATATGTGTGTTTGTGTCTGTTTATAATTATATGTACACATCTAGTTATACATAAAGTCTAACTGCACAGATTTTGTGCACAGTGAGTGCACAGATCACAGTGTGGGGCCTTCTCCGGCTCCCATACAAACAATCTGAGTTGTTCATTGAATTTAAAACATTTTTTAGAAGGCCCCTGCGAAAAATCAGCTCAATTTGAAACCTATACGTGCTTGATCCAATCATCTAACTTTTCATTCAGATTTTAGGATCCTGAAAAGTTAAATGATTGAGATTCGATTGAACACCTATAATTATTGGATTGAGCTGATTTTTTTTGAGGGGGCCTTCCAAAAAAATATTTTACATTTAATGAACGACTTGGTTCGTTTGTGTGG
>CM033796.1:2238802-2390198 GCA_019656835.1 Rhododendron ovatum
GTTCCGGAGTGGGCCCCACACTGTGATCTATGCACAATTGTTGTACACAAAATCTGTGCAGTTAGTCGGGTTGACAATTATATGTACACATAATTATACTGCATATTTTTTTAATGTTTTTAGAAACAATACACTTTTTATGTTTTTTTTTTTTTTATATGTATTAGGCTATATAGTATCGGTATATGTTATTTTTTGCCTAGGTGTGCCTCGCTTCAAAAAAGGCACTCGCCTTGCGCCTCTTGCCTAGGCCCTAACAGATCTTTGCGCCTCTCGTCCTTAACAACTATGGATTTAGTAAAGGTAAATAAACAATGTTACCAATGCCAGCATATTTTGAGGCTGATGCTAAGAAAATATAGTTGCTTGGTAGTGGAATGGGTGATCACTTAATATAATGCTAGGACCTTTCCACTCATGACCAATTGGCTTTGAGTTGGATATAAAGTTTTCACATGGTATTGAGTGGAGCCCATTCCACCCCACATTTTAAAATTCACAATCCACACACCCATGATGACAGGCCGGAAAAAAAGCTACATGATGATAGACCCAAAAAGAGACTATAAGTGACAGATCTCAAATGCAGCTGCACGTGTTAGGGGATGTTAAAGAAATTTAGTCCCACATTGCCTGAGAGTGGAATGAGTGATCACTTAATATAATGTTGGGACCTCTCCACTCACGGCCAATCGGCTTTGAGTTGAATATAAAGTTTTCATCGCTGAAATATGTCTAGAGTCAACTTGATCTATTCAACGCCAAGCTGAGACCAAATTTTTTGCCAGCAATTTGTGAATTACCTCTTAATATCATTTTCAATGGTTTTTCTGTCATTCGCTTCTCGTTTCTCTGATTGCTTTAAAATTATAGGGAGGGTTCCTCTATCTCGGTTAGGGAGGAAAGCTTTCACCCATGATGAGAATCGTCGTGCAACTTACAGCATTTCCAATCGACTAATGGTTGGATCGGAATCAATATTCAACACCTTTGATGCTCAAGTCAAGCAGCTGGTTGCTGTATGTAACATAGAGACTACTCTCTCTCTCTCTCTCTCTCTCTCTCTCTCAGTAATTCTTGTCTTCTCACTCATATGCTTTCCATTTTTATGAGCAGGTAGGGATTCATGCAGATCATTCCTATGCCAGGAGCCTGGCTCTATTTGCTGCGACACTTGGACCCGATGCTTGGAAAGTTGCCTCCAGGAGGATTGAAGAGGCAGTACCTCGTGGTTTCAAATATGGTCGTGGATGGGTTGGAGATTATGAGCCACTTTCAACACCAATATTAATGCCGGAGGGTTGTTCTCCAAAAGAACCTGTTTTCCTGTCAAAGACTAATGTTAACTCAACTCCTAGAAAGGATGGCAAAACTTCCAACAACCCACTTCCTATCCAGAAGCAGCCTGGTAGTTTCGGTAATTTACAAGGCAAGCCATCTTTGGTTAATGCTGCTGTAACCAAACCAACTGTCAGTCCTGCTGAAAGTGCCATGGTTTCTGCGGAGGAGCCTTTGGAAGGCAAACAAGCATTTTTATCTTCTGGTAGAACCACACCTACTATGTCTGCAAACGTGAATTGTCAGCAGCAAAGCCCACTTTCCAGAAGTAATGATTCAGGAAAAAAGTTCTTAAAGCAACTTGAATTGAATTGTACCCCAATCTCAGCCAATCAAAACACATGCAGTTCTGTTGTAGTGAAGCAGCTTTCAAATGGTTTGGATGTGCCAGCTTCACAGTCGATGGAGAATGTTTCCAGAAACTGCAATCTTTTGCAGCCTGTACCTTTAAAGCAACCAGAGAATCATGGATTAGTTGCAGGAGGATTGCCGACTGGAAAACTCACAAGTAGTAGTTTGGATAGAAATAGAAAGGTTGTTTTGTCATCTGATAGTATTCCTAAACAAATGGAGATGTCAGCGACTTGTATTCCGCATGGACCTGACCAAGGTCTTAGTGATCCTGTCCAGTTGATGAGAATGTTGGCTAAAAATGCAGAAAAACAGCAGACATCTTTCGATCATTCTGTTGTTTATAACCCATCAGTCATGCCACCTGTTCCATCCTCAAAAAGAGATGATTCAAACAATGCCTCTGCAGCTACTGCCCAAGCATGGATGTCAATGGGAAGTGGAATGTCTCAAACTGCTCCAGAAAATAGAAGTGGCCACAAGAATCAGATTTTTGCTAATTCACTTTATAATTACCCTACTAGGGAGCTCCAGCAACGAGTTTCACAATTCCAGGGTGATTTTCCCAATTCTGTTATGCAGTTTCAACTCGCGAAGACTAGTTTCCCATTTCAGGCCATTGGGATACCACCTGTTCAAATGGGAAACGAAACTCATTTCCAATACAGAGAAATGAATTTCCCTCCTTCAGCAGCCGGCTTGTCTAGGTTTCAGATGCAATCTCCTTGGCAAGGGTTGAAATCACAAGGACAACCAACACAGAATCAGGAATGGGTTCCTCCAGATTTGAATATTGGTGTCCAGTCATCTGGTTCGCCAGTGGGCCAGTCATCAGGTGTCCTGTTGGACTCTCAGCACCCAGACCTTGCTTTGCAACTCTAAGGCTGCAGAATATTGTTGGAGACATTGGACCGAAAGAGAAGAAAGATGGGAATTCTATCATCTCATGTCTTACGGCATTGGAACCCTGAAACCCTTGACCCAACTAGTTATTTAATTTATTACTTGGACGAAACTTGGGGTAGATTTTTTCCATAGAAAGTTGATCTAGCTTAAGCTCAAATTTGAAAGGATGATCAGGTTAGTTGTAGAAGATACTACGTATAAGATTGGATTCCTTGAGAACAAGGCAGAGATACTTATAAATACTAGCTAGTTTGGTCCTCTGCATTGAATGAGGATCACTGTCTTGCAGGAACATATTAGGGTTAGGGTATAAGAGAGTGCTGAGCTGAGGGATGATTATAGTCCAGGTTTACAAGTTCTTTAATCCAGTGGGTTACACATGTACGCAATCGAAACCCTGTGCATTTTATATTGCTTGATAATTAGTGATTCCTTGAGAACAAGGCAGAGATACTTATAAATTCTAGCTAGTTCGGTCCTCTGCGTTGAATGAGGATCACTGTCTTGCAGGAACATATTAGGGTTAGGATATCAGAGAGTGCTGAGCTGAAGGATGATTATAGTCCAGGTTTATGAGTTCTTTAATCCAGTGAGTTACACATGTACGCAATCGAAACCCTGTACATTTTATATTGCTTGATAATTAGTGATGACTTGCATCTATGCTGCCTCTTGATGTCTCACAGATATTTTTCTTGTCGGCCTTCTCAAAGGATATTTTGTTGGGCCGAGCTCAATCGGTTTTGCCAAAGCATGTTGAGCTCGAAAAACTATCGAGCTTCAAAATGTATTCAAGCTTGCGTCCAGATGTACCGAATAGTGTTTAACGAGCCCAACACAAGGCTAACTGGAGTATCCGTCAGTGATAAATTAGGTCTTACGCGCCGTTTCTAACTTCATTCTGTGTGCATGTAATAGCCTGTGATACGGAATACTGCAAGTGACGAGAAAGATCAAAGCTCTATTTCCCTGAATTTACTGGGTCTGAAGAATCCTAGTACAACCCGAAACCGAAACTTGCTCCAAGTGACATGATATGGAATTGTGTTATCTTTGTGTTTTCCACTGAAAAGTTGATTACACAGGAGAATTGCCAAAACAATTCTACAACAAAATGAATTGAACAAGGTGAAATGTGAAATGGTGTGGTTCAACTCCTGCTTCGGCCGCCAAGAAGATGTTAAACACTGGATTTGTGCAGAGTCTAAACACCGTTTACTGATTCTCCGTGTTGCAAGCTGCTTGATCGGAATCGTTATTGACAATGTTCTGCTATTTTAGATTAAATACACATATGCTACTTATACATGCAGAATATTGCTAATCAAGATCTTCTCATGGAAAGCAGCGATAATCGAGAGCGAAGGCTTTGGCTGCGCTTGTTCTTCAAGTTTCTTCGGCGGGTCTTCTTCCCAGGGCGCATCACGCAGACGTCGCCGTTGCATATAACAGAGCTCGATTTCGAGGACCTCGAAAAGCATCTCAAGAAACTGATCAAAAACAACACCATTGCTGAGAAAGAAGAGACAGAATCTGATCTGTGGAGAAGCTCCTGTAACTACCCTAACCTTGTAAAAGTTTGTTTTTCTCTGTGACGTGATGATGGGAGTGATAAAAATACAAGAACACGTTCTTATATACAGAGTGATTGGATTGAATGATTCCAACTAGGCTTAACTAATTTTCCAGAGGTCAATGTGAGGGGGCTATGACTCTTGATATTATTTTACTAATTTAGGTTTGAGTGTAGAGAAGAGGCACACGCTGTTTGCTTTTAAACCAGTTGGTTTTCGCATTTGAAAAGCGTGTTTGTGGACTTTACTAATTTGGTAGGAAATGTTGCATTCAATTCACTTGTTATTAGATAGATGTGAATGTGGAGATGGAAAACTGCGTGTTGAACTAATAAAACTTCGACTCGGCATTGTTTCCACCTTAGATTAGTCGCATAACGCGGGTGCAGGTGTGTAAGCGTCTATTGAAAGCATTGCAAATTGTAATGTTCAAAATCTGTTAGAATGAGGATTGGAAGCGAGAAAATTAGACCCATTTTGTGAAGCTGTGTCACAAAAGTATTTTCCACATTTGTCCCTCTCAAAAAAATGTTTTTACGATACTATTAAATGTGACTTAACTATTAAGACAAAGAGCCTCTGAAAAAAATGTTTTTACGATACTATTAAATGTGACTGAACTATTAAGACAAGGAGGTAAATTTATTATACCGAGAAACCAACTGTCCCATTGAATACGAACTAAACATATGCTATAGATCAGTAATTTTCAAATGAAGAGGTTCTTATCTTAGTTAAAATAAAGATCTCCCTATTTCTCCCATTTTCCGTTCGAATTTTGATGATCCGAGCCGCTCAATGTGTTCGAACCGCGATTTTAAGGGTACTGTGAAGAAATTGGCAAAAAAAAGACCGGGCAGGACTTCATCCAAGCAGTTTTTGTTTGAACCATTTGATAAAAAACAAACAAAAACTGCTCGGATGAAGCCCTTTCCGGTCCTTTTTTTTTTTTTGATTTCTCACGGGTAATCTTAAAATCACGTTCTGAACACATTGAGCGGATCGGATTATCGAAATTCTATAGGAAAAGGGAGGTTAGTATTTTATTAAGTTAAGATGGTCTTTACGGGAAGTGGACTGTGTTATAGATTTCAAATGGAAGCACTCATAAACCGTATGATTTTTCTCAAGCACTTTTCATCTAATCAATTTAGTCCCCAATTACATTTGGTTAAAAAATTGTGTGCCCCCTATACAATTCTGAAATTGCATCTAACAATATTCGACTCGCACACACATCGAATGTGTGAACCACTTTTGGTTACATCTATGTACATCAACAAGCCAATTATGTAATAGGAAAATGGTAAGGTCATCCACAGTGGTATAATCAAAAATCAATTGTTGTTAAAGTTAACAATATTGGTGCAAAAAATGGCTCACAATGGTATAATCAAACTTAACAACATCCTTAGAAATAATCAAATTTTAGGCTTTGGATAACCAAAACTAGCAACCTTTTTCAATAATCAAAATTTGTGAATCCCACACCACAAAAGTTAATTGGTTCCAAAATTTATATATACGCATATTTCAACTAGTATTTTCTTCTTCTCTTCTTCACCTGCTTTATATCTTTTTCACTTCAACCACAAACTGTTTCTCTTTCTTTTCTTCCAAAAGTGAAGCTCATATTTCTCGATCATCTACAATTTAACCCATTGTTGCCGGATTACTGTATTTCACTCTTCTTTCCCGTTTCTATTTTAGTCTTCATTCTTATGAACTTAACTTAAATCTGAAAATTGTCTTTATTTGATTTTTTTCGCATTTGGTAATTTTGCGCCAAACTTTTATGGGTTATTGATTCGTCTCGATGAGAGAAATCATAATTTTTTTTTATTACTTTTACTCAAGTATTTTGAGAAATAATTACTTTTTAGCAAAAAAATAATTTTTTCGACTAAAAAGTGGTTATTCTTTTTTGTTCCTCCCCTTATAGTTGAGTAAATGAAGAACCTTGCAAAAAAAAAAAAAAAAGAACCTTGCATTATTTTCCAATTTCAAGAACACATCTGATTTTTTTTGAAAGATTAAGAGAGTGGTGGATTTGTGATATAGGCTACAGAAATATGAAGAAAAAAAAATTTCGGTGTTGTTTGATAGATAATACTAGGAAGAACACCATATATTCGACATATTTTTGCCCAGAAAAAAAAAATAATGGAGGGAAGTGAATGGCAGGAAACAGAGGGGGAGAGATAGATTGTGTGAAATTGTAGTGGACTTCTTATTTTGGTTATGGACTAGAAGTGACCATTGTGAACCTCAACGTTGTTAAGCTTAGTAACCTCTTAAGTGAATAATCAAAAGCTGATGTGTCAACTTTTGGTTATCCATTTTTGATTATACCACTATGGATGGCCTAAGAAGAGTAATTTTAAACTTGAACCATCAATTTTTATGTTATACTCCTAAAGCTCATTTGTAGTTTTACATGATGTTCGATCAAACTAATTTTTTGCGAGGACAATTTTTCTGATGCAATCCGCAAGATGGGTAGTTTGAATCACCATATTGGCTCACAACCACCTAAAATTGGACAATGACGGAGGATAAGGGATTGGACACAGTTCGATCAGAACTAGCCAACCAGATCACATGTACCGGAAAAACCTAATTCACGGGAAGAGAGGTACCTAGGCTTTTCCGGTACAAGAAGATTTTGAACTCTCAAAACCGTTGCCATACACTCACAAAACTAGGCCCCACACAAAGGGGCGTTGGGGCACAAAGGCTCACAAAGTGGGTGGATACGCTAATTGCAACACGCGATTGTGTCCCCTGACCCAAACCCGACGACCCGTTCACATTTTCCACTCGTGTTTGTGTTTGTGAAAGTTGTGACCTAAGCCATGACCAAGTTGTGACCTAAGCCATGACCAAGTTGTGACCTACCCAAGTTGTGTGTGTGTGTGTGTGTGTGTGAGAGAGAGAGAGAGAGAGAGAGAGAGATGGACGACTGAGAATTTACATACCCAAGCGTGCTAGGACCGCTGCTGCACTTGGTCCAACAGTAGATATGTTTTCTGAATTTGTAGAGGCGAAACTACAAAATTAAGTGATTTCGTCCTTACAAATTCAGAAAACATACCTATCCCTATTCATACCCAATTGTGTTCGGACCACCGTACTTGGTCCAACAGTATGTATGTTTTCTAAATTTGAAAGGACAAAACTACAAATATAATTATCTTAAAATTTACAGCTATTTTTTTGTATTTTTGTAGACCTCGGAGTAGGCCCCACACAGCATGCGATGGACCATGTGCGTTGGCCTAGACTTTCCTATTCATACCAACACAATATGCTCATTGCAGTATCCGGAAGTACTGAAAATAATGTATATACTCGTTGCAAATACAACGGGGAGAGAGAGAGAGAGAGAGAGAGAGAGAGAGAGAGGAAAATCGAAATGATAATAACGCGAACCATTTCATTCAAGCCCAATTTGAAGCTATCAATATATATTATACTGCTTCAATTCCCAAGCACATAGACATCCAAATAAGAGATCGGTAATGTCAAACGGCAAAAGAGATGAAAAGATAGCACCAGATGGATGACTGAGAATTTACATATTTCGGCATATTTCCATAGTCATAGTATTTACATAGATTTCATTGACTGCAAGTATTTCAGAGTGATCCAAATGTGTTCTCCCCACTGTAAGTCATGTAAAGGAAGCCATCCTCGTCTTTGTTTTCCTCATAAATTGCAGACATCATAGCAGCTGTGGCAAGACAAAGACACGGTTGAATCTATGAGAAAGAGGTACACAACTGGTGAATGATTAAGGAGCTTCTATGAGTCTATGGCAATGAAGAAATCATAACCGGAAAATTTCTTACCAGTGGGCGGCAAAATGTTCTTGACAAAGATGAAGATGGCTTTCTCAGCACTGAGCTTTATCCTCTTCCGGACAACATAGACAAACTGCCCGACAGTCAAATCAGCAGGAACCAGATATCTGCACGCATTAAAATTTACCACATTACGGCCAAAAAATGTTCTATGGTGTTAATCAATCCACAATACAGGTTTCAGATACATATCAATGACTATCTCAATGTATCAACAGGATAATGAGAATGCTGCAGCAGAGTGCCAAGCAAGGACGACATTACTTGTACAAACACAAACAGAATTATAAAAAAACAATGATCAAGTAAACCCAGCTAAATTTGCAGGGAAGTGTGAGTACAAAAGATGCGATAGAATTTGGGATTCAGGGTATGTCCACCCCAAAACTTAAGGAGATTGGATGGAATATCAGGCCGAATGAAAGTGGTGCT
This sequence comes from Rhododendron ovatum, assembly GCA_019656835.1. Lineage (NCBI taxonomy): Eukaryota > Viridiplantae > Streptophyta > Magnoliopsida > Ericales > Ericaceae > Rhododendron > Rhododendron ovatum. Next base: position 2,247,267 of record CM033796.1, read on the forward strand.
GACATAAAAAAGTTCGAGATCGAGATCGAGAGAGATAGAGAGAGAGATCTTATTTGGAAATACAAACAGATAATTATGCTCGTAAAATTCCAATAGTAAGTTTTCAGCTGCATCCTTAAGCACAACAGTCAACAACCTAATTATATAGATATATACTGTAATTTCAAGATTGTCTTGGAAAGAAGTAAGAAACTACCATACAAAATATAGTCAAGTATATAAAGATTAACTGGTAAAAACTCAGTTTAGGTATTGGAGGAATATACTAACTTCTTCTTGTCAATGTCTGGGATATCACTTCTTTCAGCTTTCTCCACGATAACCTATATTAAGAAAACAAAGAACAAAACTAAACAAATACTGTACTTTCCAATTTCCATGCATAACAAGACTAAGAATAGTTCTTTTTTATACCGGAATTCTATCTGGATACTTTTCCCTGATTCGAGAAGCTTCTGCCTGCCTCCTTTCTGGAACGTAGAAAGAGCAAAATTGAGACAAGTACTACATTAGAAATATAAGCAAGTTCAACAGAGAAGAACATAAATAATTTTTCAAGCTATAAACCAGCAAACTGAATGATCGTAGCGATACTCTTCTTGTCAAATGCCCATTATGAGAGAAATGGGAATCGTGCAAATCTAACAATCTCTTTTCCAAATTAAATACATCAATGCTAAGCATTCTTCCCTTCACAAGGGGAGAAAATATATATGCATGAAAATTGTGACCGGAGCCTCAACCTCAGATACATATATTCATTTACCAAACGAAGAAAAAAATAGGTTTCAACATGATCTCCACTAACATTACAAGTTTAGTTCACATTCATACATTCCCAGGGAATGTGAGTTTATAAAAGCCAACAAGAACATTAATATTTATACTTAGCCAGCCAGCAAAGAACGCATTTTGTTTGCAAGGGACAAGCTCAGTTCCAGTGAAATAGAGCAAGAGTGACATTTTCCAATGAATTTGAGGGCAGAAGTTCAGGCAGGAAGATACGAGGATGGAGAAATTTCACCAACTTCTTAATGTAGGGGGTGTTCTGGATGAACAGTAAAAGGAACTTCAGGAAAAGAAAGGTTTTTTAAGCTCAAAAATCATATGTTTACGCAAATAATTTTCCTACCAATATAGATCTCATTGAGATCTTTTAAACAGTGCAAAAAAATTCGAAATTTTATTTTTCATTTTCATAATATGTGAGTTTGAAAAACCTTTTTCCTAAATTTCTTTTTCTGCGCATCCAGAACGGCACCGTACTCCATCCATCCCAGTTTGTTTGTCCAATTTCAACATACGTGCCTTTTAAAAAATTGACTATATCTCACATCTATAATGTTTTACATAATTTTGAAAATATCATACTTTAGATCTAATTGAGATCTATCAAACAAGATCCATATTGCATAAAAAACATTATAAATTGAAACATATAGACAATTGTGTAAGAGGTCCTAAATAGTGAAAATGGACAAATAAATCGGGACATGGGGAGTATTGGCATGACGGCCAAGAACCATTAAAGTCTTAAAAGTATTAAAGTCTTAAAAGTAAGAACATCCTGTAGAGCATATTAAAAAAATGTATATGCGAATGGGTCAAATAAGACAATTTTAGAGTAATCAGTCAACCAATTAATCCTGGAGTGATCTGTACTCCGGCATATTATATTCTCCGGTGTATCCCAAAACGCATAGCAGGACGCATTTTGGATTCTTGATGCTTATCTCGACTCTGACCAGATTTGATATATTTAGAAGGGAATTGCACTATTGTAGTGATCCTAGATAGTAATTGTCCGGTTGGTTGGTGGGTCACAATTGACCAGGGTTCAGGTTCGATTATGGGGGTGAGGCCGCTGAGAAAGTAATTTCTTGAGAATTCCCTAGTCAGATGGCCTCGACTGACCGTCGAACCAAAAAATTGATTGTCACCGAGAAACGGGAACAAAAAAAGATGCTTACAACGAAGATGATACTAACTATAACTATAAACGCGATGCAGAACAAATTATCCATTCGCAGAACCTTCAATATCATAAAACAAACTACAGAGAAAGCCCTCGCCATAAACAAGTTGTCGAGGTTCTACGGCAATCGGCCATAACCCTAAAGCGATCAGATATTTTGCCATTAGAAACTCTAAAAATAACGAAAAAATTATCAAATAGAAACACTATCCATCAAAATATCGACACCAAGACCATCAACCGTTAATATTCACCGAATTTCATCCGATCTACGTAAATACGAAGAGAACATAAACGTTCAAGAAAATCAACCTAGGGTTCATGAAAATCAGATCAGAGAGAGAGAGAGAGAGAGAGAGGGGACCGAGAGGGTGTTCCAACTTGAAGGAGCTCTTGGCCATGGATTGATGAAAACTGGAATCTATGGAAGGCTAAAAGAAGCAGCAAAGAACAATTGATTAGGGTTTTTGCCTCCACAAAACAAAATAAAGCAGAAAAAGGAAGAAGATTTTATACGGCAGAGAGAGAGAGAGAGAGAGAGACTGTACGCCAACTGATTGGGTGTATGGAATAAATTAATTGTGCAGCCAGGCCTGAGGCCCAGAATCTGGAAACAAAGGGCCCAGACAAATTCCATTTCCCAGTCCAACAGACACTAGGCCCGTTCTGGTTTCCAAGAGCTAGGGCTATAAACGAGCCGAGCCTGCCGAGCTTTATCGAGATGGAGCTAGGCTCGTTTAGTAAACGAGCCAAAAATTTGAGCTCAAGCTCACCTTAAGTCGAGCCTTTAACGAGTCGAGCTTAGACATTTATTAAGCAAGGCTCTATAATCAAGCTGAGCCTCCCTTAATAAGCCGAGCTTTTGTCAACTCGGCTAGTTTACTGAACAAGCCGACAACTCAAGCTCGAGGTTGCGAGCTACTTAGTTCATTTGCAGCCCTACCAAGAGCCTTCTTACTCTTACAATATATACTTTATCCGTTCCTAAATGATAGTCTACTACGAAAAGAATTTTTCGACAAAAAAAAATTCCAAATCTCGACACCAAAGTGAATATCGACTGTCTCATTTACAAACGAAGTATTGTTAGTACTAATAACTTTTAGTAATCACTTGAAATGATTTTCCTGATCGAGTTTCCCAGAAAATATGCGCTTCAAAATTCATCTTGTGGTTTACTTTTAAAATTGTAGTAGTTTTATTTATTATAATTTGAAGCTTCAAAAGTTTATTTTAATAAATGGAAATAGAGTACAAAAATCATTCTCCTTCAAATATCTCCAAACTGTTTGTTGGTTCATAATACACCAATACTAGCTAGCCACAGCCCACAGATAACCGATAAACCGATTATGTTCATTACTGTACTTGGTTTTTAAATTTAGAGTGCTTTAAATACATTGTCATGCTAAGCCGACTCAGTAAACCGATCGGCTTACACTTGTTATCCTTTATTATAACTCTACAAGAAAGCGTACTTATTTACGCATTGCTTTTATTTGTTTTACCTTTTTATAACGGTGACTGAACTTTCTTTCCAACAATTTATGAATTCAGATATTTGTGCTCGTTAATAAAATATTGCGTCTACATTCACTTACATACAATAATCTTTGAAAATAAAGTGGAGAACACGATGATAATTGCGGTCGTTTTGTATAATCCTGTTAATGTAACAGTTGGCGGGCACTCCACTCAGGGGTTCGGATCCTACCGACCAATTTCGTCCAGTTTTTTTTTTTTATTTGGGTCGTTCAAAAGTATTTTCGACGGTTTAAATTTATTCGGGAGTGTTTTGGATATTTTGTAAAAAAAATTTATCCGAAAAAAACTGGACCGTCCAAAAGTGTTTGAACGATCCCGATGCAAAAATCTGAACGAAACTAGTTGGTAAAGACTAAACGGGATCTGTTCCTCCAAATAGGTAGAGTGTAAAACAACATCAAACAAATGTTGCTTTTTAGTAGTAGGTGATGAGATGGGTCTCATAGGTCCAAAAAACAAAAGAAAAAGGTCATGGCACATAGTTTATTTCTTTGATTTTTGTTTTTTTTGTCCAGGGAAGAAGCCCATTTGCTTTTTTTGACAAATTTAACAAGAGGGTGAGGTGCATAAATATAAATATAAATTTGTCTGGAGGTTTTTGCTCTTTTCTTCTTTCAAGAAAACCTACACTAGCCTAATCTAATAGACCTACGATTATAATCGAACCCAAGATCTCATTCAAGGAAAGGGAGCACCTTACTACTCGGGCAACCCTTTGTTCTCTTCCGGGAGATCACAACTGTTTGACCTAGTTTTTTTTTTTCAAATTAGCAGCAGACAAAACAGTAGTAGTTACATAGGCTAATTCTTAGTACCCTTTCTTTTCACCAACCAATTTTTCAGATCTCACCATTAGAATGTATTTTGGTATTCCCCAAGCAACCTTTAAAGAGTAAAAGATGATTGAGTGATTCAAACTCAAAGCCCTAGTCCCTCTCCCTTTGCCTTTCAAACATGACACTCGAATAAATAAAACTGTTGAACGAGCTGAATTCGTTTCATTTCATTTTATAAGGATGTCACGTATATATATGTATCAAAGAAAAGTGTGACTAAGAACTTGAATAAGCCCCCTTGTGGTGTATCTTCCAACTCTTGGTTGGATTCCCTTCCCCTTTTTCCCATTTTAAATAAAATTCTTTTTGCTGATAAAAAAAAAAAAGAACTTGAATAAGCCATAAGGATTTGCAGATTTGGTTATGAAGGAGAGAGACCATAGAACATCATCACTGTCTCAACTGAAATCATGAAAGGGATATAAAACTACTCAAAAGTATAGAACACAATTGCACAGGAAGCAAAAGGCAGAATATCCCTCTTATTAGGAAACCTTTATCATGGGCATCCAGATGCAAACCAATGAATTGTGCTTAATTTTATACAGCCTATTCTGCTGCTGCAGGGCTCCCTCTCTCCTCAGCTAAAATGGAGAAAACTCCCAGCATCTCTCTCTCTCTCTCTCTCTCTCTCTCTCTCTCTCTCTCTCTCTCTCCTATTTTACGGTTTGATGATACATACAGTTCTATATGATTCCTCCAGAGGTTGGAAGAAACGACACGTGTTCAATTAAAAAGCTGCACTCCACAAAGCATTCTCGCCTTCTCCACACCGGCGGTGAACCTCCTTGATTCTCTCGACGGATTTGCAGATCCCGCTGCAGCTCCAATCGAAGGAAGCGACACAGATGTTGCCCGCCTGAGCCTTCCATTCACAATCTACGGTAACATTTGAAAACCAAACTATTAGTCTCACATTCTACAAAGTTCAGGCACCAATGCTTTATTTCCTTCATATTACATAGCAATATGATTGTGAATCTGGCGACAGCAAAATAGACCTTGGCACCAGCTCTTGTTGTTTTAACCTTATACAAATTAACGACTATGATAAAGGAACACTTGCTACTCAAAATTGTCAACCTGTTTGAGGGCCTGGTGTGTCGGGTTTTTTATGCAACATGAGAGCATTGTGTTCTGGTGTATGCAATAGCTACTTGCGCTGGTTCTGTAATCTTTGTACTGTAATTTTCATTATTATTAATGAATTTCTTGCCATTCTCTAAAACAAAAATATATGTTACCAAAATATCATTACCAGGTGGGGTTCCGCAACATAATCTCCGGTCGTCGATATGCTCCACATCCAGGCCAATAAACCAAGATCCCAGTGAAACGTCCTCATTAGCATACTTGTGTAGCACGTGCCTAATAAGATTTGTTACAAGTGTATAATCAACAAAAGGCAGATACAATTACTTTCTCATTGCACGTCAAGAGGTCACTTACTGGTTTATTGATACATAGGTAGCCAGATCTTTCGAAATAGCATATAGCTGCCCGGTAGCATGCCGGAAATACTTATTTCCCTCCTCACCAAATTTCCAGTATTCAGGTTCATGATATCTCACTCCCCTATTTACCAGAAAGCAAGTTAGAAATAAGAAGCAAGAATGAGTTGGCGAGGAGAGAAGCTTGGCGTACTTTTGAGCTAGGACTGGGCCGGATTTCATGCATCCAATGTACACCCGAGGTTTTGACCGATGCCTTGCTAAAATTGTTCCTAATGTTGCTGCAGTTGCGGAAGAAGTTGGCACGAGAAAGAATTAAGGAAACGAAAATAGCAAGAGAAATAGACCCAAAAAGATTAACTAACAAAAGGTATTTTGAAATCCACGCGAAAGGTCAACTGAAAAGATGTAGTATCACTATCTCAACGTAGTTTATAACAAGTATTATATCAAACTACATTGCTCTGATACTACCCACAGATTTTCAACTTCAAGCACGGTAAATGGAATGATCTTTTAGGAGAATCTCCGGAAAACTGCTCTGATCGATGCATAAGTAGCCACTAGCTAACTAATATTCAGTTTGATAACCTGCTACTAAGAATCAATCTTTGTTGTGCCTTGTTGGCAAGCAACAAACTGCTTTTGTGCATGGTAGGAGGATTGGGGATAATATCTTGTTGGCCCATCCGCTTCTGCGCAACAATCACAGGAATAAAGGTATGCCTTGTTGCACTCTCTTTGTTGATTTGATGAAAGCCTATTTTACCTTGAGGTGGGATTTTTTGAGTGTGGTTTTGGACACTTTGGGCTTTCCCGCAATGGTAGGGCAGTGGGTAGTCTAGGGTTAATGCCAATCAACAAAGGAACAACTTAGTCATGTTGTATATAGGAATATGTGTGAATGAGTGCATGTAACAAGACAAGCGGACTTTAGTCCATTCTTACTGATCAAGCAATTAGATAAATTTTCCAACTTAAAAGTTCAAATACCATACTCTAGCGAATGTTGAAAATAAGAATGAAAAAGCACAAAAGTCCACATTCCACCATGATCAGCAACTTTACCTATATTTACATGAACGTCATCATCAACTTTGACATAGAAATCTGCATCCCACATAGAAACAGCAGTAGCGAAAAAGATCTTCGTCTTGGCTGAAAGTTCAAGGTACCCCTCAACATGTTCCTGCACATACACATAGAAGGTGAGAACCAGTCGATTGCCTTCGTTGATTACCATACAAGGACAATGATTGAACCTTGTGTGTCAACGAGGCTAGCCCCCCTCATAGACTAAGGCAGGGTTTCATTCAAGAGAATGAAGCTCGAACAGGACAGTGAAGCTGGAAAGAGGTGTGCTAAACTAATGAAAGGATGTGAATCATCATTCACCAATTGGGTTTAATGAGCATTCGGTTGCGATGCCATGAGTGAGACTGGCCATTTTTCTCCCTTCTACACACATTTATTCTGGTGAAACAAACACTACCTGAGGCTCTATTGTGGAAAGTTGCAAAGCCTTCGGCATTGTATGCGCGCCCCTATTCACAAGCCTAGGGGGTGAGTACAACTCGAAGATTAATTGAGAGAAAGACCACCAATCGACAAAAAGAGGCAGATTAGTGTCTAGGGATTGGTGTGTGTGTTTTGGCGCAAATGCAGGCATCTTGTCTGGTGAGATTTGTGACAATTAAGGTGGAGGTATACATGTGTGCAGTAGTGTGTAATAGCAAATAAGACAATCACTGAAATGTCAACGTGACAGAATGGCAATACCAGCCTCAGTAGGTCTCCGTGCTTCTTGTCTTCTGCTTCAATAGCTCTATCAAGAATACCACCTGATGTAGCACTGGAGGACCATACGTGTCATTCATCAAAAGGAAGGAAATTAGAACAAATCCCAGATATACTGCATAATACACAATCAAAATGTTTGCATGAAGTATTTTATGCTTCAAAAAGTCCTCGTCCAATGCATATAACTTCCCCTTTGAGCAATTGAAATAATTTTTCCAAAGGGCTTCTGTTATATTTTTTATTAGTTAAACATGTTTAAACTTTGCATACTATTTTATCCAAATAGAAAAAAACACAAGAAAACATGACTGAAGAGATGAGATAAACCTAAGAAGGCCAAAAATGTTTAAATGCACACCGCAGTTTTGAGTACAAACCTACCAATGCTACCATCCCCATTGAATTGCATGCTAAAAGTAGTGTAATGGTGTAAAATATAAGTTAGGTTTGTTGTTTGGTACATACTATAAGTTAGGTATGTAAACTTTCCTTTACATAGTATAACTGCTCACATACTAACAGAGGTGAACAAGTTGCTAGAGTTCTTAATCCATAACGGCATTCCATTTTCTCCATGGCATCACATACCTGTGACCAATTACAAATCGAACTACGATGCCCTTTTCTTCCTCAAGCTTCGTTCTTTTATCACCTGATTTCATACCATTAGCACAAAGAAAATTTAAGTACTCGGCAGCAGAATTCATTAATGCAAGAGAAAATGCAGCAGATTTCATGAACCTTGTGGCATCCAAGTAGCACGGACCGAGTCTCTTCTCTTTCGGCTGCTAAAAGCAGTGTTAATACCTATGACCATCAGATATTTTCGCTTCCTAATAGGTTCAGAAATGCTCGGGTCTCCAGAAATGGGGGAGCCACCAAGTATCGAATCCTGCACAGCCCTTGCAGCAGCTAATTCCATCTCCAAATTCGAAATCGTTTTATCAAGTGTCCTGCACATCAAAGGTGGCCACAAATTCATGTTGATAGCCAGACGATATTATTTTCAACCTCAATGCCCTCCAACAATAATGAAACCTATATAACTTACTGAATGGCATTATGTGTCTTTGAAACCTCCCCTAGGATGTCCTTCGACTCTTTCCTTTCTCCCTTCTGATGAAATCATGAAAAAATTAGTCGGGTTAAAATCCCAAGTAGCCACTATAGAAACGATATAGGGCACATTTACACAGGAAAAACATAGATAACTATGCGATATGAGGTACATGAATAACTAATATGATTATATAATCTCGGTTACATTCAGTACTCACTATTCTGGGATCACAGCCCTCTGAGACTAACTTTAACCTTTCATCTTCTGTCGCCATTCTCCTTGATATGCCTTTAACTTCTGGCACTGCCCACATCCTATTAACAAAGAATCTCGATTATGGCATGCATGAACAAGAAGCTGTACCTCTATGCAACAAAATGAAGAAATAGGCAATAATAGGTATCCCGCAGTAAATTCGAACCTAAATTGTTTTGGTCCAATTGCCAAAACCCATAGGGAAATTTTTGAATCTAACATGCCGATATGGATCCCTGTGCTCTAGAACTCAGTATGTAAACTGGCAAACTTACAATCCTCCTACGCTGTATTTGGATCGTGGATTTTGGATGGATTTGCCAGGGGAAACGGGAACGATATTAACTGACCTTACCTTATTTTGCTCATTAACTTTTTGTCTTTTCCTTAATATATTCCTTTCCTTCTTTGTTATCTCCACAATGCATGAACCAAACACAGCTTCTAGTGTGCAGGTTCTGACTTCTGCATGGGTAAGTTCATACATACGACATGAAACTGAACCCCTACACGCTGTCCCAACTTCCAACATGAAGATGGTGCAATCAGCTGAATAGATGACTTGACAAAAGAGAACCACAACAACGTGGGAAAGATTCATATATTTGTAGGTTATTTCTTGGCAAATTGATTTCCCTACATAGCAGACAACTGTGACCCTGAGCTGTGCATATGTGCGTATTACTAGAAAAAATAATCTCAATGTTTATGTGTTCACCATCACTTGGACTTCGGCAAGTTCCAATGGGTTCTTATCGTCGCCATATCCAAAAATATGACCTCTATGATCAACAGAAAGGGAACCGAAGGATAAACATGCATGCAGAAAAGAAAGTGAAAAACAGAAGCGTTTGAGACAGTAGTTGAATTAAGGACATATGCAGGGACTGGGGCTTGTGGGGTGACCACCTCCCAAAATTCTTCCAAAACCCGATTGTGAGAGTGTAAATTCAAATACTATAGATTCTGCCTTATAGAAAAATGCAACATCTGAAAAGCATAGCCCGCACCCTTTGCAAATAATGATGACAGATAATGATGACAGATATCAGCCTCTAATATGTCTATCCAAAACCAAGAATAACAGTGGAATCGAACCATTGGACACATTTATTCAATCTAAACTAGTATCACAAATTTCAGAGTCGTACTAATCTTTCTCCTTTTTTCCTGCATAGGTAGTAGATCCCTAAGATTGTGAGGAAGTGGACAAAAATAGGAACACAGAACGCAGGGAGAAAGTGCACCGAAGAAAATCAGAGATACATGAGTGACTCGGATTTAAGCTTAGTGCAAGAGGGACAATACCCAATGCGAATCTAAGTCGCAAATTGATTTGTCTCTCTGCAGGCATTTTTCCCTGTGGAGGTAGCATTGCTTGAGGGGAACTCATAAACCCACAATACCGAAAAACAAAATTTCTTTTGAAATAATTGGTACCCATTTTATCAAATCCGACATATCCTGATATCCACATACAAGTCAAAATCAAATAGAACTAGCAAGTGGAACATATCCGGCTTGGGAAATTCAAAATTTTCGTTGAAACAATTGATAATCATTTTATCAAATAGCACGTTTTCACCATGCAAGTCAAAATCAAGTGGAACTTACCCTAATTGAAACATATCCAGTTGGGCGAATTGGAAACACAAAAACCGAAATTTCATCGAATAAATTGAAACCCATTTCATCAAATCGCACCTATCCACCATACAAGTCAAAATCAAGTAGAACTACCAATTGGACCATGTCCATTGGGAGAAATTCGAAACTCAAAAAAACGGAAATTCTTCGAAACAATTGATACCCATTTCATCAAATCCAACATATCCACCGTACAAGTCAAAATCAAAGTAGAACAACCAACTGGAACATATCCAGTTGGGGAAATTCGAAACACAAGAACCGAAATTTCATCGAAACAATTGATACCCATTTCATCAAATCAACCATATCCACCATACATGTCAGAATCAAGTAGAACTGCCAATTGGAACATATCCAGTTGGGGAACAAAAAACCGAAATTTCGTCGAAACAATCGATACCCATTTCATCAAATCAAGCATACGCACCGTACAAGTCAAGCCAAACATATTAGAAATTTAGAATTACCCACTGGAAAGTAATGGTTAAAGATCAGAAGCTAACCGGTCTGTGAAAAGCATTCCAGCACAGAAGCATCCAAAACAAAGCAAAAGAGTCAATTTTCGAGACATCACACTCTTTGAGCTCGACTCTAATCCTCTGCTTTTCCAAGACATTGCGCTCTTTCTTTTCTTCAGCCAAAACAGTTAAGCTAAATTCGTACCCATTTCGAGTCCCGAGTCAACTCGGCTCAATAAACCGCTCAAACAGATCCAAAGATCAGTTTTTTGCCCGATTCAACGCCGACCCACTTGGCAGACAGCTCTAATTAAGAGAGAAACAGTGACAGAGCACAAATTAGCTTTGAAATTTTGGGTTCCCTCTGAAAATTGAATCTATGGCAGTGGAACAGAGAAAAAGGAAAAGCAACAGCAGTATAATCTTTGTGGGATGGACTTTCTCTCTCTAAAAGACTTGTCTTTACTTCTTCTCTCTTGGTGTAGAATTGAGACGACCCACCAACTGGAACTACTTCAACAGACAGGCTTGAATCAAAAAAAACAAAAATCTTAAATTACGATTACGTCCTTAACAAAGCTCCGGTGTGACTGTGTGAGTCGTGACGTACAGTAAAATTGTCGGTCGAGGGAATGGTTATTCAATATTCCCTGCTGCTCCTGGACGTTGTTGTACCTTTCAAAATGTTCTACAGTTCTACACTATTACAAATTTACAATATTTGGAGAAGCCGCGAATAAGTTATTTACGACAGCGCACAGTCTTAGTCGTCCATCTCGATAATGAATAGTTGAGGTATGTTTTTAAATTTAGAACTGATAATAAATATCTCTGACCAATAATAATTTATTTTTAATCCAAATTATTCAAAATATTTTTGAACACGTGAAATTGGGCGGTGTAAAACTTAGTTTACAGAACATCCGTTAAATTTCATCTTATAGGACATGTCTTGCACGCAATCCATATAAAGGGACTGCACGGTGCAATTAGCCAATTGTTGTTCATGTCAGTTTCATTTTTATAATCGTAATCGTAGAGCTCTTCAAAAACTTGGGCCATTATTTGGCCACACTGATTAATATTTGATTGGAATGATTAGTTTTTAATATTAAAAATGGATTTGATGGGTTAAGGCCCGTTTCAAAAACCTTCTTAAAATATAGTACTTACTTTGAAGCTTCTTAAAGAAAAATAAGAAGGGTCATTTCACAAAATCCAAATAAAAAATTTATTTCACATTTTCAAACTCAAAAATAATGTAAATGAAAAAAAAATTCAATTTTTTGTTGCACAGTATTAAAGATCTCAATGAGATCTATCAAACAAGATCTATATTGATAAGAAAATTATTTGCTTAAACACATGATTTTTGAGCTTGAAATTGCCTTCCTAAAAAATAAGGAGTTGTGCTATGAGTAATGAGCGCCGAGAAGGAAAATCGTACCGACGGCCTCGCCGGGCCGTCTTCGGCCACCCGATAGCCGATCTGAACCGTCCAAAAATTCTATAAAAAAAAACCCGAGAGGGCTAACGTGGGAATCAACGGCATTCGAGGTGTGTAGGGTGCTTGATTCGAGATCCGAGCACCACTTTTCGTGTGAAATCATATACACGAAAAAGGGGTGCTCGGATCAAGCATCCTACATACCTCGGATGCCGTTGATTCCCGCCTACGGCCCCTTCGGTTTTTTTTTTTAATAATTTTTGGACGGCTCGGATCGGCCATCCGGTAGCTGGAGACGGCCCGATGCGGCCGTCGGTACGATTTCCCTCCCCGGTGCCCATTGGTACCTATATAAATTTTGAAAAAATAAATACATTCTCCATATTTTTGTGGAACAAGCCTTATTATTGAACAAAAAATAAGTTCTTATTCACGTTCTAGAATGGGCCCTAAGTGTGGCTAAATCCGTTTTCAGAAACATAAATGCACTTGATTAGGTACTGATTATTAAAGTGATGTTTTTCATGGCTAAAGTTCTCGACAAATTCTAAGACATAAACGGTTTTGATCATAAAAATAGCAAGACATAAGCCTAAAATCGGCCAATTTCACAGTGCGGACCCTAGAAGGGAATGTGGACAAGTCAATTCCATATTGATGCTCCGTCAAGCTTCTCTTTAGGAGTAGTTTTATTTCATTTTTATAAAATTTAAAACGTTTTAAAGATCTCCATATTTATCTATAGATAGACTAGTGTTAATCTGTGCCTACGGCACTACGTATTCCGGTTGGAAGGGGATAACAGTTGTGTGATTTAGGTGAAAACCATGGACACTTAATCGGGAAGTGGGAGGATGCACTACAGCCTTTGGATCAAATGAATCTAAGCTGTTCTAACAATTTGTCCCCACACTCTTCTGTTTTATAGTAATAGAGATAACACGGATCCAAATGTAATTTATATTTAAAATCACATCAAATTCTTGTATATATTATATTAAGTCCAGCAATCATCTTATAAATACTCCTACCTTCTTGCATAAAAGTCAACTAAGCAGTTTTAAATTTAAACTAATTTAAAAATTCCAAATGTTTTTTTTTCAAAATATTTTATAACATATTAAGTTTGAAGTTTAAAAATCTTTCTGATCTAACTATATTGAATTAGAAGTTTGAACATATTAGGATTTGAACCATGTTAAAAAATGCATAATGTGTAAGGTTTTAAATCTTTATTCATCAAATTTTGAGTTTTTTTTTTTTTTAATCTATCTTAACTTGATTTTGTGTATTTCACGTATTCGGAAGAATGACCTATTTTGCCTCCCTTCTCTATGGTTGATCAGATATTAATACGAAAATGATTATACTTATTGTAAATACCAAAATACATATGATAAAGTTGAGATTACTCAAAAGGTTAAAAGTGTTATGGTCCAAATTCGCACCCTATTCGCCACAGCATAGTTTGTGGGGTACAATTTTGATCTTGGTTTTATAAAAGGAGTTGCTTTTAATGACACCGCTCACATTGCGAAAATGCACAAAATGTCATTTTCTTTAGAAGAGTGATCAGTACATACGAGTAATGTATAAACTCAAACAATAAAATTATATTTATTCACTCAATAGCAGTGATTGCTATTTTACGTAAATATAATTAATCAAGAATCTTTTATACATTCGAATGGCAGAATCTTGGGCTTGTGTCATGGAGCTGGCTCCCACATCGGGAGTTTGGAGTTGTGTGTGTGTTAAAAGAGTCCATCTTATCTTCTCTAGTAAGCAATTGCTTAAGTGAGTGGTTAAGTAGAATTACTCTCTTGCCCCTCCAACCCCCAACATCCCCCCACCCCCCCCCCCCCCCCCCCCCCCCCCCTCCCACACACACACACACACACACACACACACTCCACAAAACCCACAAAAAAAAAACGGACAATTGATGACTTTTCATAACAATAATACTATGGACATGCTTATCGGCCACCCTGACAGTGGACAACATGCATGTCATGTTCTTTAAAATAAAGTCTTAACATCTGTTGGTTATGATAAAATCTAATTTTCTACTTAAGCATATTTCAGTGAGATGACATAAACCAATTTATGTGTTAGTGAGCCAATCAATATGAATTTATTTATCTTCATATTTTGCTTTTGTTAAGTAATTGCCAAAATAAGTAGGAATTAAAATAAAGTCTTAACATCTGCTGGTTACCATAAAATCTAATTTTCTACTTAAGCGTATCTCGATGAGATGACATAAACCAATTTATGTGTTAGTGAACCAATTCGGTCTTGCTATTGTCAGCCCATTGGATTGACGATAAGCACATTAAAATGCAAGAAAATATGTGTTTCTGTTTATTTTTTACACCCCTTAATACACATTTACACATCTACTATTCTCAGCCCATTGGGTTGATTTTAGAATTTTCATATTTTGACTTTTGTTAAGTAATTGCCAACTAAGTAGTAGGAATTTCAGAACAATCCACGCATTAACACCGGGTCCCCCATAGCAGTCAGTACAAGCCGAAGCACTGGTCACCACTGTCCGAAGGGTCAGTCCCGATTGGTTGGTAGATTTGTTCTCCGTACAATTAATCAAAATTTGATTTTTGAGGTCAAAGAGTAAAAAAGTAATTTCTTTTGAATTTTTTAGTCCCGGCATGAATGATCTGTCTTTGACTAGATTAGCTGATATGCGTGTAAGCTGACCCAAACACCCTTAAATGTAGCAAAAAAAATGGAATCGGCTCCTCTCCAGATTTGCTCTCCCATTCCTGTCCAATTTGCATTTTTGTGGGCCGCTCATGATACTAGGCCCACAACAATGATCGAAACCGTTCATGTTGTAAATCTCGTCGAGAGCTTCAACCACACCCAAATCATGTTAATCGAATACCATTTGATACTTGATCAGCACACATTTATATTTAAAAAACACACCCAAAGGGGTTCGAATCCAGTGTGAACAATATATTCTTTTGAATATAAATGTGCGCCGATCAAGCATCAAACGGTATTTGATCAATATGATATTTGGTGTAGTTGAGGTTCTTGACGAGATCTACAATATCAACGATTCCGATCATTTTTTGTGGATCCAGTATGGACCCACAAAAATACAAACTGGACAAGAATGGGAGAGTGCAAAACCGAAGAGGAGCCGGGTAAAAAAAAAAACTAGTCGCCATTATAGAAAATAGGGCCCTATAAATTAACTAAAAGTATATCTATCCTAGTCTACTCATTAGCACAAATTTAGAATGCCATAGGTTACAAGTAGTAATAAGTATTCGATTGTACTTGTTTGTTTATAGTGTCATAGGTTCCTTTATGGCAATCTCAAAACATTCTAAATAAACGGCTTCCAATGGGATCCATTGGAAAACTCATAAATTAAACAAACAAACAACTAATTTCGATCAAGTTTGAAAAACATCTCCTCCTCCTCCTCCTCTCCAATTTCCACAAAGAATATTTTGTAACATCCCCATTATTTCCTTTCATTATTGAAGTATTTTTCTCTATTATTGGAGCTTGTCTCATGTTGACCAATTATTTAATATCTCTAAAGTCGATATATGAGTTTGAACGGTCTTTCTTCTCATTATCAATTAAGTTGAATTTTGATATACTAAGGGGTGGTGTTTTGATTGGATCTCCTCCCTTGGACCTCCTGAGTTAGGCCTAGACTGAGCTCTTTTCTTCTCGACATAACTCTGCAAAAAGGGAACCGCTTTATTGCCAAGTCGGCTGGAGATGATCGATAAGCACTTCGATGGCTAAGTAAGTTCCAATTCAAGTAAGAAAAGTACATAGTTGGAGAAAGTAAGAACGACGTACTTCTCTGGGGTTCAATGTGTATCTTATATAGGGGATTACTTACTTAACCTCCAAGATAGCTTGTGTCTCCCATGACATCAAAAATAACCGCTTCTTGGTCTGACATCATTCATAACGATTGTGGAGTGCCGTGCTGTCAGGAAGCACGTGACCAAGCCACGTGAATAAACCAAGGCAGGTGCCACATAGTCGGCCAAACACCTCAGCACGGAGGTGTCGCTGCCTTAACTACACATCGCCTCGCAAGACCAGACCCGACAGCTAGACCATCCCGCAAAGCTCCATCCCGGGCGACTTGTTTGGTCGCACATGGGTGTATATTAGTGGTCGGGCAGCCTGTGCCTTCCCCAGCTCGGACCCATTCGGATCGACAACTCGCTATCCGGCCCACTACAAATATGTTAACACGATATCAAAACAAGACTATGAGGTTATTGTTTACCTCTCCACCGGAAGAATGTCATAATAAAATATTATTACATTCAAAAGCTAACATGTAAGTTTAAACTTTTAACAGTCCCTCCACCTTTTGTTAGATAAACTTTGAATTGCATGATTTAAATCCTATATGATGCTAGCTAGTCTCCTTTTTTTTAAGGTTTATAGATAGATAGAGATTTCTCAGTTGCATGCCATAGCTTTAGAAAGGAGTTCATCATTTCCAACTTTCTTAATTAAATCCCAAACAACAATAATGGGGGTTGTTCTGATGCACACATGGTGCACGTGCAAGGAACGTGGCTCGCCTAATTTACAGGTCGAATGCCAACTTCAAATATGTTAATGTGATAGAGACAAAATAAAAATAATAAAAAAAAATTTAAAGAAAGAAAAAGAAGAAATAAAAAGTTGACAGGAAAAGCCCAACAAGATAACATGGTCCATGTGCTTCAAAAACTTATGCTTGGCCCAGTTTGGGAAATGCTAAAAACTTACTTTAATTTTTGCAACTTTATTTTCCACTTATTCTTCTTTCTTTTTAAATTTATTTCGCTTTTCATTATTCCATGAATATATATAGGGGTGCGCGTGGGACCCACTTTAAAATATTGGTACTTTGGACCGAGCACTTATAGTTATCGGATTATAATTTTTAGCGAAGCCATTAGAAAAAATATTTTGAAATTAATGAACAGTTCTGATCGTTTGTGAGGAACCCAAAACTAGGCCTCGTGCCAATCTGTACACCATTTGGGCAATCTGTCAGTAACCATTATACGAGTTGTTGTTCAATTCGACCATGTTTGCGATGTCCATCAAATTTGATCACTTTTAGTATGATACATATTTGTTGATGTTTTTTAAGTTTTTTTTTTATTATTATTATCAAATTATAGAAATGTTTAAGATCATATTTTTTTCTTTTTTGATCCGTTGTTGAAGATCGTCGAAACACATAAAAGCTGTACGTTTGAGAGCCATTTTCAACAACAAAAAATGCAAAAACCAATAGAATTTTGGTCCGATGAATCAATCCCATATACTAACAAAGCTTTCTTATATAGTAAGTATAATTCTTTCCATGGTCCCACCTGAAAATAGAGATGTCTTGCTTGATGATAGAAAAAGTGGCTGTCCCTCCACCAGGACACTTCGGAGTTATTTGGTAACTATTCTGAGAGAAGTTTTGGGATAATAAGTAGAGATTTTTTTTTAACATACGGCATACATTAGTGGGGGTTAGCAGGGTGTTAAACCGGGGGGTCAAAGGCTATCCATAACTCTAAACCTCAAATCAGTTTCTCGTGGGACTCGAACCCAAGTCACCACTGGGGGAAAGAAATGAGACAACCAACTTGACAAGTTTGATTTGTCCTAAATTGGATAGATAAAGAGACGAGAGTAACAAATCGAGAGAAAACTTATTAGAAATCATGCGCGCTAAAAGAGAGAAGATGGTGGAAAGATTATGAAAACCCCAAGTGAGTGCCTTCATTCGTCCAAAACCACTCAAATACTAGTTTTCTATACTTTCTAACTGGCATGTGGCTAGTTGGGCCTACCCTGACCATGTAAAGGCATACTTAGAGGCCCAATTGAAAATGATAAAGATTATTTGGTCAAAAGGTACATCATGGGCTAGGCCCATTATGTCAACATGATTGTCTCACTGGTCAACACAATGGCAAAGTGACTTGTTTGGAACTTGGAAGGGTGGTACTTAAGGGGTGTTTGTTGGCCACCTAATTGTTGCATTGTTGATTTTTCATTTTCACATATTCGAAGTTTGCTCGCAAATTATGAAATCCGTTCCGTCAAAATGCATTATCGAAAATAAACTGGAGAATGCATAATCCAAAAATCATACGTGGATGAGCTATTTAAATGCTAACTACACTTTCACACACACAGCATTTCTGTAAAATTTATTCTACATATATCGTCCACAATCTAGAATCTAACAAGACCAAGCAGCTAAAGTAGCGATGATTTGGCTCCCAATCACCATCTTAACCTCAAAGTTATCGCTATCTTAGCATCCCGTGTCAACACCCAAATCTTTATGGGTCAGGTTGATTGACCAGATTAAACTTAAAATTCAATTAGTAATGCAGCGGGAGTGCATTTTTCATTTCGAAAATACAACATCTTATGGATACTTCATATCAATCATATCTTCATGAACCAATCGTATAAAAAATTGACGTACAATATTTTAGACTGCAATTTTGTTCACCATTACCCTCCCTCTTATTAGTTGAAATAATGTAGGTCTCACCCATCCAATACACTTTTTGGTATGCATGACATCATTTTATGGTGGGATCCACACCATTTCAACCAATAAGAATGAGGGTAATATTCACCCTCTTAAATGAAGAATGAACAAAACTCAACTCAATATTTTAGGATGAATGATATTATCAATCTCTTTCGTATTAATTGGGGGATTTATTCATCTCATAAAACTTTATATCCCATCACTATTAATCATTCAACTCAAACCTAGCCTATAGTCTATAAACGATGAAAAGAATTCCAATGTCTTTGGCTAAGAAAGAATAAGAAAAATTTATCCTATATGAAGTTGCATGTTCGAATCCCAAGGGGGTCAAACATTTTAAACCTTTCGGCTACTAGAGGATTTGATCAGTCATTAATTTTAGAATTCCGAAATTAATCGAGATACTCTTAAGCTGATTTGGACATCCATTATAAGAAAACAAACAAACACGCCCGAAGTGCAAATGACATCGGCAAAACCATTCGGAAATTAATCATTGATCGTTGTCTGACTCGTGAAAAAACAGTCTGGATTACTCGTACGGACACCAAAAACGTTTTGTTGGGCCCATGGCCTGCCTCTGTTGATTCCTTACCGAGTTCGGATCCCCTGTCTGACCCCTTTCATACAGGCACTAGTTTTATCCTTCTTGGCCTTTGATCTCGCAAATCAACAGTTGAGATGGACCGTACATTTTTAGCGGATTTTTTCTAGAATTGCTCAGCCCATCTCAACCATTAATTTATGAGATCAACGACCGAGAGAAAGTCGAATAGACCCCTGTCCGGAGGGGGGGATCTCGTGGCTTCTTTACAACAATTAGGTGGGCGCACAACTGGCCCACTAACATGTTGAAGCAACCAATGGGCAGTTCCATCTAACCGCAATCATTGAGGCCTTGAGGCCCACATGTTTCTACATCTCTATCGTGCAAATTGCACTTGATTGTGCGGTCATCATGACCAATAGGACCGTAAACAAGCTAAGATTAGTAATTTATTAAACAAGATTTTTTAATCTAACCTACCACTTTCCTCTTTCAAGAGACACAGGCTCGAGTCCCTCGTGGACGGTTTGGGGTCAGGGTATGGATGGTTTCTGCAACCCTATGTGCTAACCGAACACATCTCGCTAACCCCTGCTAAATATATCGTGCGGCAAAAAAAAAATTTATTCTAGCCGAGTCTCTTTTAACAAACTGAAATCTCGAGCTTGGTTTATTTACCAAACGAGTCAAGTCAAACCGAATGTTAACAAGTGGAACCGAGCTCACGAGCTGCTCAATTTGTTTACAGCTTTAATGGCGACTAGTTGCAACTTGTATTTCCGGATGTGAAAACTTTATGTGGATATACATCTTCTTGTTTTTGGGTAAATATACAACTTCTTGTTCTTTACTCAAAAGGTGTGTTGACATCATTCGAAAAAAAAAGAGAGGGAAAAACAAATTACAGTAGAAAAAATGGTAGGGGTGAGCAAAAAATTTATCAAACCGCAAATCCAGTCTATAGTTTGTGGGTTTTTAAGTAGTATGGTTTGGTCATGGGAAAAAATTAGAAACTGTATTATATGGTCTGGTTTGTGAGTTCGCGATTATGGTTAATTCCAAACCGATCTGAACCATATAATACATATACGTATATATTATAATTTAATTATGATTCACCAAATAAATATGGGAGCCTAATTAGTCAACTACTTTCCTAATTTATTGATTCTATTAAATCCACCTCAATATTTAGTTTTCCTTTCTTGCCAATATAATTCAGACTAAATTTCTACATATCCACAGCAATGTTTAGTTTTGTTCTAAGGTTTATGTTAGTGTGTTTTGGCAATTTGAGCGAAATTGGTTTTAATATAGTTTAGTTCAACGCAAATCATGGTTTACAATTGAAATCAAACCGTATTTTTTTGGTTTGAATTGGTTTGGTTCTATGCTTTTTGTGGGTTAGTTTGGTTATTCGAATTCGTAATCCGTAGATATTGATTTGGTTCTTGATTTATTATAAAACCGAACCAATTCAGACCATGCTTACCCCTAATAAATGGGAAATCATTTAGTGATCTACTAGTATTAATTAAAGCTAGGAAAGCTTTGGTCAACGATTTACGGTAATGTAGTTTTAGCTCACACAATTTGTTCATAAGTTTTTAATGTCAAATACCTAACTCACCTAGAGAGTAGATAGAATTCCAAATATAGTATAGGACCTAGGTTTCGACACGAATTTTCTTTTGTTATTTTTTAGCATTCCTTTTTTTGGTAATTTTTTGTTTTATTATTCTTTACTTTAGGTTTATATACTCGCAATGGGCGTCACCAAAGAGTGCCCGTGCACACACACACACACTTAAGCTTGATCGCTTTTCTATCGTCCATCATGTTTCGTCATACATGATTTTTTTCTATAATTTCTGAAATTCTTTTAAATTTCTTCAAGGAAAATGCTTAAAAAAAAGGTTGGAAAAAAGTTCTATTGAAAAGTGTAAAAAAAAAAGAGTTCATTTTGTGGCCATCAAAATTATAAAAAGTCAAAGATTATCAATAATGCCAAACCAGTCTCATTTTGTTCATAGCCACGGATAAAAATTTATGAGAAGTTTTTGGGTGCCGGGCAGTACCAACGTTGTAAGCGATTCCAGTCGTCCAAACATGTTTTGCACGCAGAGCCGGTCTTGAGCTCAAGCAAGTGTTGCGGCCACTTTAGGTCTCCAAAAAATTCTAAATTGTAAGGGCCTCTCCTACTTTTTTTTTATCCCTTATTTTTCATTTTCGATTTAAGCTCCCAAAAAGTCTAAATTGTAAGGGCCTCTCTTTTATTGTCCAACAAAAGAGATCCTATTTTTCATTTTCGATTCAAGCTCCTGAAAAGTCAGGGCCGATTTTGCATTGCATGGTCCGGATTTTAGAGAGAGTGGTCAGGTAAAAAGAAAAAGAGATGGAATAAATTTAGATTATCCAAAACACAATAGTTGCAATTGCCAACGGCTAAGTCGGCACCCAAAAATTTATAAAAATTTTAAACGTTCTAGGTCGGTGAGCACGTGCATCACGTTCACGTGCACTACATAAGTACATATCACAGGAGTATTACGTAGAAATCATCCCCCTCTATAAAGTGAGACTGACCCCTCTCTTCCAGACCAGAAAAAAAACAACAATGGCAAGAGCTCTCTCTCACTTCAATGGCAAACCAATTCTTTCTCTCTCTAAACCAAATCCTTACCATCCATCACCACCACCACCATCATCATCATCGGCTCACAAGCCCACGACGATCGCCATGGCCCAAACCAAATCTTACTGGGCCTCCATAGAAGCCGACATCGAGGCCCATCTCAAGACGGCCATCCCAGTCCGGCAACCGGTCGCGGTCTTCGAGCCCATGCGCCACCTGGTCTTCGCCGCGCCGAAAGCCAAGGCGCCGGCTTTGTGCGTGGCGGCGTGCGAGCTCGTCGGCGGCGACCGGGCTCAGGCCGTGGTCGCCGCCTCCGCTTTGCGCCTCGTGCATTCGGCGGCCCACGCCCACGAGAACCTTCCGTTGTTGGACAGGCCCAATCACAAGCCCCGGATCCATCATGCTTACGGCCCAAATATTGAGCTCCTCACCGGTGATGGGATTGTGCCATTTGGGTTTGAGTTACTGGCCCGATCCGTCGGGTCGGTTCAGAACAACTCGGATCGGGTTTTACGGGTGATTATTGAGATTACACGTGCCATAGGTTCGCAGGGGATGATCGACGGCCAATATCACGAGTTACAACAAGGCGCTCGACCCAACGAGGAGTGGATCGAACACGTGTGCATGAAGAAAGAAGGTGAGTTGCATGCGTGCGGGGCCGCGTGTGGGGCCATATTGGGAGGTGGAAGTGAGGAGGAGATAGAAAAGTTGAGAAAATTTGGACTTTATGTGGGGATGATGGAGGGGATGTTGAATTGGGTGGTAGGAAATGAGGAGGAGGGATTGATGGATGTAGTGGAGAGATTGAGAGTGATGGCTATCAAGGAATTGGAGAATTTAAGTGGTAGGAATGTTGAGCCAATTTCTAGCCTTGTTGAGGTTGCTAGCCTTTGCAATCTATAGAATTTCAGGTTATGATGGATGTGTAACTTGAGAGAAAACAATAATGCTATTACTATAAATACTAACACACGCGATCGCACAAACTTAGTCACTATAATCGCACAAACTCATTCTTTCTAGCCTTCACTACAATCGTACAAATTTGATCTTTCTAGTCTTGTGAGTGAGTTTGTGCGATTTGTGTGTGTTAGTGTTGATGGTTATAGAATTGGGGGAGAGAGAAAGGAGGGAAAGAATGGAGCATTTGGATGTATGAATGGACAAAAGAAAGGAGAAAAATATGGATGGCACGGGGTAAAACTTTATTTTAACTTGCTAAAATATTAAAGAAACATACTCCAAAAGAAAAAAAAATCCTTTTGTTGTGATTATGGTGTTGCCAAATTCTGGATGTCTCGAGTTGTAAGTTCTTCAAGATCCCTCAAGTGAGTTCTACAATATAAAGCAACAATTTTGTATCCGTCAAACGAACTTACAACGGAGGGAGAGGAGGTCACCCGTGGTGGTAATCACTAACTACTAACTCTACGTATGAAGAGGGTGAGTTCAATGATAGAAATTCAGGACTTGGTTAGACAATGCTCAAATTCGTGTCCCGATAGCCGGTTATCGAGGCTAAACATACTTCTAGCACCATTCACATGTGGTGAAACTTTAATGTCAATCCCAACATAAGTACAATAAAATTTCCTATAATCTATAGATAGTGATATAGTGTCGGATCAATATCAGAGGTAACGGATACCATCCATACACTAATGCACTATACCATTTAGTTCACCAAAGAAGAAAAGGACTTGGGTATGATCATAAGTAAAGTGAACTTCTGGTGGCACGTCACTCTCCCTTGCCCTAATCAGTGACGATACAATTCCACAAGCAAAACGGGGCCTATTTTTAAAAGTACTTTCATCTCTCATCAATTATTATTATTATTATTATTATTATTTGATCGGAAACATCAATTATTATAGGTCGTGTTAATAGCTACCCACTAGCTTTAGGTAGGATATAAGTGGCACACAATGGAAGATTAAAATCTCCCTATACCAGTGTGGTAGTTTAGGGAGTGTTCGTAGCACCTTTGGAAAAAGAAAATTATGCCAAACTCATTATGATCGGAGATGGAGAGTTGCGTGAACACGTTGCAAATTGTCATACAAAATGGATGGTAAATATATTCTACAGTTTTAACTTTACGTTTTACACAATGAAAAGCAACTTATTGACTATCTATCAATCTTCGATCATAATGAGATTTCGTAGACTTAGAGTTTTTCGCGTGTTCTACAAGGTGAACGGTTCGGATCTTTATTGTTGGACCGAGATGTGGGCGAAAATTTGAGAGGATGGAGAGATATGGAGCGATGAGGTATGGAGAGGAATCGATCCCGTGGACGTGTGGCTAAAAGTATTACTCCCAAGATAGCTTGGGTTTGGTCAGTCTATTCTGGACAAACAACGAGTCTTTTGTTTGATGGATATGGACAATGGATTAGACTGGTTATCCAAAGTGACCGCAAATATGGTGATTGTGTCCAACAATTTTTGCCGGATCATTTATCGGATAAATAATCCCACAAAGTGCGACATATGCATTACAATGACAATGAAAGAGTGTGATACTGAGATTAATGGAATAACATGTACCATGTAGACTGTAGTTATATCTCTCTTCTTCTTTTTTCTGCTAACAAATCTAGGATAGTGAGGTAATCAGTGTGGCCCTTCCAATAAAAAGCAATTCTTATTCAATTATTGCCTTCTTTGGTGTCACTGGCATAAAAAGCTTTTCTTTCCTTATCCTGTGTTTTAGAATAGTACTATTTTTTATTTTTATTTTAACAAAAACCATTAGTTTAGTTTTCTGGGCTCCATCAATTCATCCAATCAAGCAACCACCATGAATTTCCAGAAATGAAGGCTGCAAAAAACACAGAAGGAATCAAAACCCGAAAGTTCAAAAAACATAAATAAAACAAATCAATCAAAACCCATGAATGGAGGAGGCTTATTTGAATGACTGCCACTGCGGAAGTGACATAGGGTTTCTAACTTCTGGGGAATATGACTGGGAGGTACTCTTGCGAGGTAGCCACCGCTTTGGAGGGAGCAACCAGTCATCACTGTCCCGCTGAGGCGCGAGTTAAGCAAGGTGCCTCCTGGAGGGAACAACCAGTCATCACTGTCCCATTGAGGCGCGAGTCAAGCAAGGCAAGGGCGGAACTAAATATATGGTGGGGTAAGCTATTATAGCCCAGGTCAACTTTGAAAAAAATAAAAAATTAACATGTAAAATTTAGCAAAAACGAGGCTAATAGTAGAACGGTTCAAACTTTTAACAACACAACCCAATGGCCGATTGTTGTTAACCCCATGGAGTTTGGCCAAATAATTTTAGCCCAACCCATTCCACCCACCAACTCATTTTAACACAGGACAGATTACATTCCTGGTTCCGCCCTTGAAATAAGGTGTCTTAACACGCAACATCTGGTTCACAAGAACTACTGCAAGCGGGTTCAACTTTCGACCACATGAAGAGGGAGGGAGTTTCACCCCGCATCTTTGCCAACTTTACGTCAAAAGAGGGCTTCCCTTTCCACGACACCGAATCCAACATACCATCTCAGTAAATTCTAACCACAAGAAGGTAAAAACACAAGAATGATAAACAGACATCCTTATCTACGGCATAGTAATGGTAATTACCCACTTGACCATCCCATTTACCAATCATCTTGATGACATGGTATCGCCATCATGATAATTACGATGGGTATCTTACTCAAGGAACCCAGTTTTGGTTAACACAGTATTCCTTACCCTACTTAGGTCTCTCCCTTTGAGAGTCCTCCCAGCCCCTTCACAAACAGAGAAAGAAAATGTATTACTCCTTGCTAGCTTCTTTGCCATCCATTCATGTGGGGGCATCACTTTCCCATCATCATCATCATCATCATCTTCATCACTACCAACATCATGATCATGATCAACATCAAGCCATGAACCAGTCTTTGAGTTCTCACCATAAATCTTTGACCAATCGGGTATTTTTACCGGTGCTGATTTTGGAAATATTTTTCGTTCTTGAGCGGAATTGTTGTTAGCTCTTGGGATCATTATGCTGCTAGTTTTGGGGAGCTGCTGCCTTGAATTAGAAGTAGGGGAATCTGATGAACCATCCTTGGAGGTAGTAAAATCTGTGCTTTCCTTCTGAACAGCCCAAATATCTTCTTCTTGGAATTCTTCATTTTTCAAGGATGTCCAACCGTACCTTCCCTCCATGCTGATTGCCCTGGAAAATTTCCACAAATTAGACAAACCGGGTATAGCTCCTAATTTTACAAAACACTTTTTGAAAACAAAAACACTCATCATCTTCACATCTTATTCGGTGTTCCGCAGAAATGTTTTTCGAGAAGTAAAACCAAGCTTTACAAGTTCTACCAGAAATGGCTGTTACTGTCACCCAAAAATACTCAGAAAATAAGTTTTGAAAACTGTCAACTAAATACTTTCTCAAAAAGTACTTGTAAAACTGATTCTGATAACCACCCCCATACACTATTTCCTCTCACTTTCCTTTTCCACAAGAGTTCTAAATCTGACATTTAGAAAGTCCATAGAAATTGAATAAAAGTATCCTGCAAAGTGAAACAGCTGGCCAAGAAAAATCAGTATCTACCTTTCCCTGGATACCAAAGCTTCAAAATTTAGAGGTAGCTCAGATTTCTGAAAAGGAAATATGCAAAATCTGCAAAATAAATGTTAATATTTGAGAGAGTTCTTGGTGCATAGAGCCAGAGGGGGAGCTAAAGTTGGATTAAGAGAATCCAGGTTGTCTCTAATTCATATTTGCATCCTTTAGAAAACCCATAGAAAGATAGCGATGCTAAAATATCAAACCGCAGGGGGAGAAATTCTTAAGTCTCTCCCCAATTTTTGGAACCCAAATGCAGAAAAGAAAAGGTTTAGAGAGAGAGAGAGAGAGAGAGAGAGAGAGAGAGAGAGAGAGAGATGAAAAACAGAATTAGAGAGGAGTAAGAGATGATGAATAGAACATCAGTTCCATTATAGAAGTTGCATTTTGGTGATCACAAAAGTCCACTAAATTATGAGAATGGGGGGATGGATGTTGACATTGTGGATTTATAACACTTTTTAGAAGTGTGGTTGATGTCATACTCCTTAGAAGATAAAGGGAAGAGCTAAATCAATGTACTAATATACTATACACTTTATTGGTTCCTTCTTGGAATCAAAATTTGTTTAGGCTAATTGTTAATTAATCCAAAGGGTTCTTTTTCAACCTCTTCAATCAGCAGTCGTTGCAATGCACCTGTAATGTGGACAGAACTCACATTATTATACCAAGCTAAACCTAGTTTCTTGCACTATATCTAATGATTAGCACTACCAATCTTCTCCATCAATATCAGCCGCCTTCATCATCGACAAGGGATTTTCACCAATGTCATTTTTAACATTCCAAATCAGATCCTTCATATTGATCATTCAATTTAATGTTGTGGGTTCCCTTGTCGTTATATCAAGTTAATACTGCATCCTAAGTTTGATGTTGTGTTCCACAGAGCTCACCTCTTAAAATCCATTCTATATTATGGGTCATAGCACTTCCGTATGTATACTTTACTATTACATATTTACGGCTCCCATGAATAATCAACAAGGGTATATTTGTCATTTAATATACGCGCGGGAGATAAGCATCAGTGTCACTTTCATATCTAGCATACATAAAATAGAGAACCGGAAGCAATTAATTAGGAAGAGGAAACCGTACATACTTACAAGATAATTTCAATCTTGCTCATGCGTAATTGACTCGGAAGTAGGAAGACAAGATCACCCATTGAAAAAGTGAGGCCTTTCTGGAGAAAAACTGGTTATCCACAAATGTGATCCACGTGCACCATTTCGGAAGCCAATCAGCTTTTGTGAGAAACATCCATTTCAACCTCTTAGATTACGTGATGAAAGAGAACAGAATCTTAGACAGCTAATCTTCCAAAATTTCCAAGTGATTAATTCACTTACGACAAGTAGTCTTTGGCCCAAATAATAGCCAACAATGCCATTTACGAACTGTGAACCTTATGACAGCCTTCCAAGTGCCAAAGATCAATAAGCCTTGGATTCCACAAAACATATAGAGCGCTCAGAGATATAATGGTATCATGAATGATGATATCCATGGAGAAAGTGAATTAAACGTGATTCATTGTTTCATTCCCCTCCAACAAGGATCAGTTTCTTGAAAACCATGGCCCTCGTACCACAAAATGAACCATTTACTTTACGGTTGTCAGTTGTCACATTTCCGTGATATTTTATTGGGCCCTTGGCATCCTACAATATGTATGAAGCATACATAGACCCGGGTTTTTTAAACAAGGGGTTTCGCTAACACAAAATAAAATGGAAGCATACGATAAAAACGAGCGTGAAAACTTACCGTGAGTTCCTGAAAGAGCTACTGTTCTGTTCTGGTCCTTTTTCCTTTCAGTGGACTTGCTTCACTGTTGAGGAATATAGGATTTGGCATCAGAAAGATATCATGCCTACCGTGCCACCTGAGCAAGAGTTGGTGAGATTTTCTACAAGTATGTTTTCCAATTTGCTCAAAGAAAATAAAACAGTTTCCAAGATCGAGTTTTCCCCCAATAATAGATATTCTAAAGTCGCTATGGTTCCCCTTCCGGCATCAGAGCCAAGGCTGTATCATAAAAGCTACAACAACTAGTCCGATTAGCGTTATCAACTCTATTTACATGCCTCTTCCTAAAGTTCTAAAGTTCCAATCCAGAATCACAACCTGTGAAAACTTTAATTCAACCAAGAGGAAGTGGTGTTGTATCCCAAGCAACCAATAGGAATGTTGGGCTGTGACCCCAATTGAGGTAACTGCAGCACTGCAACAAATCAAGGCCAATTAGAAGGATCATATAACTCAGCCAGTAATGGGTTTGAACACCAGGAAACTAATGCTTAGGTAAACCTCTGGGAGCAAGAAGATGGAAATAGAGCATGAGTTCTTAAGTGACATGACCAGTCCGAATCAAACAAAGCTTATACGATAGCAGGACAAGTAGTTGGATCATCTTATAAACTAGATGAATTAGTCAGTACTAAACTTTTAAATCATGAAATGGAATACTTTAAAGGCTACAAGATGATAACAGATGGAGGACGGTTATCTCGCGGAACGCCATTTAATTCAGCATTTTAGCCTGGATAATCTCCTTTGTCATAACCTCCAAGAACCACTAACAACAAAGATAACTACAACATGCCTTCATTAAAGAGGGAGAACACGCACCAGTCATCCCATTTGAAGTTTATGAACTTTGGCCAACCTTGTGCTAAAACATTTCGACAATGCCCTGAAGATTTCAGATTCAGAACTCAAAAAAGGCCTCTAACATATGAACTGCTATTGTTCATGAAAAAATTGAGCAAGAGTCCTGGAAGATGCCTTTAGTCCTATCATAAGGATCGACTTGAGTAAGATCTACTTCTTAATCAGCGTAATCAATAATAGTGATAGTGGGTACCCACCCAACAAACACCACCCCCAATCGAAACTCAATTTAATAGCCTTAGACGTTCTTTCCAGATCACCACTGCTCTGCCAGGTTCAACTCACCTTGTGCTCCATTAGCATATGATTTCCGATCTTGCAAAACAAACCTTTGGGTATATCTAACTCCAGGAAGCTTCACACTTGTAAGATGAGCTAAATTCTTTGAACTGCAAAACTCGAATAATACTTGAAAAAAATTCGATGCACAAACACGAATGGAATAGCTAGAGCGTGCACAAGAGGGGGAATGCATAATGCCAAACTCACATTATCCCATTGACAAAAATGCATAAAGTAAAATTCTATTTACTTGATTATGGGCGATAAGAGAAACATAGATACTCCACTGGAATACTGAAACAAGGTAGAAAAAGCTTCTGATTTAAATCCACCTGTAATCCTCACTCTAGTAAAATCGACTACTCAGTTACATGAGTTAAATCCATAAGCTGTTTCTTAATTCTGTTATACATAAGATTCTTGAAGCAAGAAGCATGTTGAATGAATAACAAAAGCGTCGCGTAAGAAACAATTTGAAAAAACAACATTGCAAAACTAGCGAGACTCTTCAAGTGCCTCAGCTCCAGCAGCAATCTCCAATATCTCACCAGTGATTTTCAACTGCCTTTCCCGGTTATAAGCATTTGAAAGATTTTTCGTCAACTCTACAGCATTATCTGTTGCACTCCTCATCGCAATCATTCTTGCCGCAAGCTCGCTCGCCAATGATTCCTGCAATGCCCTCAGAATCTGACTATTCAAATACAGAGGCAACATTGCATCCAGAATCTGAACTGGGTCCTGCTCAAACTGCATATTGGGAGCAAACCCTTCTTTCTTGGTCCGCACGGTCTCTCTCTCAACAGCCAATTTCCCTTCCTTGGTCGTCAACCTAAAGAATTCATCTTCACTGGCATCGATACATTTCCCATTCACATCACAAACCTCTCCCTTGGCCGACAATGGAAGCAATGTATGAATCACGGGATCAGACTTAACCAACGATAGGAATTTCGTATACAAAAGCTCAACCTTATCTACCTCTTCGCTTACAAAAAGCGAAAACACATCATCCGCAATAACCTGAGCTTCTTTTGCTGTAGGAAAACTCCCTCCCTCAACAAACCTATCAACCTCAGCATCACCCTTTCGGCGAAAATAAACATTACCCTTTTTCCCCACACTAATAACAACACAACCTACCCCCATTCCCTTCAATTCTGCCACCCGTGCTTCGGCCTTTCTGAGAATTTCGGCATTGAAACCCCCACATAGGCCTCTTTCCCCTGTGATAACAACAAGGGCAACTTTCTTGACAGGCCTAACACTAGTTAAAGGAACATCTACATCTTCCAACTGAAGCTGTTCATTGATACAGTACAAGAACTCGGCAAGGGCTTTGGCGAAGGGTCGGCCGCTGATCACGGCTTCTTGGGCCCGCCGGATTTTCGCGGCTGATACAAGCTTCATTACTTCGGTGATTTTCTGGGTGCTTTTCACGGAGGCGATCCGATTTCGAAGTTCGCGAAGGCCGCAGCAAATCAAGGAAGATTTTGGAAATCGCAATAAACTACTAGGGTTTGAAACATGGCGGAGTACACCAAATGGCGTGGGTTGAAAATGGGAAGGTGGGTATTGAATCGAAATCGAAGATGACCACATTGGTCAATTACGGGACAATCGAGCAATACAAAAATAATAGCCCAGGTGGCCGGAAAACTGAGTTATCAAAAAAGATACTACTAAAACAAAGCACAACTGGTTTCGACTCACCGAATCGTAATCGAAGACAACTGCAACGGTAAATTAGAGCAGAACTGAGATATCAAACAAAAACGATCGAGGTGGACGGTGGATTGGTCCACGGGATTCGTCGAAGTGCTTGTAAACTGACCCGAAGACTTTGAGTAATCAAAGTTATCAAACAAAACTAGAGCACAACTGGTTTTGTGCCGTTTGGTTGCTGAGAAAACGAGAGGAAAAGTCGGGAAATGGACATCGCCGGAGGTTTACAGGGGAAGGAGGGTTTATCGAAATTATTCTTGGCTAAAAGGGGCTTGATACAGTGTTTCCATTTCCATTTTAAAAGAAACAATTTCACTCAAATCATCTCCGATTGCATTATGATCAGGTTCGATTAATATGATTTTCGACATGGTTTATCTTCTTGAAAAGATCTACAATATGTACCCTTCCGATCATTGAGATAAATCGGAATGAGCTCACAATTTGACGAATTCGCGTTGTAGTTCCTCGTTTTGAAGGACCTCAACTGCGAGGTTTGTACGAGCGACGCCGTTTTCATCAACATGGGTTTGATACAGTGCGGGCATATTTGTTTTCAGGAAAAAAAATTCACACTTATCTTCTCCGATTATATGGTAATAGGTATCTGATTGAAATAATATTTGACCTGGTTTATGTCCTTGACAATATCTGCAATGTGAACTATTTTGATCGTAGAAATAAACCAGAATCAGCTCACAATTTGATGAATTCTTGTTTTTAGATGACTTCTCAGGTTCAAGATGAGAAGTCTTTATGAGTAGGCCGACGTCGTTTTTGAAGAACCTCCGTGTTCAAGATGCGAGCTTTCAATGAATCCCGGTCGACACTGTTTTGACAAAGCTCGCGTCTGCCAAATGCGGGTTTCTAATAAGAGCCAATACGATGCAGCAAACCGAACACCAGTCGTCGTCCCCAATCCCCATTTCCCCCAAGATCTCTCTCTCTCTCTCTCTCTCTCTCTCTCTCTCTCTCTCTACTTATTGGATTTCACTGAATCGTCGTCCAAGCTCTCTCTGATGAGTGCCAACTGAACACCAATCGTCGTTCCCCATCTCTCTCTCTCTCTCTCTCTCTCTCTCTCTCTCCCCCCTATATCACAGTTTGATGATGCATACAGTTCTGTATGTTTCCTCCAGAGGTTGGAAGAAACGACGCTAAGTAAACAGTAACAGCAACAGGCTTGGACTATGACAATCCAGAACAAAAAGATATAGTGAGATATGTTTTATTGTATTCCCTGTCAATGGTATCATTTCTTTTCCTAGTCAAGATCGAAGTTTAGCGACATCCATTAATGTCAACAAAAGTGTGCGAAAGTAGTGCAAGTTGGAGATTAATCTATATATATGAGCATTATTATTTATTGCTGAACTTGGTGGTTTCATCTGTTTTTGCCTGATTAGATCAATTTGAGTTGAGTCATCTGGTAATAACTTAAGACAAATGCTTTTATGAAAAATGGAAGGTTTGAAAATGAAAAGTTTAGGTATTAGGAGAATGCAAGTGGCCAGAAAATGGTATTTTCCTGTAAGGAGGACTTCGTTTTCTGGTTAGGAACCTCACTTTTTTCATACTTGTGGAGGTGCTTGTCTGAGAAAATTTGACGCGGCACATTACATAGCCCAGCTAGAAATATATATATTATGGGTTATCACCATCCCATGGGCAGATTCTGATTACTGTTGCTGATGTCTATGTTAGAGCATGTTGTGTTTTCTGTTAATCCAACTGGCTTTTGACACTAATTCATCCCTGGTCCGTCCAGACTATTCTTCGCGTAGTAAGTCCTTGCAGGTCTCCATCCGGGAACTGTTATGCTTTTGTAGGGCTTTTTGTTGGCTTGGCCTTTACCTTTTATGTAATTCAGACTCTCTCTGTGGTTGTTTAGTTTATATCTATTTGCCCTTTTCCTGCCAGGAAGCCATGAAGCAGACATACCAGAGAGATCTGAAAGCAGCAACTGATTTTGGCTACCAGAAAGAGAGTCCTGAGTAAGTGCTTATTTTAAGACCCTCACAACCAATGTGTCTGATTTCCACATGCATGCCCTTGGTCTTAATGTTTACGGACATCTTGTGTGCTTTGAGGGTAATGCCTTGTCTCTTCAAAAAAAAAAAAAAAAGGTCAATGCGATGAACGGTTCTTTAATTGAGGAACTTTATACCACTCCTTATCAATGGTTATTTAAATTACACAGCAAGCAGAAGGAAGATTGAAGAATGGTAGTAATTTATTCTTCTACCAAGGTGATGGTAACAGAGTCTCACTTATTGGGTTTCTATCTGAGTAAGGCTAACAAATTCTGTTCATTAGTTTGAAATGACTTAACCACGGCACAATAGCATAGAAAATCCAACTTGCCTAATGCCTAGGCGTGTATAGGACAAGGCTTAGCTGTTGCCATGGAAAGGTTTCTATTACTTCTCCCTTAGGAGTTGGGTTGAATTTTCTCTCCTCTTACTCCTTTCTTTTCTCGGTTTTTTTCACAACCAAAATATTCAGACACGTGTTCAGGTGGAGGTTTCCAATTTTGAGAATTCGAATAGGTGATTGTATGACAGCTTATACCAAGACACGATGAAATTCACCAGCCAAAAACCACTGGCAGGTTTTTGTTATGAATTGATAAAGAGTGGAAGAGAATGTGATTTCGGTTACTTGGCTTACGAAAGCCGCTTGCTTTGTGGCTTATTCTGTTAGCCTTAGGAAAATGAAGTTCTCATCACTCGTGAACATGAACGATATGGTGCTCTCTAGTACATCCAAATCTTTCCTTCCTCACTCGCTAATAGTAACGTTTTCTTCTTGGCCAGGGCTTTGTTACATGGTGCAGCCATTTCTGCTTTTCTGAGTATTGCTAGTGGTATGTCAGATCAAGGGTGTGTGTAGAAACAACTGCCTATTGGCATGTGTTTCCTCCTTTGACCTCTCCCCATTGCACGCATGGAGGCATTCCCATTTGCAGGAATTGTATCAAAGATATATTTGCTAATTACTGTATTGAACACTACTGTAATGTTGGCTGCAATATCCTATAAGCTTAAGGAATTCAGTTGTTGTAAATTGCGGGGAAGGCTAACTAACTAGTCGGGGAAGTCTGCCCTCAGTTATGAGGCCGTTACATCCTTGTTCCCTTTAGTCTTCGTATATACTTCATTCAAATATGAATAAAATCATTCTTTTGCTGTTCAAAAGAAAATTGAAGAACGCTTCAACAAGAATGGGAACCTCAATTGTGACTTTTAATTTAGTCTACTGTCTCATCCCAAAGTTAATGGTTGACAGTCCAAAGTTTCTTATTCCGCTTAACCTTTTTCTGATGACAAATGAACTTTAAAGGGGCTTTCGTTGGCAAATGTCTTCCACTAGCATGTGTACAATTGGCAGTCCAAATTTTTGTGTCCTGTAGATTGTCATCTCAAGAGAGAGTAAATTCCAACATCCTGATTTTGCGTATACATCTGAAAAAGAATAGGGATTAAAATATAATTTCCACCATCCGTTAGCAATGTTACATTCAATTCTATGTTACAAAGACAACTTAGTTTACGAGGCAGCATCTTTGGACTCCTTAACGTCCAACTCATGCTCTGCTACCATGCTACAAGAATCGGGTTCCAATGGCGACCCATAACGTCCCTTTCCTTGGGTGGAGAATTCAGCATTTCCGTCGTGCACTGTACATCATGGGTTATGCCAACTTGATCTATGTCATTAAGTGCCGGTGATATACTTTGCTACAGTCACGAACAGAGCAGATCAATCATGGAGCTCCGTAACACTCTGCAGTCACCCCAAGAACAGGAAAAGTATGTTGAGGTACTATCAATGCTGACTTCCTGGAATTAACAGCAATGGCTACAAAAGTAAGCAACATTCAGTAAAGTTTGTTCCGACTAACCGGAGTCATCTTTGGGTTCAACATTCTCTAGATGAAATAAGGATTCCAATATGCTAATAACTATATCTAAAAGTGCATTCTTGACAACATAAGCTAAGGAAAATTTGTCGTTCTTAAAAGTAATCAGCGGTCCATCCATGAGCTGTTGCGATGGCCAATGCAATCTTCAAGTCACATAGTGAGCCGGGGGCTTGAGCAGTGTCGTCACTTTTTTCCCTCTACAGAAGTGTGTTGGCATGGTTTGAGTCAAGACTATTAGCTTCTCCAAAACTAAAACGAAAGAAGCGGGACTAAAACTGCCTGCCTAGTTCTTCAAACTGTGTGCAAGCAGGAAGAACTTACGTACAAAGTACGAACTTTTTTGGAAGAGGTTAGTAGTACATGAATTTTTCCTTTCCCCAAGGTTTTGTGCCCAACAAGGATAGCTCGGCCATTGTTGTGTAGAGCTCCAGTCAAAATCTCATTTGCACTTGCAATTTCCTCATTCACATGTTTCAGCACAGAGAAGTAAACATGGCACTCAACCTATGAGATAACTATACGTAGTACCTTGATGTTTTAGCATTATAGCCACGAAGAAGAGCCCACTCAAATAGATACATTTCTGGAAAAATAAAAAACATGGCTTTTTCCTGGACGAAATCAAAATAGGATTCAATCTAAGAAGTATACGGGATGGAAATGGCAAATGTTCCAGGTAATTCACTTGACATATTTGACCCCCGAGTAAAGTGGTTTCCTGGAAAAAGGAACTTTAAGCAGAAGGTCGAAGACTAACTACAAAATGGTAAAGCAAACGCAATTAGACAGTGGCGTTGATTAACTATGGGAGCCAAATATTGTAAAATCCCACTCCACTGGAAGAACTAAAGAACAGTATCTATAGCCATACTTCAGGAGACGACTAAAAAGTAAAGCTCGCATTTTGGAATAAATGGCTCACGCATAATACACTCTGATCTACTTCCAAAAGATGAATGGAAACAAATGAATGACACCAGTGATATGGAGAAATTAGACTCCTATGGAAAATAGCAGAACAGAAAAACAAAAATGAACTGTAAACATGTACCACACAAAATGGGGAGAGATTTTACCTGGATATGTTATTAGAACTGGATCCCAACTTCTAATTATTATTCCAGAGAAAAACATTTGACGCAGGGCTTGGTATTAGCATCGAGATGTGAAACAAGATTTAGCCTTTCGATTTGCAGGTAGGCAGAAATGTCCATCAGAAGTGGCTGGACATGCAACCAGATGACAAGATTTACACTTTATAAGGCTTATGGAGGGACTTACCAAGAGAAAGGAAAATATTCGAGAAGCCAAAGAAATTCATAAAGCTTCTTTACTTCACTTTTTCTTGTCTGTCTTCCACACTCTCTTTTCCTTCACTAATAACTTCACAAAATAATCATCCAAACATAGCCAGAGTGTTTTGGGGGCAAAATATAAGATGCTATAACTTTCGGCCTATGAATTTAGCACACTTTCCCTTCACCAACCTATAGAACATATAGGTCTTGAACTTATGCAGTATTCATCAGGCTCACAGATCATAAGATAGCAGATACCATATTCACTACTTATGCAGTTGTGTTTTGTTATATATGATAATGACTAATGAGAAATCGTATGAGCCTACATACCTTGGTTCCATGCATAAGGGTTCAAATAAAGAGTCTTCCCGTCTCTGTCAATGTGAAAAAGTCCAAGTTCTTCAGCCATCCAATAAGCAATTGATAAACATCCGGGCCCTAAAGAAACAGCAACCCGATATTTTCACAAAAGAAGTACTCTCTGTCTTATATGTCAACAGGAATGGGAATAGAAGACTAAAAATTGAAACCACCACCCATCTGATCAACAAAGGCATGAAAGACATACTAAGATATTATCGGTGGACATAATAGAAAAAAACTTATGAATATTTGCGCATTATATCCAAGAATATATGCATTTGCTTTGCTGGCCGCAGCCAGATACGCATACCTAGACTGGAACAAAAAGCTAAACCAGGTAACATGAAAACAAGATAGCGTAAATATTATATGAACATTACAAGCATACTTACCCATATGCAGTATACATATATGAAGATGGATTCATGTATGCAAATATACGGATAGGGGAAACTAGGGGATGGAAGACATAGGAACTAATTATTGTTTTCTTTACGTTACTGCACAAAATGTAATCTTTTATGACTATACGAATCACCCAAATCCTCGTAATCCCATCTCTCCTTTCTTTCCCTAATACAGACCTAAAACCTAATGCAGTGATTCGATAACTAATTATCATATATCCACAGTGTTTTCCCCAACTTCAGAGCTTAAAATCTCTCTCTCTCTCTCTCTCTCTCTCTCTTCTTGATCAATGCAATTCGAATAAAATGAATTAATTTCACCATTTTTTTCATGTACATCACAATTCAGCTATAGCAAAACGCAATGCACCTATTCAATAACTCAAACTTCATACATCCTCACTGTTTTTCCGAATTTCACAGCTCAATCCCACTCTTTTACTTCTCGATCAATGCAATTCCAACCAAAAGACTCAATTTTCCCCATTTTCTGAGAGAGAGAGAGAGTGTGTGTACACGCAATTACTTCTCCTTGGCGACAACCATTGCGACAATCTTCTTTAGGAATTTTCATGATCAAAAAGAAATAATTTATCCTCTGATAAAAGGGGTTTCATACAGTGCAACCAAATCTATTTTCACAGAAATAATTTCACTCAAATCATCTCCGATTACATTACGATCAGAGTTCGATAATATGATCTTTAACAAGTTTTATCTTCTTGACAAGCTCTAGAACATGTACCATTCCGATCATTGAGAAAAACCGGAACGAGATCAAAATTTGACGAATTCGCGTTGGAGTTCCTCTTTTGGAAGGGCCTCGCAAGTTCAACGGCCAGGTTTGTACGAGCGACGCCGTTTTCATCAAAATGGGTTTGATACAGTGCGGGCATATTTGTTTTCAGGAAAAAAAATTCACATTTATCGTCTCAGATTATAAGTTAGTAGGTAGTTGATTCAAATAATTTTTGACATTGTTTATTATGTTGACAATATCTAAAACATTAACGATTTCGATCGAGGAAATAAACCAGAATCAGCTCACAATTTGACAATTTCTCGTTTCCAGATGACTTCGCAGGGTCAAGATGAGAAGTCTTTATGATTAGGGCGACGTCGTTTTGGAGGAACCTCCGCGTCAACATGCGAGCTTTGAATGAATCCCGGTGCACACTGTTTCGACAAAGCTCGCGTCTGCCATATGCGGGTTTCTAATGAGAGCCGATACGATGCAGCTAACCGAACTCCAGTCGTCGTCCCCTTTCCCCCAAGATTTCTCTCTCTCTCTCTCTCTCTCTCTCTCTCTCTCGTCCCCGTTTCCCCCAAGAACGATCTCTCTCTCTCTCTACATATTGGATTTCACTGAATCTTTGTTCACAAACGGATATCAATCCTCTACAAAGTCTCACATTTTCACGTATACAAAAGCTTAATCTTCATCCGTATTGCATACACTTCAATTTAGGCTATTGATTTCATCGTTTCATTGTTACATAATTTATTTCATGAACATCTTCTTTGTTGGTGCTCGGTTTTTTTTTTTTTTTTGGCAATTCTTGTTATAACCGCCATGTCTTTACAACCAAAAGTAAATTTTTTTTTTTTTTTTTTTACTTCTTTAGATGTACCTCTATGGAATATTGCCCTCTATTGATTAGCTGCTGTATACTTGGGTGTGGTCGGATCTCTCAGAGCTAATTTGAACATAGTTGTTAAATGTTAAAAACCTACGGTACATAAAACGAATCCTAGAGGAAACATATCCTACGATTTGTATCATCTCGTTCATTATATGCTTTAAAACAATCCGAAACGCATTGCGACATTCAAACTATTTGAAAGAAACCTCACTTCAACATAGGGTTCGAACAGAAAAAAGAATCATACTTTGATTGTGTTCTGTCTAGAATGAGACTAGGGGAGCAAGAAACCTTAATGCGATCCCCCTACTTGAGAGACTTGAAATTTTTAGTTAAATTTTATTTGAAGTATATGTATAGTTTGTTGGTATGTTATTAGGTTTAACTATTTTTAATTGAATATTAACTATAACTATGGATATTGTATCTAACGATACGCGATGCGTATCCTGGTACAATTTATGAAAACAAAAAACGATGCACTATATAGGGGGTGTTTGGCAACCCCATTTTTCCATTTTTGCATTCCCATTTTCTCATTTTGGGTGTTTGGCACCCCATTATGAAAACTCATTCTGGGAGAATGGATTCATGGATTTTCACTTTAGAAGCAAAAACCCAGGATCTGCTCCGGAGGAGCTTTTCACATTTTTGCCTTTTCCCATTTTCTGGTCAATTACCAAAATACCCACTTCTCCTTTCTTTATTTATCAGTTTTGCTCCCCCTCCTCTTATCCACTTGTTTCCTCTCATGTTCACACCAGACGGCAAATCCACTTATTTCCCATTTTCTTTTTCTTTTTTTGCTTCAGTTCATATGTACTGGGCGTGTGTGTGTGTTTTTGCTTTAGTTGGTACTTTAATTTGTTTGCTAATATTAAGGGTTTATGTTTGTTTTATTGTTCTTTATATTATAAGGTATGTGTTTGGCGTTAAATTAAAGTGGTGGAATTTCTTATTTCAGATATTACTTGTAACATGGTCTTATTATTTAAATTCTAAAATACCAAATAAAAAATATCGAATGTCTTCCTTACACCTCACATATGAAAATTAAAAAATGGAAAAATTTAAATATTATAAAAAAATATTTTAACACAATAATAATAGCCAAAGGCAAAAAGAAAACAAAATTTGTACACCTTTTAAAACAATAATAAAGGCCAAGGGCAACTTGGTAAAAAATCAATCCATAATTCATTTTCATTTTCATTATTCATCTACCAAACACTATTATTGTTCCAAAATACATTATGCACATATCTTCCAAACACTCTTTCATTCTCCAAAACACATTCTGACCATAATCCAAAAAGTCAAAAAGCTGAAAATAAAAAGCTAAAAAGTAGGCTCCCAAACACCCCCTAGTCTGTAACTGTAAGGTCTGCCTATTCAAGATAAGAAAATGAAAATTTTCAGGAAGTCAGAGCTGTATGCTATCTGGAAAAATATTAGCCCACCTAAAGTAGAGCTTTTTGCTTGGATGGCTATTCAAAATTGCATTGCATCTAAATCTGTTTTGGTTTCTAGAGAGGAATCCTGAACAACAACATTGACTTACTCTGCAACTTAGATGGAGAAACTCCCAATCACCTCCTTCTCTGTCAATATGCTAGGCAGACTTGGACTGCAATAATACAGTGGTGGAAACTGGTCTGGGTTAGTCCTCCTAGTCTGATGGCTTTGTTTCAATTTTGGAACCATAACAAATTCAAGAACTTAGAAGAGTTGTGTTCGATGGCAAGCTTCTATGCTGTTATTTGGACAATCTGGCTGTGTAGAAATGACTCAGTTTTCAACAACAAGGTGTGGGATGTAGAGGAGATCATTGACTTCGCCAAAACTAGGATGGCTATTTGGATCAAAGGAAAATATAATATCAAGGACTACTCTGTTGAAGATTTCAAAGGTGTTTGGATGGCATCAGAAAAGTGAAGTTTTAATCCAATTTCTCTTCCCTTGGTGAGCTTTCTTTTGGGGTGGGGTGAGTTGGTTTGGATTGGTCTTGGGTGGGCTGAGAGTGTGGTCTGTTTTATGACGGGTGGTGTGTCTGTCTTGCATTGGGGTTTGTTGGAGATTACTTGAGAAGTTTCATTCCTCTGTTGCTTTGATTGGATTAGTTTGCCTATGTTGATTCTTTAATGTCTAAGAAAGCGATGAAAGAAAAGGGGAAAATCCTTTGGATGTTGGTGGAGAGTATCATGATTTATAGAACCTCTCACACAATATCAAAAAATCAACCATACAAGTTTTATGGTCAGCGGATTTGTTTGTTCATTTGCTGTGAACTCTCCTGCATTCTTCTT
Source organism: Rhododendron ovatum (assembly GCA_019656835.1). Classification (NCBI taxonomy): domain Eukaryota; kingdom Viridiplantae; phylum Streptophyta; class Magnoliopsida; order Ericales; family Ericaceae; genus Rhododendron; species Rhododendron ovatum. The sequence continues at coordinate 2,288,749 of CM033796.1, forward strand.
CTTGACAGGAATGCGTATGATTTAAAAGGTCGTTTTGTCCTAATGAAACTCCCCTTTGCTCGCGGGTAACACAAAAGTTTCTTCTGAAAAGCGATGATTTCAGTTTGAAGAGGAGCACACACAATCACATGAATATAGATAGAAAAACATGGCCTGAGTCAAATGCATAATTCTGGAGTGGGGAAGCATTTTCACAAAACTAGTGAATGAGCCCTTGCTTTCTCTCCTTAAATCACTTAGTTCCCTTTGTTCTACTCTTATTGTTCTACGCCGTATGTACACCCCATCATTGGTACTAATAGTCGGACTCAATCCAAAAAGTTCAAACTCAATGGTAAGAGCAAGATTTCTCCCAATAAATGACAAGGTTGTGCTTCATCGAATCAGTACAAGCTCAAGGCCGATTCCACACGCAGAATGAGGGTGTTTGAAACTTCGTCTTGAAGAATGAGGGTGTTAGAAACTTTGTCTTGAAAAAATGGTTGCTTTAATTTCAGTACAATAAAGGGTTTTTCATCAATAAGAGGCTCTAGTCATGCATTTTCTAGAAGGTGGATTTTGATGCAAAAGGTCATGGAACCAGCCTAAAGTCATATGCATTAATTGGAAGGTAGATTTATAGAATCATTCAAATAACAGTGAGAGTGTGTGTGTTTTCTCTATCTGGGCTGTTTGGGGAATGTCCTTTTCTTGTCTTTAGTTTTATGTTTTGGTCTGTAATCTAGGGTGTGTGGTTTGTCTTTTATTTGTCTTTCTCTTTTCCCTTGCCTGGTCTTTTGCTCGGTTTGGTGTCAGGTCTGGTTTGAGTCCGTCATTTGGCTTCTTAGCCCCATATCCAATGGAGTGAGAATCCATGGAGATCATATGTAATCCTGCTGCTGTTGGTTGTCACTGCTCATTTTTCTGAATCCAAGGATGCCCTCAACCATCACCCGGGGAGCTTTTTCTCTGCATTTTGAAACTCTGGCAGCGATCTTCTCTATCATTTGAACCTATGCTGTGTCCAAGTGATGCTTTCAACCATCACCCGGCTTATCTTTGTTCAAGTGATGCTCTCAAACATTGCTGTTGATTATTACGCGGCTCTCAATCACCACCTACTGCTCTCTCACCTGGTGAACTACTATGCCAAGCGATGATAGAAGATTATTGAGGAGATCTTATTCGGTCAGTTTCTGGCTGCTCTATAGGATCACCTTAATGCTGACTTGCTGCTGCTGCTACTATCTTTTCTTATAAGGATTGTTGGGTTCCTCCCATGTGTGTGTCAACCACAGGAGATCCCTCCCCATGCCCACTGGTTTTTTCTTTTTCTTTCTGCCTATATTTATGTATTGAGGGAGCAGAAGAGGTGAGTGAGGCTGAGGGGTGAGGTGAGTGGGGAGCCAGTTTGGCTCCTGGCGGTGAGCCAGAATGTGGCTCCCGGAGAGTTTTTTCAACCCATTGTATGTATGTGTGTGTTTATATAAGGAAGGGTGAGTTTTGCTCTGAAATCAGTATGTGGGTTGTGTGCGTGGTGTCCCTCCGGTCCCAACAAGGATGTCTTCATATGAGAATGTTTTGATGCTGTCTTTAGTCTATGCTGCTGCTGCTTACTTCATTCCTCTCATGTGAGGATGTCTTCATTTGGAGGTTATGCTGCTAAACTTTGAAGATTTCCACAGCTTTTGTCAATCCTGGGGTAGCAGGAGGGCCACCCATTCATGCTTGCACTAAAGATTACTAATAAAAGCCCTTGGGAGATTAGCTGATCAGATTAAGGAGTCAACTATTTTGGTTTTCTGTATCACCAATCTGTTTTAGCTCTCTTTTATATGTATTGCCCACCATATCTCTTTACTCTTTCTTCCAGCATTTCGCCTGGATGGACTTTCCCCTTACTTTGCCCAGGAGGCTATGAATTTTATAGTCTTTGTATTGGTTTTCCCCGATGTACCCTTTGTCGAAATCTCGGGTGTTATCAACTCCTTTAGAGCGAGCCTATAGAGAGCTTTGCTTCATTTTCAATTGGGCATTTGCTAGTGGACGGTAGGATTGGTCTCTCATGAATAGTCAATATGTGAGTAAACTGGTCCAAAAACCCGATTTATAAACGAAAGGGTAATGTATTTAGTACCATGAAAGGTGTAGTATAATTAATTCCATTACACAATTGATCCAACTAGTTTGTGTGTCCAATTATATTTCTTCACTATTGATCTCGTCAAACAAATGAATCCTAAAGGAGGTAAACTACTGATAGTTTGATTTATGATAGACTATTCCAAACTTGTATAAAATCAAATTAGTTGATACTTCAAATATCGAAATTCAAGATATTTGAAGATTGAGAATAGTACTATTTCATTACTACAGCAGATACTTCAAACCTTCAAATTTTATACCTGGCAAGGAATTATATTCAAACACGAATGAAACCTTGAAAAGTTTGAAGTATTTATTGGAATTTGGCACTACAAGACCAAAAAATATTAAAATATTAAGGTTTAAGGTGTGTAGTGCAACCCCGCCCCCCACCCAAAAAAAAAAAAAAAAAACTTCAATTGTAAAATGGTACAAGATAGTCGCAAAGTTTTTTTATACTATTACTGTATATTTTAGGGGAGTGATTTTTGCACTTTCCAAATTTTTAATCGTACTCAAAAATCAACTTTATATTGATTTTTGCACTCTCCAAAGTTAACAATTTAAGGAATGCAAAAATCAACTCTATTCTCCATATTGATTTTCGCACTGTCCTTGGGAGTGTGGTTAACAACTTGAGGGGGCGAAAATCACTTCTCATTTTTAACTAGTTTGTTTGGAATAATTTTAAAGTATTTGTTAGAGCCGCCCAAATAAATACTACTCCTATCTAAATTACTAGTTTGTAGCAAGGGGGTGCGTTAGGTAGGGATGACAACAGGGCGGATATTGACATATCCGAATCCAAATCTTCCATCCGACCTCCGAATCAGCCCCGATCCCCGATCGGATATATTTTCTTACCTCTGAATCTGCCCCGAACGGAGAATGGAGATTCAATCGGAGATTCGGATATCCGAATTAGGAAAAAAAAAAACAAATTTTTGATCAAAAAGAGTATTTGGGGGCAGATCGGAGATCAAAAAAATAGATTTTCGGATATTCGGGGACAGATCGAGGATGGAGATCGGATTTAGGGCGAATCGGATCGGAGGCAGACTTACCTCCGAATCCGAATTCGATCCAATCTCTGAAATTTTTTTTAAAAAATAAATCCGAATCCGCTCCGATATCCGAAAAATCCGATCCATTCGAAACGAATAACGGATTGGATGCGGATGGGTCGGCCGAGATGACCATCCCTAGCGTTAGGTGCTTGTTCTGAAAAAAAAAAAAAGGGTAGTTAGGTTAGGTTTAGGTGCATGTGCTTTCCACGCGTTTGAAGGATTAGTGGGGGGGACCATCGTAATTTATTAGTGGGAGTAATTATTTAGGATTAAGCATAACAATAAAAGTCATATAAAAGAAGGTAAACAAAAAAGCCGGAAAGCGATTCCCTCCACGTCTCACGAGTACCTCTCCCACGAACCCGTCACCCTCGATTTCCCACTTTCCCCATCCAACGGTCATCTTTGTTCCTATAACCACTAATTTTATCATTACTAGTAGTAGTATGATTTCATGGTTCCAACCTAAATTAAAATCAATTGGCAATATGCTTAGTAGCATCTAAATTTTGTACTAACAAAGCTTAGATGGTTCTAGTGAACGATGCGAAATAAAATATAGTATAGTATTACTTTCTCTTACATGCAATCCAAATTATCCAATAACACATGATGTAGTGGCGCAAAGCCAGAATTTTGACTTGAGAACCCCGACTTAATAGAAATCTATTTATCTAAACATATTCTTGTTCACATCACATATAGTTTTGCTTTGCGATATGGAGTAATACATTTGTAAATTGAAATTGTTATAGCTTAATGTAATAAAAGTATATACTACATCGATTGCCGATGGAGTCTCCGCCGTACAAAGGTGCTACCCACGTAGACATTTTAGAAATAAATCCTATACAGATCAGTGTGTGGGATCCACTGCAGGTTCTATATAATCAATTCGAGTCATTCATAAAATGTAAGACATTTTTTCAAGGGCTCCCGTTAAAAATCAGCTCAATCTGATACTTATAAATACTCGATCCAATCATCTAATTTTTCATTAAAATTTCATAATAATGATAAGTTAGATGGTCAGATTGAGAACCCATACGTATCGGATTATACTGAATTTTTTTGTAGGGGGCATTAAAAAATATTTTACATTTAATGAAGGGCTCGAACCGTTTATATAAAACCTGTAATGGACTCCACTCACTGATCTATGCAGAATCTATTTCTTAAATGTCTGCGTTGAACAGACTCATTGAAAATCAATTGTCAATAGGCAAAACAAACATCCAGTGCTATTAACCAAATTTGCGTAGCTTTTCCCGGAAGACGTGCGACAAATTCCAACAAATGTACACCGTGACACAACCTTTAACTTCTCCCCGAATCTCTAAATTATGCCCAAAAATAACCAAAATTCGAGGAGGCCGCCATGACCAGCTCACTCCCCCACAGCCTGCCTTCATTGAAGCCTATATATAGTACGAAGGTTACCTAAACTTCCCTCTTTGCGCTTAGGGTTTTAATTATCTTTTTGGCTGACAAAATCTGCCATATCTACAACCTCGGGATGCAAATTGTCTACTCTCCAACAACTTCATCAGCGTCACTCTCTCTCCTCAGAGCTGCCGGGCTTGGATTCTCATCCTCTCTCTCTAGAGCTACTGCTGCTTCGCTTGTTTCTTCCTCTCACGCCTCCTCGCCTTCTCTGATCAAGTACAGGTCCTTGAGTTCTTTTCCTTCCTTCCGATCCGTTCGGCCGTGGAGTCACGGTGGTGATTGGCGTTCGCCGCTCAGTCTCAGGGCTCAGATCAGATCCGCCGCTCCTGTGATCGAACGGTTCCAGCGGAAGGTCGCTACTATGGGTATAGTTTGCATCTTTGGACTTGAATTATTGAATGGTGTTATTGATTAGAATGATTAAAAAAATATACTAGTTTGTGTCTACAATTGGGTAGGGCGGTTATAGGAACCAAACTACCCGAGTTTAAGCTCGTGTTCGGTCGTTAAAAAGCTAGTTTAAGATTGGTTTGTTATATGAACACTCAATCAATCTTGAACATTTTTTGTGAAACTCGTTAAAGTTTCAAACCAAGCTTAAACAAGCTACTCGGCTTGTTCGGCATAAAAAATTGTAGCTACTCGAGAGATCGGCTCTTAAAGCTTGTTTGAGATGAGATTCTGTTATCTTAGCTTGAGCATATTTTTGAAACTTGTTAAGTTTTTATACCAAGCTTGATCAACCACTTGCTTGTCTCATTCGGTTCGTTTATCACTCCTGAATATGGGGTGTTGATTTGGTTCTTCTATTCTGAAGGTGTGATGGACTTGTTTTTCTTTATTCGACTATGCTAGCTGTTCAAATGGAATAATTGTCTGTAAGTTGGTGTTTACTTTACTAGTAACCCTTTTTCCCAAACGTTAAAGGGTATAAATGAAGCTGTTTACTTTACGTTGACTTTGAAAGATTTGGAAGTCAATGGATTGAGTGTTAATTATTGGTCTATTTTAAGATATTTTAAGATACTAGGTTTGGTTGTCCTACATTTTGGCCTTTTTTCATCAAATAAAAAGGTAGTATGTTCTTGTATTTCTTTCCATGTAATTATCCGCGAACGAAACGTTTTGCTTCGGTTATCCTTTTCTTTCTTATTTTTTTGGGGCAGGAGACTGTAGCTGCCTATATTGCCATAGGGTTGTGGCTTAATAGATTCAAATGGAATAGTTTAATGTCCATGACTCCATGGCATGTCCTTAATTTAATTGGTGTCAAAACAATTCATAATTTGATAATTGTATCCGGTTACCTTCAGTTCCTTAAACGATGACGGTTCGTATTATCAAGTTTTATCGTACAGATATCACTATATTAGTTCTGCTTTCATTTGAATAAGTTGTTAATTTTTAGTTCTTTAGTTTCGTATTTTAGGGTCATTGGGTTGTTGTTTATGTAGTTACTAGTATTCAATACTGAACTTCAAACTCAGACTTATCTTTTGTCATTCTATTCAGCTTCTGAAAATCCATTCAAGGGAATCTTTACCAGTCTTCCCAAGCCTGGAGGTGGCGAGTTTGGAAAGTACTACAGCTTACCCGATCTTAATGATCCAAGGATTGGTATGTATTTTTGAATTCTACATGTTGCTGGTTGACTACCCATTTTTAAAGTGGTATTGCCTCACATTGTGCTCTGAAGATATTCATAGGCTTTTTATTATTATCTGAATTGAACATTATTTTATGTTTTGAAGAAACGTTATTGTCCAAGATTTTCTCAGTTTGAAACTATTTTTATTTATCTTGTTTTCTTCTTTGTGGAAAACTTTCATTTTGCCAAGGTTTGGTAGTTAATTTGTATAGTTACCTTTCAGTATTTTGGGTACCTTTCCTCGATGAGTATTTCTCCTTTCATTTTCTGTTGCATTGCAGATAAACTTCCCTACACTATCAAGATACTTTTGGAATCGGCAATACGGAACTGTGATAATTTCCAAGTTACTAAGGCCGATGTGGAAAAGATCATTGATTGGGAGAATTCCTCACCGAAGCAAGTTGAAATTCCCTTTAAGACTGCCCGTGTTCTCTTACAGGTTAATACTATCAGCTTGGCTGTAACTTGTTAGTTATATGGTTTGCTCCATTTCTGAGCATTTTGTCTGCTTGTTAGGATTTCACGGGAGTTCCGGCTGTGGTTGACCTTGCTTGTATGCGGGATGCTATGAACAGGCTTGGGGGTGACTCTAACAAGATCAATCCCTTGGTATGTAATGTTAACTACAACTTGGATGTTAGTTTTATAACTGAATGGTAATTTATTTTTCCAGTAGTTTGTTCAGACTTACCTACAAAATTTTATGTTTCATGGAAGTTCATTGATGAGGTGGGTCTGATTGTATGTATTTAGTGTGTTTACTTTTTGAACTGGCTTAGTTTGCAATAGTAGGCCTTATTTTTGCCGATCGCCAATTAATTACTATGGCAAGGATGTAGTTTGTTTTTGAAACGAATGGCAGATATGGTTATGGTAATCTTGTATGTGTTTCACATCACTTGTTCTAAGAGGGATGTTTTCATCAGGTTCCAGTGGATCTTGTCATTGATCACTCAGTTCAGGTCGATGTAGCGAGACATGTAAATGCAGTGCAGGCAAATATGGATCTTGAATTCCAGAGAAACAAAGAGAGGTTTGCTTTTCTTAAGTGGGGTTCAACTGCTTTCCACAATATGCTCGTTGTTCCTCCTGGTTCTGGTATTGTGCACCAGGTAAAACACTAAAACTTTGCCTTCATAATGCATCAAAGATTTCATGTGCCCAGATTTTTTTGTATTTTTTCTGGGAGTAATCTCATGGAAAGGTGCTGGAATTAGATATGAAGTTACTATTACTGTCTACTATCGGAAGGGCCAAATGGCCCAAAACACTTCGTTAGGCCCTATTCTTTCTGGGGAACGCTATTACACGAGCGAAGTAGCGATTTATCTACTGGAACACACGTTCTACTGTTTTGAACCTTTTAAGGAAAAACCAAGTTTTCTCTAGCCCCTTATACTTCATTGGGCAAAGAAAGTATATAACATCGTTGTTTTCTCAATTTTCCTGTTGTGTGTGGTATATATTGATATTTAGCACATCACCATGGTGATTTTCAGGTTAATCTTGAATACCTTGGACGGGTTGTTTTCAACACAGATGGAATTCTTTACCCTGATAGTGTGGTTGGAACTGATTCGCACACTACCATGATTGATGGGTTAGGAGTTGCTGGCTGGGGAGTTGGAGGAATTGAAGCAGAGGCAGCAATGCTTGGACAGGTATTTTGGGATGAAAAATTTGTGTTCTACTGAATATGCTTTTCACTCTAGATTGTCTTCCCAAGATGGCAAAAATTTGTTCGTTCAAGTTATTTCCCTGCGTCATTTTCCTGCTATACTCTGCTATTTGACAGCCCATGAGCATGGTTCTGCCCGGTGTTGTTGGGTTCAAATTATCTGGGAAATTGCACAATGGTGTCACAGCAACTGATTTGGTTTTAACTGTGACCCAAATGTTGAGGAAGCATGGTGTTGTTGGCAAGTTCGTTGAATTTTATGGTAATTTTTATTCTGATAGTTGGTTAAGCAATTTGATTGCTGTTGAAATTCTTTATATGGATCACTCGTTTTAAAAAAAACCCGGATCTAATTATATGTTTACGTGGATATAGGTCAAGGTATGGCCGAATTATCACTTGCTGATAGGGCCACTATTGCAAATATGTCCCCCGAGTACGGAGCAACCATGGGTTTCTTCCCTGTAGATCATGTCACATTACAGTACCTTAAATTAACCGGAAGGAGTGATGAGACTGTAAGCTTTCTTTTTTTGTTTGATGTCTTTCTGTGCTATTTTCGGTTGATAGGAACCGTATCTTCTGAACTGTCATTGGTAAACTAAATATTAGGTGGCAATGATTGAAGCTTATTTGCGTGCAAACAAAATGTTTGTTGATTACAATGAGGTAAAAAAATTCCCTTCCCCTCTCTGTTATATCCTGTATGCATTCTTATATCCAAGGCTAATGAATGGTTTCATTATCCAGCCTCAACTGGAAAGAGTGTACTCATCATATCTTGAGTTGGACCTAGAAAGTGTAGAACCGTGTGTTTCCGGACCAAAACGGTAATAATTCAGCAGTGGTACTGACACCAAATGCTTTGCAGTTTATTTTTCTTACAGCATAAGCTTATCGGGTGAATGTTTAAAAACAGGCCTCATGACCGGGTTCCTCTAAAAGACATGAAGGCTGACTGGCATTCTTGTCTTGATAACAAAGTTGGATTCAAGGTAAGATGCAAAAGCCCTTGTTTGGTTTTAGCTGGTTTGATTTTCTAGAACTGGGTTTTACTCACATTAGTTGCTGCGTTTCTTTAAGTGTGACAGATGACTATAGTATTCCATTTTCATTCTGTTTTGAGTTTTTTAGGCTGATTCTGTGAGTCTATTGTAAGTGGTGGTTGGATTTCGTGTGCAATATCTAAAGAGTTTTGTTGAATCACAATGGCTGGGTCAGTAGTTGTTTTTTCTGATATTATAACATTTCAAATTGCTTCAGGGATTTGGAGTACCCAAGGAAGAACAGGAAAAGGTCACAAAATTTTCATTCCACGGACAGCAGGCTGAGCTCAAACATGGTAGTGTGGTCATAGCTGCCATCACAAGCTGCACAAACACATCAAACCCTAGCGTCATGCTTGGGGCTGGTTTGGTTGCAAAGAAAGCCTGTGAGCTGGGTTTGGAGGTTGGTTCTGGATCTCAAATTGCATTGTCTATTGTAACTTGCGGCCTGTAGAAATGCATGTGTTGTTTAAACAGTAACTTGCTATTATGGCATAATGGGAGCAGCTCTCTGCACCTTTACCTTATTTTCAATTAAAAGATCCATATTTTGAAACCTCCAGTCTTATGTGAACAACAGGTGAAGCCATGGATAAAAACAAGCCTGGCCCCAGGTTCTGGAGTTGTCACAAAATATTTGCTACAGAGGTACTGGTTTCTTTTGTTCAAGGATATTATTGAGTTTGTCTGTTCTTTGGATGTCTATTATGTTCATACCAGGTACTGATATGTCTCTGGCTTTTGTGTATGTAGTGGCCTGGACAAGTACTTGAACGAGCAGGGCTTTCATATTGTTGGCTATGGCTGCACAACGTGTATAGGGAATTCTGGGGAACTTGATGAATCGGTTGGTTCTGCGATTTCAGACAATGGTATGATTCTTATTTATGCTTTATGGATCATTCATGATGTTTGGATGTATAATTAGTAAATCTTCTTACTGTCGTTGAAACAAAGTAGTCTGCAGATGCTGAGATGATAAGTGAAGCATTAACTGAGGACTATCAATTTTCAGGAGTGTTAATTAGTGGTTATGGACCTTATGGTCATACTCTTTGTTGTTACTCATCCTTTTCTTAACCATTTGTGGCTTCTTCTGCAGACATTATTGCGGCTGCTGTGCTCTCTGGAAATCGTAACTTTGAAGGCCGTGTTCATCCACTCACGAGAGCTAATTATCTGGCTTCACCTCCCTTAGTTGTAGCTTATGCACTTGCTGGGACGGTATGTCGACAATTATTTTGCTTAAATTTTAGATAAACTGTAGTCCCCGAGTGGTTTACTTCTTGATTTAAAAAAGGGTTTGATCTAGCTGATTTGTTTTTTTTGTCGAATTGTCAAGTTGTGGGCTTCACTAATCTTTGATGGTTGCTTTGATTTCTTAGTCTCTGGCGTCCTAGTAATGCGAACTTGATTTTGTAATTTGACAAAGCTTGTTTGCATGCTTCTATGCTTTTGCATTAGGAGGGGTTCTGCATCCAGATTTGATGAGGGACAAATTGCTTTCGTTTTAGCTCTCTAGGTGGACAATAGCTTGTACACAACTCTAGCATTTTTTTTTTTTCAGATATGAACATGACTTGCTTTGGTACTTGTGTTTGCAGGTTAACATTGACTTTGAGAAGGAGCCAATTGGAACTGGAAAGGATGGAAAAAGCATATACTTCAGGGATATCTGGCCTAGTAATGAAGAAATTGCTGAGGTATATGGTTTGAGATTTTTTACTGGTGTTACTTTAGTAGCGTAAAAAATGATATTTGAGTTATGGGTCTTTATTCGTTTGAGAATGTATGCTCTCGTAGGTAGTTCAATCTTGTGTGCTACCCAATATGTTCAAGAGCACTTATGAGGCTATAACAAAGGGCAACCCAATGTGGAATTCGCTTTCAGTCCCTTCTGCAAGTCTTTATACTTGGGATCCAAACTCAACCTACATTCATGAACCCCCGTATTTCAAGGACATGACCATGCACCCGCCAGGTCCTCATGGAGTGAAGGATGCCTACTGCTTGCTCAACTTTGGTGATAGCATTACAACAGATCATATTTCTCCAGCTGGGAGTATCCACAAGGATAGCCCCGCTGCAAAGTACCTGCTAGATCGTGGTGTTGATCGCAAGGACTTCAACTCTTATGGTAGCCGTCGTGGCAATGATGAGGTGATGGCAAGGGGCACCTTTGCCAATATCCGCATTGTCAACAAGTTCTTGAATGGGGAAGTTGGCCCAAAGACCATTCACATCCCAACGGGGGAGAAGCTCTATGTATTTGATGCAGCAATGGTGAGTTTAAACACAAATATCTGCCTACCTCCCAAAAAAATTAGAAAAACAAAGCAACAAATTAAACGGGAGTACTTTTTGGGCGCATACATTAAGGGTTGAATATGTATATCTCTACCTTCTCTGTATGTACAGATTCCCTTCCAAATCCTACATGATATACTAGCTAGGGGACTAAGCAATACCACATTACCTTTTCTGGTCTTTTTCTTGTAAATAGTCTTGTCTCCAACTATTATAAGCATCTAAGAGAAATATTGATGAAGATGAATTCTGTTTGTGAGTCACATGGCAGAGTCCAACATGGGACCCTTTTTATATTCTGTTCGTTTCTAAGAAAGCAGAGTGAGTTCGGGAGATAATTGAAGTCCCACAAGTAAACTTGATCATCAAAATATAGCTAAGACTGCCAAATTCTTTTCTCCCGTATACTCAATCTGGTTTCCGTTTCTAGGTTTTGTATACTGATTATCAAGATCCTGGGTTGCTTTGCTTCCTGCATTGTAGGCAGACGAAAGCAAAGAGGCAATTTGGACCTTGTGAACTTGTGTGTCAAACTTGTAAGATAATATGCTTGCTCTGTATTAACAATTTAACATGAACCTTGCTCTGTATTAACAATTTAACATGAACCTTGCTCTGTATTAACAATTTAACATGAACCGATGCTGTAGTCGAAGGTGGTGTCTATATCTCTACATTTTTACGCTCATTCGTGGAGATGTTTTATTGATTATTCTGGGCCCTCCAAATAGCTTTAGAACTTTTAGTTAACTGTTTTGCTAAATCCTTTTACACCACTAAGTTTGTTTGGAATTGTATTTTGGACATTTTATCCTTGTGCTTTGAGAAAATCCATTGTTGTAACCTTGTTACTGCACTTTTTTTTTTTGATTGGCTGTTAGTGCACATTATTGCTTCTTAGTGTAGACTCATGAGTTCTAAATTTGATGCTGCAGAGGTACAAGGCTGCTGGGGAAGCAACCATTGTTCTGGCAGGAGCAGAATATGGAAGTGGCAGTTCTCGAGACTGGGCTGCCAAGGGCCCCATGCTGCTCGTGAGTTGATCTCTACTTCTTAGGAATATCAGACTGGTGATATGCTGTGTGGTTGCCATTAATTTTCCATGTCTTTTTCCATCCTTAATCAGGGAGTGAAAGCAGTGATCTCAAAGAGCTTTGAGAGAATCCATCGTAGTAACCTTGTTGGTATGGGCATCATTCCTCTTTGTTTCAAGCCCGGTCAAGATGCAGACACTCTAGGCTTGACGGGTCATGAGCGTTTCACCATTGACCTTCCAAGTAAAGTCAGTGAAATAAGGCCTGGCCAAGATGTTGTTGTTACTACTGACACCGGCAAGTCTTTCACGTGTACTCTCCGCTTTGACACAGAGGTATGCGTTGAACTCTTGATCTTTTGGTATGTGTATCTCTTTGGATTGAGAAAGAGCCATCATGTCTCGATTTTCCATCAAAGATTTGGACGAGGCACTTTTTATAATCTGGTTGCCTTTATTTGTTTTTGTCACCTTCTGTCTGTTTACTTGTTCATTATGGTCCTATCTCATGATTTCATCTGGTTTCATCTGTAGGTTGAGTTGGCATATTTTGACCATGGCGGCATCCTTCCATACGTCATCCGGAACCTGATCAAGCAGTAAATTGTTTAGCGCTTCGGACCCAAACGTCTCTTCGTCTCATGATCATCTTCTGCTGGGATGTCCTACGGTTGCAGCACCATGATCCCAACCATGGAAACTGCTGTCTATCAGGGATTGATTCCTCTGCTTCCAAAGATTTCTTGCTCTATATTGGAATTGGACAAAAGACTTAAAAGATCTTAATAAGAAGGGAAACATACATCGTTGTTCTTCATGAAAGAGCACCACTTTATTGCTTCTTGGTTGCCCAGTTTTGCAATGGAACTGTTCCGAGTCGGAATAACTACTGTATTATCCTCTTTGCATTCTGAATTTGTTTGAATTGTGTCAGTGAGGGCACGACAAGTTGATTTAGACAACTATTTGTCACAACATTTGTACCAGTCTCTTTCATAAGAAGTTTGTACCTTGAATGTGGTAAGAATTAAGCAGTTAAGCAACTTAGGAAGGCTGTGACTTGGGGGAAGCAAAAATAAGTGAACAACTGTTTGCCCTTGTGCTGTCTGCTAGTTTGCTTCCATTTTTTTCATGTTGGGTGAATGGATTACAGGCCTTGAACAGCAGCAGTACATGGTATAGCTTCTTTGAACTCCCAAGTGAATAAGAGAATGCCAAGTGTCCACTGCTATGGGTGCCAAATTTTGCCGCCAACGGATGTCTAGGCTCTGTTTGGTTGCCGAAAAATGTTGCAGAAGGCTTAACCAAGAGAACAGGTTGAGTTAGGTTGAGTTATTGTTTCAATATTGTTACCAGACAAATGAGGTATAAAGGGGTATTAATTTTCTTGAGTTTGGTATAACAGGTGAACTGTCGATTGAGTTTGATTTGTCTTTTGAGCTAACAGATATTATAAATCATGAGTAGTTGAATGGGACAAGCTATTGTTTCCAAAATGAGAACAACCTTTTCACGGGGCTTATCTTGAAAAGAGAATCGGTAATGATTTTTGCACTCTATTTTCTAATAAATGCACTTTACAATTTGCCTGTTAGAGCAACATACAACACCAACACAAAGAAATAATTTTTGAAGTTAATTTATAAAAAAGTGGAGTGCAAGAATTATTTTCCTAACTGCTCTTAGCTTCACCTTTTCATATTAAAATCAAATGATAATTGTCAAATGACGGGAATTAAATATGCAACTTATTTTTCATGTGAAGGTGTGGTTTTTTAAGTGATTGAAAATAAAATTCATCATGATTCCTTCGGACAATTCAAGACATTTATTTTTTGGGTCTTGGATAGCAATCAAGTTCTGCGTTTGACTCTGGCCGTCGTTGCGTAAAACACAAATTTCACCATATATTTTTTTCGGAATTGATTTTACCACTTCTTTTTTTGTTTGTTAATGTCACTCTCCATCTCTCGCAAAACAAATCACCTAATCAAGACACAAAGATGAGTGACATTAACAAAAAGGGGAGTGGCAAAATCACTCCTATTTTTTTTTCAAAACATTAATTTACCAGCAGTGCCACGCCCGCCGCTCTGTTTTCACAGCTCAATATATTTGTTTTTTGATCCGAATCGTTCAACATTCACCGCTAAACATCTCACCATCCGTCTAGCCAGACAATATTCCGGATTCTAAAAATGGAAGAGTTTTTTAAAAATTTGAACCTTTCAAAACACTTTTGATGGGAAGAGTGGTAAATGTTAAGCGGTGGGCGTAAACTTCCTGTTAATTTACATACAAAGATATGTTAAACAAGTAGTATTTCGAGTCACCAGATAAGATCATGACAACACATAAAGCATACTCCATGAAAGAATTTTTTTCAAAAAAGGTTGTGATTAAAAATTGACAGGAATCATTCTTAGGATTTGAGAAATGATAATTGAGCTGTTTTTAAAAGCAACATATCCTTTCTGGAATCTTCCCAAATGCGTGAGACCACACATGAGTGGTGTCCGTTGAATTTACGCGTTGTTGGTTCTACTTAAATAATTTAATACGTCGGCATCGATCGTAGCCGTCCATTCCTTAACTCTTCACCACCACCGTCCGTTCAAATGTAACCCAGTCCAATGCGCATGCCAAGAAACACCCATTTCGACCCCTATAAATTCACTGCTCCCCTCGAACTAGCTCTTCTCATCTGAAATTTGGCATTTGGGTTTTCAGAGGTTTCCTCAAAAGAACAAGACTTTTTAAGGTAAAACCCGTTCTGTTGTATGAAATTCTTTTAATTAGTTGAAGAAGGCTAAAACCCATTCTGTTGTATGAAATTCTTTTAATTAGTTGAAGAGGGCTAAAACCCATTCTGTTGAGTTGAAGAGGGCTTGGTTTTTTATTTTGATAACTAGTCTTGTTTGGCCTGATCATTGTGGTGAATGGAATGGAATCCTGAGTCTAGTTTTGTAGTTCTTGATAACTGACAGATGGGTTATTGATCTTTGCAAGTTTTCTTGGATGTTCTGTGGATATTGTTCCTGGGTCTTTAATTTGGTAGCTATCTGAATCCTGTGTAAATTTAGCTGTTTGGGATTGTTTTCAATCATTTGAACCAATTATACAAGTATATGTGAAAGACTTTCAAGATAAAACCTTTTTTTTGTTTTGAATTCTGTTAATTATTTGAAGAGGGCTTTGTTTTGATTAAATTACATGTGAAAGACTTTTGACGGTAAAACCATTTTTCGTTTGGAATTCTGTTAATTATTTGAAGAGGGCTTTGGTTGGATTTTGGATTAGTCATGTTTGGTCTGGTTATTGTTGTGAATCCCTATTCCCTGTCTGTAGTTTGGTAGCTCTTTGAGCATGATGCTGTTTTCTTGCTCCTATTAGTCTTGTAACAATTTCAAGATTGAAATTTTTTTTTACCGTTAAAAAATAAGTTTTTTAGTTCTTGATTATTGACAGATGGGTGATTAATCTTTGCAAGTTTTCTTGGATGTTTTTTGGATATCGTTCTTGGGTCTCTTCAATTTGGTGCTATCTGAACTTTGTGGAAATATTTTGTCTATGTTTTTTCATATGATCTTTCATTGTTTGAATTGTGTGATGAATATTTAGATGTGATTTTCTTGTTAGGGATGGCCTGATTCTTACGGAAATAATAACTCCAGTTAAAGCTGCAAATATATGGTCTTATTTTTTTCTTTTTCTTTTCGGTCTTTGTAACATCATTATAAGTTTATGTAGCTTTGGAGAGAACTACAGCAAGGAGTATTCTTTTTTGTTCTTTGGTTTTTTTTTTTTTTTTTTGAAGAAAAATCATTTCAAATGGAAAAAATATTATCGCAACCGTGTTTACGCACAATGTATTCTTTGTAATTCTTGCCTCTTGCATTGTTTTGAAGAGATGGGTATCATCCTTCTGTATTTAATTGTGTAATCTTTCTATTATTACTCTTCCGTTTGTTCATGCCTTATGAGTTAAACGTCATATTGTTTTGAAACTTGACTGGGTTAGTTTCAAGGGTAAAAGGTATTCACCCCTTATCTGATCGGTAGTCTAATCGGGCCATCTTGACACTGCTAACTTTTGTCAAGAACCAATTGGCAACAATTGTTTTGGGATGTTATGGAGTAGTGATGTGGTGCAAAATCAGTATAGGTATATGAAATAGAATAATAGTGGTTATGAACTTATGACTTACAACCGTGTGTCTTTTAGGTAGTTGTTTAACTAGTAGTCCGATCTCTGGCGATTTGAGCGGCAGCTTGAATGTGATTTGTATGTTCACGTGGTCACCAATTGTTACTTTATATCTTTGTTGTGTGCAGCCCTGTATATTTCCCCCTTATGTGGACAAAAATAGAGTACAGCAGAATGTGCATTCTTGATTGTAGAATGCTGATAGGTTGCTTATGTTTGTATAACTGAGATGCCAACTTTTATTATTTTCAGCTTGAGTGCGTAACATCTACTTATCCAACAAGTACATGGTTGAACTCGACGTCCAAATCCCAACTACTTTTGGTGAGTTTGCCCCCTAATTGGTTTGAGTTTTTTGCTTGTGTATTCAAGGGTATCGCGTTTGCTTTGTTGGCTTGTACCTTATTAAACATTATGCGGCAGATCCATTTGCTGAGGCCAACGACGACTCTGCTGCCAGTGGAACGAAAGGGTATGTGCATATTCGTATCCAACAGAGGAATGGAAGGAAAAGCCTTACTACAGTGCAAGGGCTGAAGAAAGAGTTCAGCTACGAAAAGATCCTCAAGGATCTCAAGAAGGAATTCTGCTGTAATGGTACTGTTGTCGTGGACAAAGAACTTGGCAAGGTAATAATTAAGCAAACACCAAATTTTATACATCCCTCGGGTATAAGGGAATGCTGATCATGTATGACAAAATCCTCCTTTCTTATGAACAGGTTATTCAACTCCAGGGTGATCAGCGGAAGAATGTTTCCAATTTCCTTGTCCAGGTGATTTCTTCTTTCTCGATTGATAGGATTTCATAGGTATGTGAGTACATCAAACAACACTTACAAAAGTTCTAGCCTACTCTTCAGTGTAAGGGAGAGGAGGTTTCACTAAGCGGCATTATTGGGCACATCCGCCAAGGGTTATGCTTGTTAGCTAACAAGGCACTACCGCCACCTTGCACTTGAAAGGTTTTGAACCCCCCACCTCCAGAAGGGAAGTGTGGGGGAAATTGGTCAAGGGAGCGCAATTGGTATAAGAATGAAGAGTAATGGTTTCAGCAAGAGTGTCTTGTGGCCTTTTTTTGTATACGGGCAGCATTTCCTTAATGCCTTTTTGGTATTATAATCTCTTGTCCAAAAAAAAAAAAGTAATGGTTTCTGCAAGAGCAGTCAGACTTTGTGAGTGTAGTCCCGATTCCAGTAGGATCGGATCCCCTACCTCGACCTTGCTTGTTAGCTAGTTTTGGGAGAGGGATCTGGGGGAGGTCTGGAAGATTGGGAAAATTGAGAAGTCGGGCATTTCCGGACCACCAAGCGAAACCATTTCTCATTTTCCACACCTATTCAGACATAAGGTTCTCCCCGAAGATCAAGTTTGGTGAGCTGTTGGGACAAACAGCAATAACCTTACTTATCCTTGTACGCCATCTGGAACTAGGCAATGAATCATATCATAAGCCCAACATCCGTAATGTCAACACAAGGAAGAACCCATTATGAGGAAGAAAACCAACTCTTGTAGGAATGGGAATGAAAAAGAAGTTAATCCTTTTTTTTCCGGAATATGGACAAATTGAAGTAAAAACTCCTACTAATTTAGTTAAAACCGAATGGAGAACTTTGAGATTTCAGCAAGTAGTTATTGTCTCCTCTTTTTCTTTTATGGTTTTTGCTCATTTTGTATTTGGTTGATGTTTTTGTAGGCTGGGATTGTGAAGAAGGATCAGATAAAGTTGCATGGTTTCTAAAGCACTGGGCTGTTGTGGATTGTACCAGCTTCAGTGACAGTGTGAAGTCCTGTTGGTGTGGTTTTAGTTTGTGCTGGAATAAATTTGTGTGTTTGTTTTCCTCCCTCTTTTATTAGAACTCTGATATGACATGGAGATTTTAGTACGATGTAACTGGGTCCTAAACTCCATTGGTAATAAAATGAATGTTTTTGGCAGCAGCGAGATATTCTCTCTCTCTCTCTCTCTCTCTCTCTCTCTCTCTCAGATATTCTCAATTTAGATCTGATTCCTGCTGTAGTGTATCTGTTGATGAAGTTTATAGGAATGAAACAGATATGGGACCTCTAACCCGATCAAGGGAAATACGAGCAGTTTTGTGTGCAGTTGCTATTCCAACCCCAGACAAAACCATGTTCAGCTCTCCGCATAAAGGCACAAAAAAAAAAAAAAAACTCTCTGCATAGATCCAGATCATTTCTTGTTCTTGTTCATTTCAATTACAAGGACAAGTCTTACGTTTGACTTTCCCCGAAAATTAAAATGTTTTGGACCAAGAATTAAAATACCTGGAGGTCACGGGTTCGAGTCGTGTTCGAGTCACGAAAACAATCTCTTTATTTGCAGGGGTAAGACTGTGTAGATCAATCATTCCATAGACTTCGCAATGGCGGAAGTCTCGTGCACTGAATTTGCCCTTGGGTGTATATCCATAAACTCAGGGTTATGCATATCCCAAGAGCACGGTGTCCGTGAGGTGAATTACCCAATTGGAGTGGCATTCCATTTGATCCTCCAAATGTCGGATTTTGAAGTATTAGATTTTGGAGAGAGAGAGGAAATAGATCCTCTTCAATCTAAATTTTGGATTGGATCGGACATTTCAGATTTTGACCGTTCATTTGTGCAATTAATGCTCATGATTTGTTGATAGCATCCTACCGGTTAGATAATCAGCAATATGCCACCGTAGATTACGAGACACGCAGCTGAAATTTGGACTATGTGATCTTGTCCGAAATGAGGGCCGAAGAGAATCCCATTTAGATAATCATGACATCTGTGCTAATCAACTCTTGTCACATGTCAGTAAAGGGATAGGCAGCTACCGAATTGATACCTACCTGACTACTGTCAAGAATTCCTGACTATTGCATATCAGAATAGGTTCATCTTCGAAGTATTTCTTCCTTCAAAAATATTTTCCGATTGGAGTTTCTCTCCTTACTTTTATTGAACTATCAATTGCTCACCACCAAAGTGAAAATGGAAACAACTGCACCACCGAATTCATTGTCGTGGGCCACCGGTTCCTACGTAGTTTGGCCATTAAAAATGATACTCACATAACAATTTAAACACAATACCAAACACAATCTCTCACATACATATGGGTTTCACACACACTATTATGTGTGGACCCTACATGTATGTGAGAGATTGTGTAAGTTGTTGTATTTGGATCGTTATGTGAGTAGCATTGTCGTTCGGCCATATATGTCAGTAAATTCTATCAGGGAGATATTTTACAAAATTGGAAAGTCAATTTTGGCAACCAAGAGTCGTCAATTGGTGGTTCCCATTGTCAAGCCACATGGCAAAGTCTCGTGAGTCGGATCTGTTCTAGTCTTCATCTCTAGCCGTTGATCTTCCTTATAAATCTTTCATGAGCACACAACACTGGATCATTTTGCTCTCAACCCTCTCGGCCGACACCTTCACTCATGCACACACTCTCTCATTTGTGTTACTGTGTATACATGGGCGTCCGGACAATATTTTAGGAGGGTAATAGGGAGGAAATTATGAGAAAAAATACTTTAAAATAAGTCAGGCATTTCTTTCAGTCTTCTTGTTTCCTAGCCAAAAAATTCGAGAGTCTTCTCTCTCTCTCTCTCTCTCTCTCTCTCTCTCCCCTTTTGTCTATATCCCAGAATGTCTCTCCTTTTCCCTTCTGCTTTCTAGTTGGTATTTGTTATTTGTACATGGGATTTTGAGAGCTTGTTGGTATTTTGTTATTTGTACATGGGATTTTGAGAGCTGCTTCTACCTTAAAGTTGTAATATTTTTGGAATAAGATTGTAGTTTTATAACTTTTGTTTCAAGTTCATTTCAAATTCTTAGATAATTCAATTCCTAGCTTAAATTCTTAAGACGTATAGATTCAGGAACAATTGTGAGTATTCGCAAACTACTCGACTATTTCTCACACCGAATTCAGCCCGAATCTAAGATTAGTCCTAGTTGTGAATTCCAATAATATAAAAGGTTGTGCGCTTTTGGCCAACTCTGCCGTACACTTCTATTTGGTACACAGTAGTACCGATTTTTTAAATCATCTAAAAATAATTATGTTTATAGTAGTTTCTAACATTTCCTCGGCAAGTCCTATGTCAATGGAGTGGTAGTCGTTATAGATTCAGCCCTGGGGTGAATATCACTCTATGGCCCAAGTAATTCAATAATTCTCACACCCGGGTATCAAAGGTTGCTTTTGTATGATCCGGGTTCGTAGCTAATTGATTATAAATTAAACTCGGGGTTCTTATGTTTTTTATTATGACAATCACGTTGGCCTACATAATGCTTAATTAGATCGATGTCACCTTGAGAGTTCAGCAAAATTTCAATGAAATCGGGATCATATCAAACACCATTGTATGTAAATATGTGGTCGAATTTCTCCTTTAATCGATTCGAAACTCAAAAGTGTTAAGCCTTTGCTTATGCGTTAACAGTCAATTCTGGCACACATAATACTTGAGTCGCTGTCCTTTTGAGGGTTCGTCGATCAACTCCTTAGAGAAATTCCATCGCACCTAACATAATCTTCCGTTGAGCACACAAATTACCTGTTGGACTCGATTGTGTAAATTGTGAGAATATTGGATTACTTAGTTTATGGGTGGCGTAAACTCTTAGCCCGAGCCTATATATCATTTAAATACTTGCAATCCATAATTTTAGTTTAATCTGGAATTCACCAAAAATCACCAAAAAATCAAGAGTTGGCTACCTACCTACAGCTAAAAATCACCAAATCGCCCGATAAAACTTTTCAATCCAATAAACCGTTCTCTGTGGTTCGACCACGGACTTATCGAGTTATTCTGCAAGTGACTAGGAAGCCCTATGCTTCGGGTTAGACATCCAATAATACTATCTTTGGTCATAAGCAGTTGTCCATAGCCTTGAACCCTAACCGCCCCCTATGGGGCTCGATTCCAGATGTAACAACCCGAATAATCCTCAAACACCTCTCAATTAAAGATCAACCATATAACGCATAAGCTCCACTTTCACCAAATCAATTACCTAAAACCCACCACCGTAGACTAAGGAGCCACTGCTCCTGGCACTCAATCTTTTTCCTGCCGCTTCTTTTTTCCCCTTAATAAATTGTTACATTTTCTTCTTTATACAACAGGCTGACTTATCAAATAAATCTAAAAACTGGACACTCGGGCGGGGCGTGACACCAGACCTCCACTGAAAAAGACGATAGGTGATGTCAACTAAACTAAGAGCTCATTGGCACATGTCCACTAGTTGCTAGACATTGATATTACAGTACAGCTGTAACAGCTCAATCTTTTAAGGAGAAATCTCCTCCTTAGAATTATCACAATTCCCAATTTAGTCACTCAAAATTTTGATTTGTGTAATGTCCTCAAAATTTTGATGGGTGGTTTTCTAGCATTTTACTACTATGTTACAGGGTTCCTTTGTTGGTCTTTTCCTCCAAAATGGGTGGTATTGGAATTGGTTTTCTTTTCACTTTGATGAAGAAAGCTATTCTCCTTTTCCTCGCATGGAGCCTTGTCCTAGGTAAGTTTCTCTAGCTATTCTTCTTTGCAAGTTTCGTGAGCTGACGTTAGGGTTGTTAATAAACAAACAAAGTTACTCGAGCTTGATCTGGCACTAGCTCTTTAAAAGGTTCGTTTGACATCGGATGTTTAAACACATTTTAGAACCAGTTAAGTTATCAAGCCAAACTTCAAGAATTAACTATAGCTTAATCGTCTCAATAAACTTATCAATAGCTATTTCAAAAAGACCAAGTCGGTTTAGCCTGACTTGATTAAAAACAGGTTTGTGATCATCACAGCAGATAAATGAACAAACAACGGTAAAACGCAGTTTTTGAAGTTCGTTAAATTTTCAAACTAAACTTGACAATCGAATCATAATGGCTCGGCTCTTTCATTGACTCGTTTCCCAATCTTTGTTTTCTTCTTTCTTTCTTATCTCATGCGATCGATAGTTTCCTGTGGTGATGGAGTATTATATACAGGAGGAGCAGCCGTGGGAACTATTCCAGGAGCTATCAAAGGGCAAACTACAGAAACTGGGCTTTTACGTGGTGCTGCAATTGGTGCTGTGGCTGGTGCAATCGCAGCCGTCCGGTTGATGGAATTAACGGTTCACGGCGAGCCATTTTCCAAGGTGATCTGCATCACTGTTGACAGACTAACATGGAGAGAACATCTGAACGTATGACCTTGTTCGGTTTGGTATTTGGGTTTTGGACGACCTTGTTTGGTTTGGTATTTGGGTTTTGGACTTTCTTTCAGCGCACAGTCCCTAATAAATTTTTTCTCAATCATTACTCTCATTTCTCTCTCCACTCAAAATCCAAATACCAAAACGAACAAGGTCAAACAGTTTCTACCAATTCCATAAACATCGATCTATATGGTCAGGGTTTTTTTTTTTTTTTTTTATACTCAGGTGCAGGGTTTTTTTTATTTATACTCAGGTGCCCGGAGCTAGCACAGGCCTCCTCAAAGGGTCTCAAGGTCGAATTAGTCAAGGCCGATGCGCGCAACCTGATTTATATGGACACTCGACACCCGGTTATTAAAAAAGGATTTGGACTAATATTTGAATGCTATACTGTATATATATATATATATATATATATATATATATATACACACACGCTTAAGGATTGATTATTTAAATGCTATACTGTAGATATATATAACATGCGTGGATCAATATTGTATTAACTGTCATTAATTAATGTGGGTAATTTTTATTTTTATTTTGGCTAATACAATTAATACAATAGGTTGCACTCTTGTTTGGCCTCCTGAAAGGGAAGTTCTTCATGGAATGGATGGCTGCTGTGGTGCAAAAAGCTCATCAATGGGAGGTAATTTACTCGATCAAATGAAAATGGCAAATTCACATTAAATCAACAGTTATACAAACCTAAGAAATTTACTCAAAGAGTAAAGTTTATGGATCAAATTTATTAATCTTGACTTTGCCACACCACACCAATTTTATCCGCACGTTAAACTTTTTTGGTACAAATCGATCATTTTGGAATAGATTTACCAAATAGCAGTGCTACATACATAAATTCCGATAAAGTGACTATGTGGATCCCAAATGCACCTTATCATGGCGGAGGGACATTGGGTAAAGTGGGGTCGCTTGACCTCACTCACCACCAACTTCTATCTTGATTATTTGATATGTTTGACTTTGTTTTGTGAATTTGACCTCGCAATTAATAGAATGAAATTATTCTCAGCATGAAAGATTAATTTTCCTATTAAAATTACATTCTTGTGCCCTTTTGGTACAATAATTTTGCTAACAACTGTCTAATAGGTGTGTGATATAAAGCTAAAAAAAACTACTACAATTTTGTCAAAAGATTCACAAGGATCATCAATAGACATTCATAGATTTGTATGCATTTTTCATTTGGTGTTGAGACGGTTTAAGCATATTAATCACTGTCCTAGGGACTCTGGTTCGCAAATTTTCCATGATTGATTAGCTAATAGGAAACAAATCAAAGTATGTTTCTAAGTACTGACCCGACTGCTCGAAAATACTGGCTCCATCCCTGCAACCTATCTACTCGGTTCAACAATAAGACATTGGGTGATTTTTAATTTGTCAAAAATTTCTACTATTAGCGACTTTATTTTTCTTTATGATTTACTAACTTATTGAATTAATTATGCCTTTTCAAATTTAGATAAGCAATCTGGAAGAAAATTTCGGCGGAAATTATTACTCGGACATATTTGAAATCAATATTGGAATTAGCCAGGGGTTATCTCAGGATTCAATTACGAAGCTACCGGAATCCAAATTCGGTTGCGGCAACTCAGTACTTATCAATCCATGCCAGGAGATAAATTGCATAATTTGCTTAGAGGTTAGCACTTAATTAGCACCTTATTAATTCTCTGCGTACTACTATGTTTAATCTGAAATGAAGAATGATCATTTTAGAAAACGTTTACGCATAATTCTTGACCAGAATGATGTGACGGTGAAATTTTTTTTTTTTTTTTTAATCTTGAAATGATAAAATAAAAATGCATTGCATCAGTCTTTCTGCACATAACTTCCGTTTGCAAATGATTTCCTATGAAATTAGCTTGTTTGTCTGTTATGCCTTAATGTATCTTGTGCTTAGGATCTCAAGGAGGGGGATATTACAAGGATATTACCAAATTGCGGGCACTCTTTTCATTTGCAATGCATAGACGAATGGGTAGCCCAAAAAGCCTCATGCCCAATGTGTAGGAAAGATGTCTAGGTACTGGAAGACGGGTCAAGAAGCAACGCGTGCCGTGCCGTGCCTATACATCGTGTACATGTATATGTGTAACACATCTTTTGCGTTAGGTGTGGTGTGTAAAATTGATTTTAGAAAAATCAAGCCGGCCTAGATTACCGGCTTAATTATTGGCTTAAGCCCCACAATATTTTCAACATTGATTTAGGTGTTTTCTATAACAATATCTCTATCTATTCTATTTATGAACTTCCCCATGGTCCCCTTCATTTACATACTTATGAGGCAATCACTTATAAGGTTTGGACAGAATATTGAACACAATAGGTATATAAAACAATTAGTTCTTTCAAAATTATTGGAATCCATCTATATTTTACTTGAACAATCTTAAGTAAATTTTGTTGTTTCTGTTATTTCTGAAACGGGGGTGGCACGTGCTACATACACAACCCCCACCAACTAGCTCCGCCCCTGACTGTTAGAAGGATGAGACGATAGGTGCACATCAAAGACAGATCGATCGACCAATCCCAGGCAAGTGGCCTCCTATATCATTGCAAGACCATCCGTCAAGGAATGAACGAACGTTTTTTTGGCAAACCAAGGCATTTCCCACGTAACCCTTTTGTTTTTGGCAAACCTCAACCCCTGCTTGTTGTGAGTGTTTGTGTAATTTTTTTTACGATCAGCAAAAAAAGTTCCCCTATCATTAATGATACAAAAAGAAACCATGTAGAGATACATGAGAGAGCGTAATACAAAGAGGACAAGCTCAATCAAATGGGAGCGTCATATAATGAAAATAAGTTCAACCTATCACTACAGATCACCTCACTTTTAGAAGAAGAAAAAAACAAGGGCGCTACTATTCGCAGCCTTTTATTTTCTCTCATAGTCCGTTAAAAATTTTCAATTATACTCGACAGTTAGTTACCGAAATTGACATAAATTTTCAGCATCCAATTACCGAAATATAATATTTTTTTCAACAGCTATTTACCGAAAATATATGTTCGGCAGTTGTTTACCGAAAGTTGAACATATTTTCAACATGTAGTTACCAAAATATAATCTTGTTTTCAACAGCTATTTACCGAAATGTTATGTATGATTTTCAACAACCATTTACCGAAATGTAGTGAGCTATAAGAGAAAATAAAAGGTTACGAATAGCAATGTCCAAAAACAAAAGTATTTGTGTAATTTTGTATGTGCCTTTAACATTTTGCGGGGTATCCTAACCTCCTAGCCTGATCAGGGCTTGTAGTTCAGTTGATCGTGTATCAACACTTTTTAAGTGTTGGGAGATTCTGGATTCGAGTCGATGGAATAATATCATACGCTTGGTAATCTAACTTAATTACTAACCTCCTATTGTCTGGAAAAAAAAAATCACTTGACCCCTTGACTGGAATACAATACCTTGTTTCCCAAACAGACCCCACCTACCACCAAACCAGCAAACAACCCCGCATCCTCTAGAAATTTTTCAGCGCCGGGTGGATATATATCTTCCGTGGTGTCCTCTAGGTATATTTGGGCTATTTACGGTTCAAATTGAAATTTCTTCTTTCCTATCACCCACCATTTTTTTTTTTTTTTAAATTCGAGTCGTCCAAAATCGTATTGGACGACCCTAGGATGAACATCACGTGGTACCCACTTCCGAGGGCAAAACAGGGAAGAGGGGAAGAAAAAACAACAGAAACGACTCGACGAGTTTTCTTACCAAGTCAGTGTGTGCTGTGTGTGTGTGAGTGTGAGAGAGAGCAAGAGAGAGAATGACGTGGTGCGCCGCCGCGAGATCCTTACATATGCCGGCGATCGACGTGGGCGCACTGCGCAATCGAGCTACTCTGGCCGTCGGCATCGGCGTCGTATCGATGGCGGGCTTCAGCTTGTGGCGATCATCGTCTTCGTTCTCGTTGCGATCGAAGCCCTTCGCTTGCTTAGGCATTTCAACCTGTGCGAGTGAGTTCTTTCTCTTACGTACAACTAGCGATATAGTCTAAGGACTAGTACTGATTAATACTTGCTGATACTGCTTAGTTTTGCTGAAATGTGGATTTTTGTTTTGCGACGAAGTTGTGAATTGTGCGTACTCTATTAGCTCCGTTAAAAAGATTGTTCATCCTGCAAAACGTTAAGTTAAAAGCAATGCATTTTTATCGGAAAAAATTCTAACCTTTTGCCTCTAGTTACTAATTATCGTTGAGTTCTTTTAATGTATCAAAAGGAATTTGATTTTTCTTGACAAAAATGCATTTTTTTTTAATGTTCTCGGTTGCAAACCGGACAATCTGGTATTGGAATCTTCATACATGTTATATTGGAATCTGTTAATGTTCTCGGTTGCAAACCAGACAATCTGTTAAAGGCAGTTTATTGGTACTTGATTCCTTGAATTGCCCCTTGGGATGATGAGAAAGGCGGAGAAAGGATTAGGGTTTCTCACCAAATCTCCCCCTTTTGGACCAATAAAAATCCATTAGTTCTCTCCATTTCGTACAATTTCTCATCACTATCCAAATTTGCTGGAACAAGGACGGGTGGACAAGCCTGGGCGACCACCCTACCCAAGTTCCAAAATTTCATTCGAATTGTAGCAGTGGCTTCTTAAAAACGTTAAAATTAGTTATGTCCGCCCACCCAACGTTTTGAAAGAAAATCTAATACCTGCCCATCCAAGATTTTTTTGAAAAGTTCAATAATCGTTGGATGCATCTATTAAAAAAAAATAACGCTAGGTTTGATATTTTATCTTTTGAAATGGGTAGTGGTATAAAGAGTGTGTTCATCTACAGCTATGTGTGTCTATATTTTTGTAAATGTATAGGTTGATTGAAAATATTTATGTACCTTTCTTATGTGATAAAAAAAATTAACATTCGCCTGCCCAATATTGAAATTATGTGTCCATCCTTGGGCAGGAAATTCTCACCCAAGTTATATGCACCTAACAGAATGCAGGTTTAGCTTGCCAGCTGCGCTGAGTCAAGAAGTTTGTTATGTTTTGACCCTCAATAGTGGCACTCGAGAGAATTAATATACCTTTGTTCTCTCTTTATATCCTAGCGCATTCTCTTCTCTCTATATTTTGCGGGGAACCTGGATGAAGCACTTCAAACAAGCACTTGAAGACCAAACCACACAGACAATGTTTTCAAATATGTACAGCGTCCACTGAAATAATATACGGAATTCGCAGACTAAACAAAGCTTGAATTGAGATTAAACGGGAAGTATTGCACTATTTCAGAGATAACCACACAGGTTTCTCTAATAAGGCTCTGATATGATTTTTATGTTCTGGAACTGAGAAGAGAATGAAAACAATGTAGAGGGAGAACTGAGGAAGAGGTTTAGTAAGAATAGGGAGATAAAATGAAGTGAATTCATTCCTTTGAATGTAGAGCTTAAATAAAGAGAGATCATGTAGCAGACTTAGCTGACTCTGATCAAAAAAAAAAAAGACTTAGCTGACTGAGCAGCTGGCATGCTTAACCACTAACCAGCAGTCTGTTAGGTGCCGGTGTTGTCTGTTCTTAAAATCAGTGCTGTATTGGGATGGATTGAGCAGCTGGCGTGCTTAGTGTTTGTTAGGAGTCTTAGGACTGTCAATAATATAAATACTGGCTTTGATGGAGAATTTGGGTGTTGATTTTTGCTTAGAAAAAGCACTAACCAAAGCGCTAAGTTTGTTGCCTAATAGAATTATGTATTTGATGTTCTGCCATTTCCCAATTTTAAATTGCAGAACCAACTTCAATAATTTGTGTAGGCATAGAATGTAACACTTGCATGCTTACCTATGTCATCCCGCTTCTGATTTCTTATTTTGATTTTCGTCATTTTCCTGTGGATGCACCTTATCTGCTTTCGTTCATTCTAGGTGTAAAGGAGGCTGTTATGACTGACAAGGCTCCAGCTGCATTGGGACCATATTCTCAGGCCATCAAAGCCAATAACCTTGTTTTTGTGTCTGGTGTACTGGGTCTCATTCCAGAGGTTTGTGATATTGCCATGTCATGTTTTATTCCACAATTTTCATGTCTGTAGTTAAATATACCATGACTTTATGCATGTCTTGTGACTGTTACATTTCTGGATTTTCGGTGCTTAAAATGCAGACAGGGAAGTTCATCTCCGAGAGTGTAGAGGACCAAACAGAGCAGGTAAACTGCCACTGGCATGTAAATTTACAACTATTTTTTGTGATGTGTTGATATGTCTTATCTTTGACTTGACTTTCACTTACCAAAAGCATAATCGACATTTGATGAACGGGATGTTTACTTTTATGGGGAATTGCTTGTGAGTTGTGAGTCCTGTAGCACTTTAAAAGGGTTTGAGAAGCTTCAGCTTTGTTTAATTGTTTCACGGGCTGAAATATAGCTATTTGAATGGGTCTACGCTTGGGTTATAAAGTTTGGTTGATGGTGATATTAGAATTCATGATATTAAATTTCTTTTTAGTGGCCACATTCTTCCTTACTAGATTATCAACTTGTTTCCTTACAGTTTATTGTCCACAATTATTGTTACCATTTTACTCTCTCCTCAACCGCTACAATACAGAATTTGGAAAGTTTGGCACTGAAGCATTTTGTTGCATGGTTATCTGTTGTAATCTTGGTACCCTTAATGTGCATATATTGCTAAATTCTGTTGTGTTGTACCTTGGGTAGACGCTGAGGATTGCACACTAGGGGTGCTTGAACTTTTACCCACCAAGGGAAAAGAAGAAAGGAACTGCCTTGATGCCTTTCGGGTAATCAAGGTTTGAGATGGGTTGATAACAGACTGACTAGATTTTTGATCGCATGAAATTTTGCAGGTCTTGAAAAATATGGGGGAGATTCTGAAAGCGAGTGGTGCCAACTATTCCTCAGTAGTTAAGACCACAATCATGTATGTCATACTGTTGTCTGTGATTTTTGTGGTTACACATTGGAAGTTAGAATATTGCTGAATGTCCCATTTCTTTCTTTTCTTCCAGGTTGGCTGACTTGAACGACTTCAAGAAAGTGAATGAAATTTATGCTAAATGTGAGTTTCCCACATACCAATTATTTTTTTTTGAAGATCACATACCAATTATTCAATTACAGTATTTTTGTACAATTTTTGCATGCTAACTCTAATACAAGATTCCTTCCATTGCTCTTAACATTTCACCATTTTTGGTTCGTGTCAGCTAGGAACGAGTAGAAGATGATCTACACTTCTACAGTATGTTCTTTAAGCATAGAATGAGAGAGTTTTTTTTTTTAACAGCAAAAAAAACAAAAAACATTAATCGTGAAATTGTTACAAGACTAATAGGAACAAGGAAATGACATAGAATGAGAGAGTTGAGTGTCTAAGATTTACAGGACATCGATATTTGACACATTCATGGAGTTTGTACTGTGTACTCACCATCAAGTTGCATACGGTACAATACAAGTACTCTATGATTTCGCTGTGTGCCTGTGTATCGAAACCTACATGGGCTAGATCTTCCGAGAGTTTCATTAGCTCCCAATGTGTTATACTAGCATTGCTGTTTATGATGAGACCATGATATGGTCGGTGCAAAATGTGCAGTGCTAAGATCCCAAGCACTTTCTAGTTGTGCAAATGACAATAGCTCTATTTCTATTTGATGATGCATTCCTTTCGTGAATGAACTTGGGATTTGTACTTAGCCTTCACGTTTCATAGATGTAGTAGTAACCACTTGTTGGGGATGTTTCGTTAGCATGGGTTATATCACATAAGGGATTAGTCTTAAGTCTTAACTGGAATGTTCTAACAACTTTCTTGAGCCTTCCGTTCTTATTTCACGCTAACACCCCCTAGTTGTTCAGCGCTATTGTTATTGGTTAATTCTCTATTGCTTTTCCGTCTTTCACCGGAAAATAAATTCCTAATGCTATATTGGGCCAATATTGTCTTTCCCAAATTTCTTATTGACATCAGCGTGGTTAGCATTTGATGTAACATGGGTATATGACTTGTGTTGCAGACTTTCCCTCACCAGCTCCAGCTCGTTCAACATATCAAGTGGCAGCATTACCGTTGAATGCAAGAATTGAAATCGAGTGCATTGCAGCCCTCTGATATCCTTACCGATTGCCGGAAGTTGGAATATAAAGCTCAAGCAAATAAGGTGCAAGGTCAAGGTGGCATCTCTCGGCGTTGAGTTTTGGAAATCTGGTTTTTGGACTTAAAAAAAAAAAATTGTTTAGTGAGTTTAGAGACCGGTCGTGGAATCTTTGGATGTTCAAATCTCATTTTATGATGCCTTCATGCTGAAATTGGTGCCTCGTTTTGTGTCACAATAACATGATTGAACTTTTTAACAATGCCTATTCCAATTTCTATTCCTCAGCTTGCCGGTTGACTTTGTTTTCCCCTTCTAATTATGTTGTGCTAATTGTTTCCCTCACACGAAAACAGGGGAGTGATTTTCGCACTCTCCAAATTGTTAAGGGGAGTGCAAACATCACTTCCCTAAAAACGTCTTCGAGCCTTATTGATGCATATATTTCCCCAATCAACGAAGAAGGTAATGCATATTCCTGTGTTGTCCGTTAATTTTAATTTAAAAAATGATTCAATTTTTAAATTTTTTTTAACCAATGACAAATAATATTTCCCACTTCATAAAGAAAATTGATAAATCGATTTTTTTTCCCACCTTTTACAGGTGCGATTTCATTCGCCTACTTAACAAGGCAGATGAATAATACAATTCCACGATGTAATCTAAAACCATGTGATTCTCTTTTTTAAAATCATCATATTTTAGACAGCAACTATGCTATTACCATACACAATCACACAAACTGTCTAAATGAGGAGACAAATTTATTTTTCGCGTGAAGAAAGACAAACTAGTGACTAACGAGTAATAATACAACAGTTCAAGGGTATCATGTGATATTTGCATGTAACAACTTCAATAAATTACATAAAAAAAAATATGCATGGAATGTTAACAAATACGTTGGTTGGGTTGCTTCTATATATGATATGTTTTGTTCGCGGGAAAAAAAAAATTGTGACTCAAATAGTTCGTCTTCCGATGACTTATTAAGTATAAATGCCACATGAATAAGCACACGTGTAGCATCCAAAAATACTTAATCTAATTAACGTATTTTTATAGTGTTGGTTGAAATGTAAAAAAGACAAAATATCCACAATATTATATACCAGTTTCCTCTAACTGGTGTTTCTGCCAACTCATAAGTACGGAACAAACACCCCCCCCCCCCCCCCCCCTCCCGCTCTCTCTCGATACGTGAAGAATTACGGGTAATCGAGGTCTCCTCTCCCTCTTCACCCGTCTCTCTTTTTTCTATCACGATACGTGGACAATCAGAAAAAACCGAGGTCCCAAAGTTGAGGTTATTCTTTTACCTAATAGAACCACTAAAGTGTTAAATGGAGCAACAAAAACGTAAAAAGCTCTTGACAACTACTTAAATTTGAAAAAAAGGAAGAAGTTAATAAGAGATCAGTCTCAAAATAAGGGAACCAAACTTTCTTACCCACTTTACTGTGACCCACATGTAGCATCATAGACTCGCATACACAAGAACATTTCCAAGAAGAGTGGGACAGCGAACAAGGATCAAACGGCGCCGGAAAAACGGCCTTTAATTCGGGTAAGACAGAGGCACTGAATAATTTTTCGGATTGGATTCTCTTTCTCTCTCTCTCTCTCTCTCTCTCTCTTACCCACAACGATTCCCATTTGACAGATAGGACCTCTCTTTGAACTGGAACAAACAAAAGAAAAACGTAATGAATTTTCTGAATCTCCTCTTACATATCTCTATCTGTCTATTTATATGCACTTGCGTGTCCTCATTGTCATTTATTTGCTTTACTTTCAAGCAATTGAGTTCTTGGTACATGTTACCCAGATCTAGAGCTCTTTCCATTCAACATTTACTTGCTGTGATATAATATTATCTGGGTATTAATCTGAATGGTGTATCAGTTTTTCATAATTGGTTTGGATTTCCATTCGTGTTTGTGGTTTCTATCTGGGTTTGGGTTCTTCTTTTCAGCTCCTGCTTGTTTTTGCACCCCCAGAAATATTTCATTTTTCAATTGGTAGAAGGAAATTGATATTCGCGCTCCACTTTTTACTGAGAGCGCTTCACTTTTTACTGAGAGCGCTTCACTTTGTTCATGAAGTTATTAGTAACTTCACGTTAAAATTGGAGCGCCATCGGTAAAAAGAGGAGCACGAAAATCAGTTTCCTTGGTAGAATTCTGCTTTCATCCTGCTTGTTTT
The DNA here is from genome assembly GCA_019656835.1 of Rhododendron ovatum. NCBI lineage: Eukaryota > Viridiplantae > Streptophyta > Magnoliopsida > Ericales > Ericaceae > Rhododendron > Rhododendron ovatum. The sequence continues at coordinate 2,321,879 of CM033796.1, forward strand.
TGCACCCTCTGAAAGATATCCTTTTTCTGTCGGTAGAATTCTACTTTCTTAATTTTTGGGGCGTTCTAAATATATCCCAGTTTCACCTATTTGTTCTCTTTTCTTGTATGAATTCGTATGTATTTTGGTCCTGAATTTAGTTGGGAATTTTGGCTCCTGAAGTTTAGATGTTGAGTTTCGACTGTGTCTCTTGGATCGTTCAAAAGTTTAAGTCATTTTATGCCTTTAGGCTCCCTTTGGCAGCTTGGCTATATGAGGATTTCAAAAGAAGTGATATTTTTTTATGTCTTATTACAAATATATAATGAAGTTTAGCTATGGGTGGAACTAACATGAAAGATATGTTAGAAGGTAGAAATGATGTAATTTGTATGATTATTGGGTCCTTGTACAACTGCAGTCTTTGATAGTAAGATTTCGAATCAGTCCTGTGAAATAGTCATTTCCAAATTTCAATACATCATGTTAAAGCTCCTAAACTCAATGTTGAAATCCCTATGTAAACTATAAAATCTAAATTTGAGCTATCCTCATTGAATATTATCCTTATTAACGGTTATTTCTTTCTTCCGCCCTCCCTTTGTTACCATATTCTTTTTCTCTCACCATATATGGTTTGGCCGTGTGACATTTCTTGCTAAGCTATTATATCCTCCATGCAGAGTGATTATCACTTTTCTATGTTTACGTATTTAGTTTTTTGCAGTTGCCAAAATAGTTGTCATGCTTTTCAGGTACATATTTATTTTTAACATGGAAGGTGCTATCGTTAGGAGGGTCATTCCATCAGACAACAGCTGCCTCTTCAATGCTGTTGGGTAAAGATTTTCAAATTCTAAATATGCTTTCTTCTGTTTCACTCTTACGAATTTAGATGCTCGTCTTTTGTGGACTTGACGTATGATTCCTTTCTGTTGTTTCTGCATTTGCAGGTATGTTATGGACCATGACAAACACAAAGCTCCTGAGTTGAGACAGGTTATATTCCATCCAAAACTCTTATATGCAATCAGTCTTTAACGGTTTGTGATGGAGTCATTATAAGAAATGTTGGTTTCTTAATTCGTGAAAAGAGAAGTTGGTGATCCATGGATTTTGAGAAACTGCTATAGCAGCTATTTGATTTATTTACTTGAGTTCCTTTATTCTTGCCATATGCTTAATTGCTTTGATAGCCTTGATGTATGATTCGTCGGACTACTCTTATGTGTCTCCGGTGGGTGACTGAACGTATACAGCGTCTGATAAAATGTGCTCGCGTGCTTTGCATACGCACAGGCGACGCCATAGCCAACATAGTGGGGTCGGCTGACCCCATGGGAAGAGATGGAAATGCTACTAATATTATGCTATACGTTTATGTTGGTCAAGAAATGAACCCATTAAATTCGGTTGATGACCCCATCCTAGCTTATATGCAAGCTGAAAGGTACTTAGAGATGGAGTATTACTCAAAAGTATTCGTGCACGGTTACGCACTCCTTAACTAATTTCTGGGGACTCAATCTCACCATCTACTAGCACGGAGCTTGATTAAAGTTAAGGTCATACCCTGTAATCTATATAGACTGACCAATAAGAGTTGATATATAATATTTAGGAGGTTTCGGACCTGAGACCTTAAGATCGATATCGTCTTCCTATCTACTTGTTTGAGACCAATTTAATCATTTACAATATTATTTGAGAGTTATTATTTTTGCTGGTTAAGAGCTAATTTTGAATCAAAGAAATCTTTAATAATTGAATTTACCTATAATTAACAATTATAGACTTTGGTTGAATGTAATTCAAACTCAAAAAAGTTTTTTGACCCCATGAAATAATATTCGTGGAGTCGCCACTGTGCATACGTATGATGTGATCTGGACCCGTCATGTACTTGGCTGCTTTATAAGCCATTACTAGTAGTTTATTTCTTGGTGCATGAATTTGCTGAACCGATGGCTCATGAATCGCGATATCAATGTCATGTCATAACCTAACAAGTCCGCCTTGACACCTTTATCATTTTGGTATTTTACACTTGTTACTTGGAAGACATATTTATATTGTGTTTTAAATTGAGGATTCTTCAATCTATAGTATGCTGTTCAGATCATTGAATCAGCACGTCTTAGAGTCTATGACGTCTTTGCTTGATTTGGATTTCAGGTACTTTTTTCGCGACATGAATACGAAATCGTTCTCTAGTAATAACGTAACATTGGCAACAACTTTGTGAGGACCATGTTTCTACATCTGGGTTATATCTTGACGACAAATTATAAACTGATTGGGTTGTTTTGGAGTGTATCTTGTTTCCATTCTCTGTTAAGATTGACGAGTTTTAGAGTGAATAATGGGAACGAATTATATAGATGAAGTTAAAGGTGTTAATGTCTTTAACTTTCGAACCTCATAAACGTGGTGATTGCCCTAATCTTATGGTACTATGCTATGTATGAAGATATTTTATGGGAGACAGCAAATGGGGGCTGCTATTGCTGGCAACGTTTGGGGCTGGATCCACAGATCTTTCCTTCCCAACAGATGGGGCCCACCTTTGTACGGGGGCCGTAGCAAAACACAAACCCTCTCACAAGCCACGACCTAGTTCATTTATGTTTGAGGATACGGTGTTCGTAGTGCAAGTTTATAAGTTTTTGCATTTATATGTAGCCTCACTAAATGCTTGTAGAAAGTTTGTTTTTGGTTTACCGACAATATTAAATGACATATATCTTTATGTATGGTAATCTTGGCCTTCATTTTCTATGTTCGCTTACCATCTTTGGCCTTTCTATGTCTGAAGGTTATAGCTGCGACAGTGGCAAGTGATCCAACACAATATTCTGAAGCATTCCTTGGGAAGCCAAATGAAGAGTATTGTACCTGGATTCTTACCCCGGAGAAGTGGGGAGGTGAGTTGTGCACTTTTATCTTGTGATTTCTACCAGCATGGAATCCATGAGATAATTCATTGACACATCATGGTTCCTTTGCAACTGCTTTCCTTTTTGAATATGGTATATCCCGATAAAGACAATTCTGTTGAAAGATTGCTATGTGCGGCAGCATTTTATGATTAAGAAGCTCCTCTCTCTTGTACACTTGTTGTATATAACTAGGCGATACCCACATTTTGCATATTACTGCATTTATGGAGTCCACAAACACTGAAAATTCTCTTTTGCCTGTATCCCATTGGACCGAACCCTCCTTAGTACGCAGTTTGATTTGCTCTTGATAGCCCTAACAGCTAACAGTAGTGGGGTCTATGGAGGTTGGCATTCTGGTTGACTTGCTAAACATTTTGAGCTGGTCATAATCAAATTAAAAGTTCTCTGGATGGTGATATCTGATGTTGCATTGATTGAATCATGAGATTGTCCATTTTGATAGTCATGGAACGTTTAGGGAGTTCCCCGAAAACGAAATTTCGTATAAATCCTGTTCCTTATGCTGAGAAGATAGAAAATAAGAGATTCGTGATATTTGTCTCATAGTTAAGGTTGTTAGATTCCATAATTTCTTCATTTATTCTGTTCTAGTTGGCAACTGAATGGGGAAAAGTGGATATGTCTACTCTTTGGTCCCGAGTTACGATGCTGAATGCGATAAAGATTGTGAATGTGCGCTATTTGGGAGCTCTGTATGCATCTTACATTGAAAACTTTTTTCTATGCTGATTGCTATTATAAACAACCTACGCTGGGGCTTACAACATGAAACACATGAAACGTGGGAATTGAATATATGTTTTTGACCAGTTGTAGAGCTCTTGGATTCCCATATATGTTTTTTGGTCAGCCAGGAGTTCTGTTTTTATGTATTCTCTTTTGTCGGAAACAAGCTTGAGGATACCATTTATGTCTATTCTGCTAATTCTTTATTGTACTTTATCTTGCAAAGGTGCCATTGAGCTTGCAATATTATCAGATTATTATGGACGTGAAATCGGAGCATATGATATCCAGACCTCAAGATGTGATTTGTATGGACAGGTTAGCCTCGGATCATCGGTAATGTGTTATCATTTATTATAATCATGTTAGAAAGTATGAATCTTATGACATGAACTTTTGGATTTTGTTATTGATTAACAGGGAAAAAACTATCATGAAAGGGTAATGCTAATTTATGATGGGCTCCATTACGATGCTCTGGCCGTATGTCATCTCTCTCTCTCTCTCCCTCTTTCTTTCTATTTTGTTGCATTATATTTATGCGTATGTGTGTATTAATGATGGGATTAATTACAATTTTCTGTAGGCTCGTTATTGTGGAAACACCATATTTATAGTTATGACTTAGTCTTGCCCTATATGAGGAGGATGTACCAGATGTCCACCTCTGGCAGTCATAACAACCAAATGCTATGTCATTCATTTTGACCTACATTACATGGACTCAGATGTAGGTGATGGAGTGGGTAGTGTCTAATTGTCTGGTTGATTTCCCATGTCCAAGGACACGGGACAAAAATTGATAACCAACTAGACATGTTGGAGGCATATCACGTACCCTTATATTGGGTAGTACGTGGATATTAAGTAGAAGTTATATGTGTTACGTAATAAATGAGGTTCTGATAATAATGGTGGCCAAATAATGGTTATTTACATGAAGATATGATCTTGCAAATTTCTACTTATTCACCACCCATGCTTCTGTATAGTCTTCAGTCATAAATTTTTAGTTTTTGATGTAATTGTCCTGAAGTGCTTGATTCCATTTATGGGATTGCAGATGTCTCCTTCTGATGGAGCTCCGGAAGAGTTTGACCAGACAATATTCCCTGTGCATAAGGATAGGACTATTGGGCCAGTTGAAAGGCTCACTCTCAATCTTGTTAAGGAACAGCAAAGGTAGCTATTGTTGTTTCATTGACGCTTTAAAGTAAATTTAAACATGAAACTGAGATAGTTTATAAGATGATTTATACCATTTACCTCTCAAGATAATAAATGATTTATTCCAAGTACGGAAAGACGTACTTTGAGAATTTCCTTGGCCGAAAAAGCAAGGTGGTTCACTATCTCCATTTCTTGTTGTTTCTCGTGGAATCTAATCATTTGTTTTTTCTCGGGTGAAAATGTTGGTGGGATTTATCTAGTCTTTGTTCTTGACTTCTACATTGCATGCCAGTTGTTCACTACATGGTATCTTAAGGACGTTTGAGTATTCTATTTCTTGATATACGTGTGACTTATTTTGTTGGCTAATAATACTTGTGTTGATAATGTGTCTAAGACTATCCACTATTGGGTGCAACAACTAAGTTGAACCAATTTTGTAGTCACTAGAGCCTGTATCAGTTGTACTAAGTTGTGCTTGTACTATAGTACCCTTTTCATGATGTTTGTCAGATTTCCAATTTGTTCACGGTTTTGCTGAGCTTGTTACATATCCATTGCTCATTGTTAAGAATTTGGTCTCCTAGTGTTAAATGGTCCATGACTAATTAGTGGATAACAAATTGATAAATACAAGAAACAATTGCTCAATTCTATGCCACACCGCTTTCCTTTTTTTGTGTTCTCTTATCGGCGGGCCAAATAACTGGAGAATCCCTACTGTATGCCATCCCCTGAACCTTTATCAACCAAGTGTCTCAGGGAGTCTGGGTTTTTCCCCATCTCTTTGTCAGTATTTATCACGACAATTCTCAGGCTTTGTATTTTTTCCCTGCACTCTTTTCTTGACTTTAGGTAATCGTTATCTCCATTCACAATTGATCGTACCTTTGTTTAGTCCTAAAAAAAATCTTAATTGAGCTTGAGCAATAGCCCACCTTGGAACTTAGCACATGCAAGAGCCTCTGGCCAAGTTTGGCTTTTGTTGTTCTTTAGTAGCTTGGCATTATTCCCATGCAGCCCTAATCTCACACCCTTAATGAAAATGGAAAGTTCATTCAACAGTCTGGCCTCGCATAGCGGATTCATATTTAGAGGATAGAGAGTGGTGTCATCCTCGTGAAGTAGGAAGAAATGAGTACACACTTTGAAAAAGCATGGAAGTTATGCCATTTTCTCCAGGGGTAGTCTATGTATACTATGAAATTTCTCTTTGACACTGTGGGGTTGGGTAAACGATAGACTAATGTGCTTTTCTCCTCCGGATGAGTTAGCCTTTCTCTGCTCCTAGTTCGAGTAAGATGACTAGATGATTGGGGTACAGCATATGATGATTCGTTATAGTCTTATAGACTATAGTTCTCATTGATCACGTAATGGTTTTCAATGTGCTTCCGGCGTAGATATCTGGACGCCTCTATATCCAGAGCCGTCCATTACATGTGGAGGATCTCATATCGTATTCGTGGGACCCACGTTCATCAAGTGCTTGGGTTTGTGTCCGGATGTCTGTGCCCCTAGCGCTACTCACCGGTATTTTTTCTTGTGTTTCAGGAAAAGGAGTTACACCGACACTGCCAACTTCACTTTGCGATGTGGGGTCTGCCAGATTGGAGTCATTGGCCAAAAGGTTCTCTCACCTATTCAATTCTAGTATACCGTCCTCGTAATGTCCTAGTTTTTTCGAACTGGGCTCAAGTTTTCTCAACTGTATATTTTCAATCATGACAAAATTTTTGTTCACGAAATTGCAGGAAGCTGTGGAACATGCACAAGCAACTGGACATGTCAACTTCCAAGAATATAGATGACAAAATTCGAAACAAACTATGAAACAGAATTTTTTTTTAAATTTCTTCCAATTTACTCTTTAAGACTTAGACTGTTGATTTGGTTTTACAGTCAATAATTACTCCCATCGGATAGATAGTTAAAGGTGGGATCAATGTGCTTGTCTGATTTATTTGGGGGAGAAATTGTTGTACAATGATCTGTTGTTGTTGTACCAATATGGGGGGGTGGGGGGTTGGGTGTGTGTTGTTTGAATGCCATTATTATGATTCCTGTTTGAGGATCTTCAATTTACTATCTATGTTCGATTTTCTAAATTTTTGCTCCTTATTGGTTCTAAGAAAATTGCTTAGACAAGATTTTCAGTTGTCCAGTAAACTGCTCTGTTGGGAAGATATCACTCTTCTTTTTACTATCAGGTTCCAGCTGTAAGACTGCCTGATTCATCAGGAAGTGGACCAGGGAAGGGCCTAAAAACTGCATGAACCAGAGAGAGCGCAGTTCCTAGGAGGATCTCGAAACTCTCTGTTTGGGATCTAACATGGACAATGCAACAGGGAATTTGAAAATGAAAGGCAAGGGAAAAGCTATGCTTGGACCTCAAACCTAACAGAGGGAAACAAAAAGATGGGAGGAACTAGATGCGAAATTCAAAATGAGGGATGTCGTTTTTCTTTTGATTGTTTGGGCAAAGGAAATGTTAAAGAACACCAAGGGATTTGACCAAGTAGGCATGATAAGCAAATAGGGCAAATAAAGTGTTTGTGCTCTATGAGGTCGCATGTTCAAATTTCACGGAGACCAAATATTTCAAACCTTGGGGTCACTGCAGGGTTTGCCAGGTCGTTAATTCCAGAGCTCCAGAATTAATCGAGATGCACTCAAACTAGCCCGTAAATCCAGTTATGAAAATGATTAAAGACCAAGATGGTATCCACCCAGAAACTCATTCCACCTTGTCATGGTTCTCTAAGAAATTGCACCAATTCCATCTACAGTTTCTCTTGAAGGGAAACCGTATAACCAACTCAGTTTCTAGACTAACATTTCTTTTTTCATTGGCTGTGCCAGATTTTGATAAATAGGAAGGTACAATTAGCACAAGCTGCTTTATGCATCACTTACTATGGGGATGCTAAACCCTAACAAAGCAAAAAAAAAATGCATGATACATCACATTTGAGTACAACTCGCAGCCTGTTCGACAAAGATGATAAATCCGTAGCAGCAAGATGGAAGCTCTTACGGGAGAGAATGCGGGAAACCTTGGCCGGTTGTGAAAGAAAATAACCCATTTCCAGCTGATTACGTACTCGGCATGGCTAACTCTTCTGCTTAAGAACTTGACGCAATTGCATCTTCTGACTCTCGATCCTGGCTTCCAAGAGCTTAGCTTTCAAACTACTCTTCTGCACCCCATGCGGCCATTCAATTGGCCCTTTCAGCCCTTGAGTTATTTGTGGATTCCCCAATTCAGGTGAGCTCCATTGCCCCGCCAAATCCTGGGGACTAACTGTGCCTTTACCTGAACCTCTATCCGGAGAAATGCTGGCCCCACTTGAAAGCCTGCTGCCATTGGAGATCCTTCCATTCATCATCCCTTCAACTGCAATTATCTTGCAGTTATCACCACTATTTGGGCATGATTTCAAAATCCGAGATGCAAATGGCACCGTCTTCGAATTTCTCATTGCAAATTCAGTAACTTCACGAATTTCTGCTATTTGTGTGTATTCACATGCATTATCTTCCCATCCAATCTTGTTGACGGATGGGTTACTCCCCTCAGGTGAAGAACTTGAACCCTGATCATCTACATGGCTCACAGTTTCCCACCCACTGTCATCTTCTTCCATGTCACCACTCTCTTCAAAACATGAATTTGAAGGTCTCAGCAGACGGTCTTCATTAAACATGTTAGCTTCACGACTCATAGTACGAACCCCGGATGCACAACTGACATGACTGGATCCACTGCAATCTCCGACCTCCCTCCTCTCATTGGCCTCACGGCAATCGACATCTTCAAAAACAGAGAAAATCTCATTTGGGTTCGGAGGCTCGTATGCAAATTCCTTGATTCCTTGGATATTTACTGCAGCAGCAGCCTTTCGAAGGAATTCTGCTTTTCTGGTTTCCTCCCCATCTGGGATTTCATTTCTCAAACTTAAAAAAGTCTCTAAATCTGCTACTAAATTGTTCATCTGTGAATACTTCTCTGCAACCATCACCTTCGCGTCAACCAGCTTCATCTGAACCCGTTCTTCACGCCACACCTCAGCCATCTGCAACATTTTCCTCTCTTCGTCCACTTCCTCACGGAGTTTCATGGATTCCCTCTTCAAGTCTTCTACTTCAGTCTTGTCTTCTCCAATTTCCTTGGCAAGCTCATCGCATACTTCCTCTATTAACTCCCTAGCCTTCTTCTCTTTCTCATACTCCTGCATATATCGCTTCGACAGTAACTTGACATCAGCAAGCTCATTGACCATCTTGGAATTTACCATTTCCAACCTCTGGCGATTTTTCCTCTCCCGGTTCAAGTCAGATTTTATGTCATCAATAATCACGCGGATTTTCTCATGCTCTCTACTCCGCCATGTGGCCCTTTCCTCACTGAGTTTCTTTAAGAAGTGCTCAAGTTTCTTTTTTGAGGACTGTCTCTCTGTCTCGAGCTCATGGATACGAGTTTTAGCTTGTTTAAGTTCTACCTTGAGTGCAGATATTGCTGAGACGGCATTTGCTTCTCGGTCAAGATGTTTTGAGCGGTCAGAAATTAGTTGTACCTCGTCTGCTGTTTTCAAGCACATAGTGTCCCATTTTGTCGCCCCCTCCATAGCAGGGTTGGAAAATCGAAGTAGAGGTTCGAACTGTGAAACATGAACATGGTTAGGATCAAAGGATTGGGGAACCGGAAAACAAGGGAATATTATGCATAATTACAGAGTGGACATATCAAGGAACTTAGATATTGTAATATTGAGACTCAATTAGGGAAGACTGCTCTTCGACTTGAAGTTGCAAATACCAGCTGGAACACCAATGGACCACTTCATCTCTTATCACTGTTATTTTTTCCTCCAAATTTTCAACCTTTTTTTCGTTATTCATTCCAGGGGTCAAATCTATGTTATAATTTGAATAGGCCAGACAGTTGGAATAACTAGACAATATTACCAAACCGAGCCTCAAGGCCCAACCAATTAAAGTATGCCACATGAACCACTTGTCGTAATCAGATTCGTGTCATAAGGATCTAACAGGGTTTTTAATGTAAGAAAGTATCTAACTAACTTATTGGGACAAAATCTGTGCCATTCAATGATGGTATATGCAGTCACCCTATCGTGCCAATCAAGAAGTAGTTTTAGCTCTTATCTAGCTTCAACTTCTAGAATAATCCAAACTCCATCAGGCAACAGTTCCACTTCACCTTGTCTTTGTATGAAGGATCTTAAAGAAGAAAGGTACCTTGTACATGTACCCATTTCTTGGACCAGAGATTGAACGGGGACTCTGCATCAGATCCTTTCCCCCAGAATTATGCGCCCTGCTATTGTGATGAGTCTGATGACCGAGAAACGGCACCACAGTATGACTGGCTCCATACTGCATGCAAGAAAATTTATTGAGCAGAAATTTTTCAAAATTGGCCACATTGGACCCAAAACCAATTAAAACGATTCTATAAACCTCCATGAGATAATTCAAAGGAATAGGGCTTGGGAATGAAAAAATCACAGGTTTCTTTTTTTGAACAAAGAATATTTCTTTTTTTTTCTTTGCTCTTACCTGATAAGATTTCAATGACAACAGACATAAATCTTAATGACCAAACAACAGTTGTTGGAAGGCTTTATGATACAACATAGGTATTTATGAAAATGGCCAATGATCATCGATGTGATATTAAAAGGACCTACAAGATTCGTAAGTGTGAAGGCTTTTATGTATGAAGATCAAAAGTACAATATTTAGAAAGATAGAATGCATCAATAAATAGTGAATGGGTTAGCTCGTGATGACTCTTAGGGCCCATTTGATAAGCACGATTAATCCCGTGCAATCGCACCCTTGGCATTTGTATCATTAAATGCAATAAATGGTGGAAAGATTACTATCCGTTGGACAACTAATCCACAAAGCACGAGAAAATACATACCATCAGGATGTGGTATCGGTAATCAACTCACTATTAGTCTGACCCGACTCCGATTCATATATCTCCTCAGTCCTCATTACTAATCCAACCAACCAAATGGGCCCTCAGAGATGTTAAAAGATCAACATCTGAAAGAATATTTCGTTGCAAATACTAAATATAGTGGACCAACGTATTGAGCTCCATGTGGTACGATAATTAAAACCAACCAGCAATAGTTTCACAGGACCGCCAAAAGTCCAAATTGGAAGGTGGGTACTTTGTTCCTCACAAAAATGCACAGTGCAATAAGAAATCTCAAAGGAATAAACCGAATCACATAAAAGGAAGCATTATCTTATCTCAATTTATTCAGGTCAGTGTAAATTCTCCAAATAAATTCACAGTATCTTCTATAACACAGCAAATTAAGACACAACAATCTCGAAAAAATCAAAGGAGATTAATTCGATTAAGTTTACAATTGACACCAACTTCAGAAGATACCAAATCAATGCGTATTCTCTTATAAAAACATAAAAAGATGGACACAACCACCTTAGAACTGAGAGAAATTTTGTTCACCCTTGGAGTGGGATAGGGAAACTTTATCCACATTTGGTGTATCCGCTTATTTTGTATGAATTGATTTGTTAAGAGATCACACAAAAATTCAGCTCGATGAAATAGTGATAAGTAATAAATCGAAAAAGTCTAATTTTCTGAGTCGAACTGGAGTACTGGATAGAGCAAAATTGTATTTTTGATAATTAATTTTTTTTACGTATATCTGATTGATCTGATTTTTTTACGTGGCCTCCGAACAAATCAATTGCAATTTATATTACCCAATACCTACTCAAAACCCGCGCAACATACCTCACCGAATGCAGGTAAATTTAGCTTTCACCCAAGACCAGGGTAAACAAAATTGCTCTCCCTTTAATTAGTACGGATCTTGAATGGAAATATACCTGAAGCCCTAACCGACCGTTCTTGGGCAGACTAGACCGCTCGCCACCGGATGCGGCAACCTCCGGCAAACGTAACCTCCACAGCACCGCCGCAAGCTCTCTCGAAGAAAGCTTCCGACCGGCCTCCGGCCACAACCTCTCCTCCTTGCCATCACCACTCCTACATTTGTCTCCGCCGTGAAACTTCTCCGGCGTCTCGGGCCTGCTCCGCCTTCCCGCCGGTGCTCCGACCCTCTTCAGCCTCACTCCCGCCGGGCTCCTCGATTTCCGGCGCGGCGGCTTCTGAGACTTAGTCCGAAGATCTGATTCTCGAACCAGGTCTAGGGTTTCGGAGGGGATTTTCATCTTCGGCGGTGTGGTTCAGCCATTAAAGAGTCTCGCAAGTGAGGTTTTAGAGAGAGAGAGAGAGAGCTTTTCGTTGATTTCTCGACTCCACTGCGGCGACAAGTTTGTGTGTGGGTGTGTGAAAGAGAGCGAGAGAGAGAGAGAGAGAGAGAGAGAGAGACCAGTTTCAGGGATGAAAACGACGGATACAGACGAACTGTATGTAAATTGTACTACTAATGATGTATACGTCAGTGTATTATTGGTTTTGTACTGCATCTCTTTGCTGTAATTTGTGGATTTTTTCTGACACAATAATATCCTCTCTTTTTTCCAATAATGCTACCGTATGATTTTAAAATGGGCAAATTTCACTGACCTCCCCTGAGGTTTCTGACACGAACAGAAACCTCCCCTGAGGTTTATGAAATGACACTGCCCTCCCCTCCTTTACCCGACAATACCAAGAGACCCCCCTGCCGTTACCTTTCCGTTAGAAAATGGATGGAAAATGTGATGTTGTACTGTACTTTTTACAATACCTACACTACTCTCACCAGACTCTTTACCCCTCTCATTTATAAAATATAAAATAAAAATATTTTTACACTTTGTGCTCATTTCACTTTGAGATTTTGTCCTTATTTAAAAGGATTCATATTTGTTAATTTTCTGTCAAACTCTTGTGAATTATTGGTTCGTCTTGATAAGAGGAATTGAAAAAAGTAAAAAATTAAGACTTTTACCAAATATTTTGAGAAATTCAATATTGGGTAAAAGTAATAAATTTATACTCTTTTGATTCCTCTCGTTGAGACAAATCAATAATCTACAAAAATTTAACGCAAAACTAGCAAATACGAAAAAAATTCAAATATGAACAAAAATCAAAAAGCCTAAAAATCCCACAAACAAGCCTGCATGAAAAAATTGAATATGAACAAAAACTAAAAAGCCTAAAAATCCCACAAACAAACCCAAAATTTTTTTTTTCGTACGGGCTTGTCTGTGGGGTTTTTTAAGTTTTTTGATTTTTGTTCATATTTGAATTTTTTTCATATTCTAATTTTGCGTTAAATTTTTTTGGATTATTGGTTTGTTTCAACTAGAGGAATCAAAAGAGTATAAATTTATTACTTTTACCCAAAATATTGAATTTCTCAAAATATTTGGTAAAAGTCTTAATTTTTTACTTTTTTCAATTCCTCTTATCAAGACGAACCAATAATTCACAAGAGTTTGACAGAAAATTAACAAATATGAATCCTTTTAAATAAGGACAAAATCTCAAAGTGAAATGAGCACAAAGTGTAAAAATATTTTTATTTTATATTTTATAAATGAGAGGGGTAAAGAGTCTGGTGAGAGTAGTGTAGGTATTGTAAAAAGTATAGTACAACATCACATTTTCCATCCATTTTCTAACGGAAAGGTAACGGCAGGGAGGTCTCTTGGTATTGTCGGGTAAAGGAGGGGAGGGCAGTGTCATTTCATAAACCTCAGGGGAGGTTTCTGTTCGTGTCAGAAACCTCAGGGGAGGTCAGTGAAATTTGCCCTTTGAAAATAGAGGGTTGAGAATTCATTGGAGCCTACTGATATTTAATAGCCGGATATGTGGTATTGATGGATGGTTCGATTTCAAGATTCGTAAAATAAACAATTTGGATCATCACAATTGAATTAAGATTGGTTTTTTGAATCGTATTCGTGATTATTGTGTCGGAAAGTTACGTTATGTCGACTGACGTTCGTTTTCTATATTCACCTCGCTCTTTGGCGAGCTAATAGATATAACCATGATGTGGGAAGCATCCCGTCAGAGATTTGTGCTCTTCAACGGCCTTGTGCACATCCCAAGTTTCACGGACTCCCTATAAGTGAGTTCTCAACCATCATAAGATCCTTGCAACATCATTCCAAACAACATGTCAATCAAAATGCCTTGTCGCTAAGCAATTCCACCCAAGCATTCACATGGCACCAATCAATATCAGATTTGTCCTTCCCATGCCCTGACCTTAAAAGCCGACCAAAACGGCCCTTCTTCAATGTTTCACACTATGGGCTCAGTTAATGAGCTCAATGCTTCAGAATTCTTTCGGTACATTCGAATTGGTTAGGTTGCGCAATGAGCTCAATGCTTCAGAATCCTTTCGGTACATTCGAATTGGTTAGGTTGCGCAATTGAAGATTCTCTAAAATTGAGTTCGGCCTAGCATATACTTATTCGGCCTGTCGCAATTGCAAGCAAAATTATCCAGAGGGGGGGAAAAAAAAAGCCATCCTTTTTCAGTAGGTTTGTTCAACCAAATCAAAACCACTAATTTTTCATAAAGATTTACTTCCAACTCTTACGGCAGAAAAATGGTAAGTAATATTAAAAATTAAAATCTCACTGGCTTAAATTAATGAAAAGAGGAGAGAGAGTGGTCGGCTGAGGAGAAGAGAGAGGATGCTAGGATCTCGACCTTCCAAAACACATTTGGACGGCTCGGATGGACGCTGGGTACTACCACGTGGTACCTAATTTGCACCCAAAATTTTCTCCCTTGCTATGGATACAGAAAGAAAGAAACAGCAATCAAACGACTGGCAAGGGTCCAGTCTAGTTTGCTTCCAACCAGTCTGATTCAATATTGGACCATTTGTGGGTCCTTTCTGGTCCCACGACAATGATGGAAACTGTTCACTTTTTAGAGCTCTTCGAGAACATTGACCATGCCAAAATTCACGTTGAGCGGATATCATTTGATATGATTTCTAAATGCATTAAGACCCCGTTCCACTAAGGCTCTTATTTTTCAAATACTTATTTTCCTCCTTACGATGCAGATCATTCTTTCACAGTAAATCACTACCTTTTATTCAAAAATAAATACTGTATTTATGTCCCACTGCGGAATGTGACCTAAGTTTGTTAAAAAAATAAAATGTGCAACACTGGATTGCAACTCCTGATACAATTATCTAAAAATAAATGTATTTAATACAAAAAAAAATCCCGATAATTGTCGACGTGGGCCCGTGTGATCCTACGAATCTCCAATAATGATTTTTTGAGCTGGATGTAGAAAAATGCCAGCTTGATTTAGGTAGGAATGATCTTACAAGACACAAGGAAAAGGAAATCATCCAGGCCAAATGGGGAAAATATAAATCCCAGTCTGAATTCAATAAGATTAAGCAGGAGAAATGAGAGAAATTTCCAGTGTCACTTTGATTTGATTTTTTGAAGCTACTCTTCAAAGATAGATATATACACTTTCAACATAGGACATCAAGTCAATGGTTATCCTTTTAGCAAAATCTGAAAGCTCCTGCTTACACTATGGTCTTTTGGTAAAAGAGTGACGGCGCTAATTTACGCAGTAATTCTGAAGAATTTTGTATAACTTCAAGAATTGTGGACTGGCCGCGGAAGTCGAACCTGTGAGCTCTAATGGGGTAAACTTTTTTACTTGAAAAACTCCGAAGTTAGACCCTCCTGGGGGGTTTCAATTGCAAATGTACACGTCGAACGTGATAAGAACGAGGAATGACGAAAGTGAATAATGAAGTAGAATTAGAAGCTTGAAAGTACACGTTGAAGGACTTTTCCAGATGGTTAAATTCTATACTCAACAGATTGATATTTGAAAAACCCGATGAGAAGCCTTGCTGATAAAATTGAGTAGAAGCAAGAAATGGTTCGTATTTGTTAAAAGTATCCTATCTTACTTGCAGGATGTTTGAAATCTGGACCATTAATTATAAAAATGGACAGCTCGAATCGCATATTACACCCCGGGTGTAGCAGTACTGAGTAATGATTAATGATTTTAGATTGCGCACTCAATTGACCTAGACAACGCAATGTAGAGGTTGAAATTGGAATGATTACCAAATCATAGGTTGAAATGCTTTGGTGGGTCAAGACTCAACAACCTTATTAAAAGAATGATAAATTAACCAAATACTGTACTATTTTTTACCCAGATTTTGAATGGATACACCTTTTTGAATGTTGGAAAAATCGAGTAATTTAATAATCAGCAGCCAGATGGTATTCATGTGATTATTTGACCCCGCATAAATTGGAGGGAAAAAGGGAATTAAAAGGGAAAAATACAGAGGAGTTTCTTTATAGGGGTGCCCTAATGTTAGATTCTAATTTATTCCTCACCAACTTCATAAATCATAGGAACGTGCTATTGGATGGGGAGAAACTTTTACATGGAACGGGGATAGGAGGGGTGGTGGTGTTTATCTCTGGTCCGTTTTCAATTTTTCGGCCGTTTTTTTGGGTATATTTTGATGATTCGTTCTGTTCATTTGTAAAGCTCGGCGAAAATATGGATCATGCCAAAATTGTGTTCATCAAATTTTGGTAGATACATGATCGGCACATATGAAAATTGAATTGAAACAAAAACTGAATCGAAAAACACACTGAATCAGAACCCAGTTTTTATTTTTCTGTAATTTTCACGTGGCCCGACCATATATGCTAAAATCCAATGAACATGATTTTCTGGCAAGACAAATGTTATCGCCAAACTTTACAAAACGAACAGAGACGATTATTAAAGTGTGGTAGGAAAAATAGCCGAAAATTTAAAAACAGACAAGAGGGGGACACCACCCCCTCTCCTATCCCCGTTTCATATAAAAGTTTCTCATTGGATGGGTTATTAATATCTTTGTGGTCAAGTACAATCATTTTATACCTAAACCTATTTTCTTATAGTAATACACTAATTAATTTTGTACGTTATTCTCTTCATTTTTTAATGTATGGTACTGCCCAATCACTGCCTTTTCTTTTCTTTAAGGTTTTGAGAAATTATTTACATACTACATTAGCATTTCAGGAACACTGTCTCATGATGTGTCTGGTCATGTCACATGTGCTTATCTTGACAAGAGAAAACGGGACTAGATGGTCTTGATGACTGCTCACTATTGGTAGGACATATCACTCGACCATGGTTTCGAAAAAAAACTGAATAATATTTTTCTCCTTGTTTTAATCATTGTTGCTGATTTTAAACTTTCGAAGCTTGACTTCTTAAACTATAGAACCCAGATGGACAAAAATATAAGTAGTATTAGTCTAGAGGTTAATTCCACAAAAAATAGTTACTAAAATTACTTAGTATTAGCTTCTTGCGCTAAAAAATCGGGAACAATATAGCTTCTCGAGAGCAGTGGAGAGTTCAATTAAAGTCAAGATAAAGTATTGCATACCCGTTTCTTATAAATCCGTCTCGGCAATTAATAGTTTGGATTGCTCATGTTGTGCGTAATCTCAATTGCCCAACCGTCTCGACAATTCTGATCATTGATCGCCAAGAATGACGGTTCAAATGTGAACACCGTACACCATCCCCCGAGTATTGTTGGAGAGTAGTTTTTGTAATTTGTTTGGTTCTTGTTTCAGAATCTCACTCTTAACTTATATTTCGCAATAATATTAAAAATTTCCAAATATTAGTAATGTTTGGTTTACCTTTTGGGCTCCTAGAACGCGAAAGTTACTAAAGGAGGAGCCAACTTGGACTCCCCAACCACCAACGCCAACATGAAGCCCAATACTTTTCGAGCTTGCACAGAAATACAGTGGCGGATAAAAAAAAAGGAAAAAAAAAAAAAAGACGGAAATATAATGGGCGTGTGCAAACAATTATTTTGATAGATTTTTAAATTTTACCTTCTGAAAATCAGTTTAGAATGTTTGAAAAAAATTCCATGAAATTGATTTTTAAAATCTACAAATTCTGAGAATTTAAAAAAGGAAAGAGATTCTTAAAATTCAAAAGCTGGGTTTGAGTAGCCTTTGAGATTTTGCAATATAAATTCTCAAAAAATAAAAAATGAAATTATCATAATCTCGCTGCTGCAACAAGTATGTTTCTCAACTTTTACTACAATCTAGAGTTCGTCTTGCTCAGCAACACCTTCTAAATACTAGAGTTGCAAACGAAGTGAGAGCTGCTCACAAGAAGCTCAAAGTTGGTCTCATTAAGGGCTCTTCTTCACTCTCAAGCTCAAGCTTGAGTTTTAGCCTTTAGGCTTGTGTAATGAACGAGTCAAGCTCAACACTTTCAAGCTTGGTTAGGCTCTAAAAAAACTTGGCTCATTTTCTATAGGTTGATCAGCTCATCTATAGAAGCTCATTTAGTAAATGAACTAGGCTCATTTCGTTAAGGCTGAATTATGGCTCAGTTCGAGTTTTAGGCTTGTTTAGCAAACAAGCCGAGTTTGAACACTACAAAACCTAGCTCGGCTTGTTTGCACCCCGCGAAATCACCACCATTCATTGACAGCAGTGATTTTCATATCTTCACCCGGAATGGGGTCCTGTAGTGCGCATGACCTTCCGTTTTTCATAATCGATGATTCATACATGTTTGTTAATTATTACCAACAAAGTTAACTTTGATTGGTGGAGTGCTTCAGCGAAGCTAAAAATTAATTGTGAAAACAGACGATCCAGATGCGCACTAAAGGTGTATATACTATTGAGTAGAGATTGGATAAAGTTTATGATCTTTAGTAATAATTAGTCGGGGGGTGGTAATTGAGAGAATGAAGAAATCATGTGAAGCGGGGGGACAGAGAGGAAGACAGCACACGTGAATCGATAAAAATAAAAATAAAAAAGGGAAATTAATGCCAACAAACGGTGCGAGGAGATTCCCTCGGATTAGCCGTGTTCACACCTACTTTAATCAGCAAGATTCGACTCTATACCCCTTTTCACACCTAAGCCGACTTGGTTTCCAAAACGTCTCGGCTTCGCTTCAGACTACAAATTTGGAAGTTTCATGGCTTGGTTCTACTCAGGCGTCGTTCCGCTAAAGCCTTTTTTTTAAATATTTATTTTTTATTTTATGAGATAGATTATTTTCTCATAATACATCATTTTTAATTTAAAAAATAATTATTTATTTGAAAAATAATTATTCCTTAGCAAAACGGCGTCTTACTTCGTTTTAATTTGTTTGCTTATTACAGAAATTCTCCCGTTTTATAAGTATTTAGATTTCCAAAATTATCCTTTAAAAAATACAATAACTTTGATTAGTTGTAAACGAAACAGATATTATTGAAAAATTTTCCTTTATGTTCCTAATTATAAAAAAATGCAAACAATTTGGGACAGTCAAAGAAAAAACACGAGCAAATAAAATAGGACAGAGGGAGTATTTGAATTATTCAACTTTTAAAAGCTTGTTGTTTTGAGTCTCAAAATCCTTGTCATAATCTTTAATAAATTTTCTCTATATATTTATTTTTATTTATTATCCCAAAAAAATTCTCTTAAAATTCAAACCGAACAGGATAATATTTGGTACTACCATGTGAAGCCGAGCCGAGCCACCGAATCTATTGTGCGGCAAACGGGATTACATAACAAAGTGGCGTTGCTGGAGTCATCACATGGATGGCTTCAGAGGGACCCCACAACCGAAATAGGTGGGAAAGAGAGGACAATGATAGGTAAAGTTAGAGGTCAAACCCAATCACCAAACCACGTAGGACACCACCTAGGCTCCCCCAATCTCCATCTCTCTCGTCCCAATCCATTATAGGAGTAGTAATTTTTCACTTTGACCCAATCCTCTCCCCCTCCCCATGCACAATTCTCTGTGCCAAAAATTTCTATGCGAAGGATCTTTTCGGCCGTTAAATTTAAAATATAAAAAAATCACATAATTTAATGGTTAGAAAATTTATTATATGCGTGCATCAATTGATCTGTTTATTATTCGCCTAATCATGTAGTTCAAAAAGTTAATCTCAAATTATATAACAGCTTTCTTTGAAACTTTATATACCAATCAACCTTTTTCCCAATTTCCCAATGTGAGACTAACTTTCCTATATCGAGTCTCACACATAGGGGTTTTCGGGGCAGAGGAGATCGGATCCCTCTCCATTCTCTCTCTCTTTGACGGATAGGGTGTCCGGGACAATTTACTTGCATCTCGACTTATCTCCTCCCTGCTCTAGTGATAGGCAGACCATTGACCTTAAAATTAGAGGATTCACAATAATTTTTTTTTTGCAATCTGATTTTAAAAATCGAACCCCCATTAATTACTATGCGATAAGCAAACCCACCAGACAACCTGACTTGCATCGGGGCTCCCTCACTCTCTCTCCTCACCTACTTACCGCCTTCTCTCTCTCTCTCTCCACCTCCCTCCTCTTCTATATATACCACAAACTTCACCATTTCCCAATCCTTCTTCTCTCTTTATACCAAACACAATAAAATAAAAATGGGAAATTGCATTAGAAAAGAATCACCAATGCAATGGGCCGGCGAAGACTGGGGTTCTCCGGCGGCGCCGGAACACCTTTTCTCCGGCGAGGATGCGCTTCTACGAAACGCCGACAAAAACAACGAGGCGGCGGACGTTTCTTCTTCTCCTCCTCCTTCTACTACTGCAACGTCGGCAACAAAAACGACAGAGGTGAAGATCAAGATCACGAAAAAGCAGCTGGAGGAGTTGCTGGGTAAGGTGGAGGTGCAGGGGTTGTCGGTGCCCCAGCTGCTGGATCAACTCATGAGCGCCAGTGACCGGTTCGTGGCCCAGCAGAGGTCCTGGAGGCCGGCCCTGCAGAGTATTCCTGAGATCAACTGAGTTAACTCGGTTGGGGAGATAATTGAAGATGAGAGAGTTTGTTACATGGAATTTTTCCTGCCTCCTTTCTTCAATTTCTCTTTCTTTCTTTCTTTTTATTTTTTGTTAGGGTTTTATTTTAGTTTCTCTTGTCGCAGTCATGTAAATTTCTTTTTTAACTAGGATTTGATCTGATGTACAAAGTAAAATTAGTTCTTTTTCTATACATATTTTTATTCTAAATCTCCTTTTCTTCCTCTCTTTCTATTTATCTGGATAAGGATATGGTGATTAATGACTTTGATGGCTTAAGAATCCTTCAAAGTGAGAGGTCATTGAGGATTTGGCCGGTTGTTCATTTCAGGATCCTAAAATTAGTCGTTCGAAGTGCGTGCACAAGATGGCTCGGACATTTGACCATAAGAAAAAGAATCCTCCAAAAATATGCCCAAACACATTTGGTTTACTAACCAGTCGAGCCGAAATTGCGTAAAGTTATAAAAGTAGCCGAGTTTGAGTAGTTTCTGTCTTGGCAAAATGATACAGGAATGTAGAACGTGGGTGGTTTAAACTAAGTTAATCTACCAATGGGTTCCTATCCTAGTTGGTAACTCCTGTCCTTTTCATATGGGAGGTCAGGTTCGAACTTCGAACGATCAGGCTACTTTGATTCATTTGACAATGGTAATTAAGTCCCGATGCACACATTCCCTGGTTCGGGCCGATGAAACAATATCAATCGATTATTATCAAACAGACTGCAAATTGTTTTTTTCCCTAGCCCGTTGTCAGGATCCCACCTGAATAGGAACCCCAATGTGAACATTGGAGGATAGAGCATCTCACAATCAGGGCTGGCATTGAGGCTCGGGTTGCCGAAGCTAAAAACTTTTTAAATGAGGTTCGGTAACTCACAATAAGAAAATCATTAAAAACAAAACTCACAAAATAAGAAAATCAAAAATTGTCATTTTTATTTATGTATCCCTTTAACATCACTATTGTCGCACTTTCAGAGACAAAAGTAGTAGTTACTCTAAATCTTATGTGTATAGGTTGGCACAGAGCATAAAAGAAATTGAGGGGTCTCCAAACTTAAAATAAAACTTGACGGTCCAACCGCATCTTCGACGCATGTCCAAAGCCGATTCGCTCTTTAAAGAAATACTATCTATGAATGACTTTTGGTTGCAAGATTTGTTTACTGTTTAGTTTGGTTTAGGCTACGTTCTTTTGAACTTAACTTAAATTTTGAAAATTTGTCTTTGTTTGAATTTTTTTCACATTTGTTAGTTTTCCGCCAAACTTTTGTGGGTTATTAATTTGTCTCGACGAGAGGAATCGGAAAAGTAAAATAACCACTTTTTAGCCCAAAATTTCCAAAAAACTTTTGATGTTTATTAGGATTTGGCAGATTGACATTTTCTGTCTAAAGATAAAGGAGAAAGCAAAATTAAATTCTTTCTTGGTCATCCATTCGATTCCCTAATATGCATGCCCATGCATGCAATTGACTGATACAGCAAGTGATTAAACACAGACGCGGTCAAATATTGATTTGGTACGTGCTACATTAAAATTGACATTTTTGTGTCTGAAAGTGAAAAAAGTAGAAAATTCCTTTTATACTGCCGGTAGGTAATCCATCCGTGCAATCGATTGACTTTGAAGGAGGACAAGAGGGTAATTATACGTACCAACTCACCTAGGTTATGTGTAATTGATTGACTGATTCAGCAATTGAAAAGGGCTTGCAATTAACCAGGGGAAAGCTAGCTATCTCGAATTGCTTTTTTTACTCGGGGTCCAAAAATCAAAATTCCCTTGCCCTGTTGCCCATCATCTGGACATGGTGGGACTCCATAACAAATCACAGTTTAAAACAGCCGAATTAAATTTGATCACACACTCTCTTTTGATAATGGCCTTTTGCCCACGGTAGTCCATGGGCAGAGCTCCTGTCTAGTTTTGGGCCTTTGTAGTTTGTGGGCATCTTTCGGGTCCACAATAACGAGCGGAATGGTTCACTTTGTAGAACTCGAGTGTGTCGTTCAAGAAAAAAAGGTAGCTTGATCGAACATTGATAAAGTATATGAATGAAACATTCTTTTTTTTTGTAACGTAGAATGTCCTCAGGTCAGCTTGCGTGCACCAACATGACTAAATCTCTACGGCCCCCACCATCCTTTGCTAACCCCAAAGGGTTTTTCCACATGGGTGGCCCAAAGGTTTTTCCACAGTGCAGGGGAGTGTATGAAAGAAACATATATGTAGAAGGGAAAAAATTGGGCAAGTTTAAGTTTCAAATTATTTTTTGTCTTCTCTTTTTCTTTGCACAAATATGTTTTTTTCGTTTTATCTATCGCTGTTCAATAAATTTTTTTTTTTATGTGAATGACATACTTGGCGAGCTGTACAGAATGAACGATTCTGAGCATTGTTGTGAGTAAGAAGAGAACCTCACAAAGACTCAAAACCAGACCAGAATGGAACACTCAAAAAAACGGAAAACTGGGCCGGAGCTCTGTCCCTCGTCCATACCATGAGGAATTTGAAAAACTTGAGATTGAATTACATAATAAACTGGGAAAAAGTGTGAGACTTGAAATTTATCGTGGACCTACCGAAAGTCCCTGGGATGTCATGGCATCCCTACAAATCTCTCGTCTGTCCCTGATGCTTTTTTTATCGTCCTTTGCGCGGCGCCACATCTTATGTGCCAAAAATCCCTATCCTTCTATGCTGAGGGATTTTCGGCTATTGAAGTGTGTGTGTTTGTTTCAAGACCCGAAATTCAACGGTCGAAACACTCTTCGGTATAAAAGCACAAAAATTTTCGGCACAGAGAGATGAATTTGCCCATTTGTGAGAGCAATATCCTCCATAATTCCGGCGCCCAGTGGGCTGGTCTGTTTCCTCTAGCCATGTGGGCTCGTAATCGTAGAGGGTGTTCGACAACGGCATTGGTTCCTTCGGGTCCACTCCCTCTAGGACTACACATGCCATCAGGGGTGGAGAGCTCTTCAATGGAAGTATGTGCTTGGCAATCTTTGCGTCAAGTCGGGCTCGAACACGACCAGCAGCCAAATTTTTTTTTTTATGTGAAATTATCTTTTTGTCCTCCTTCAAAGCAGTCTTGTTTGTGATTCGTGAACAACATTTTCATATTGACAGTGCCATTGAGTCGGGCTTGGGCATGACCAACAGTCTTATTTGCAATGGTTATGGTAATTAGGCCCAAATTCTCTCATATGAGCTTTTTCATGTGATCCTCTTTGCTCTCATGTGACGCATCAACGCTTGACATCTCATTCATTTACAAAAATACTAAATAATGAGAGATGTTTTAACAAAATTTTGTGACCCCCAATTTACAAATTTATTTGGTAATGGTAATGGTAAAGTCAATGGCCTTGTTCGTTTCCAAATTTTACTTTGTTTTTCAATCATTATCTTATATCTTTCTTCAATTATTATCCTATTTCTCAAATTATTAATTTTATTTCTTTTTCTATTTCTCTCCACTCATTACCCCTCTTTTCAATTATTATCTTATTTCTCTCTCCACCAACTACCAAAACTAAAATATCGAAAGAATGAACAAGGCCAATAATCTTTGTTATCCCCAACTTACGACTTTTTTTTTGTTGAAATCTTTAAAAAATACCTCGGCTCATAAAATTGGTTCCCTGTGAAACTACGTACAATTTTCAAATTAATTTTTTACTCAAATAATTTATTATTTTTTTTACACTGTTCAAAAGATCTTATCAAGATCTATGAAAAAATATTCATATTGCACAAAAAAATATTTCGATAAGTACACTATTTTTAAGATTGATAGGAGTATAATTTTGTAGCCGACTAACTTTACGAAAGGGAGGAAGTTATGTATAAAATCAAGATTTTACACTAGAAAAGGAAAAAAGAAACCTGATTTCAAATCAATAATTTCGTCTCTCCAAAGCGCGCCAAGTTTTTCCCTTCATTTTCATATGGCGCAAAACACCAAAAATTAACACAGAAAATACACACACACATACACGTACACACAGAGCCACCTCTCTCTCTCTCTCTCTCTCTCTCTCTCTACATACACACACATTTCCATGGCTGAATTCGAACCTCCGTCGTTCTCTCTGGGGCTCGATTTCGACCTAGATTCCGATCCCCAAACCACCGTACCAAAAGACCCTCCCTTTCCCAGACAACCTTCGAGCAATCCGAGCTTTCGCCTGATTGAAGACGACGATGATTTCGAGATTCCGGACCCACCTCGGACCCTCAAGCGCCTCCGGCGTGGCCCCCCATCCGAGTCATCATCTGCGGCGGCGGCGGTGGCGCAGAAGTGGGAGTCGGTGGAGATGGGTTGTAGCAACGTTGACGATGAAATTGAAGAGTTCTCTTCTCAGGAGGATCGGCATCGAGGTAAAAATTTGGGGTCTTTTGGGGGAAAAAATTGAATCTTGCTTTTGTTTAGGGTAAATTTTGTTCTGATAACTTGTTTGGTTAGGGTAAATTTTGCGTTTGTTTAGGGTAGATTTTGTTTAGTGTAAATTAGGGATAGAAAACTATAATATATTGGAGTTAGGGTTTTCGACTTTTCGTTGTTTTAATGCACTTGCAGGTTATGGTTAAGTATTCAGGTAGTTTTAGGATGAGGAATCTGGATTTTGGCAGAATTCGCATGCTTACAGAGCTGATTGAGGAAAAGCATGTCAAAAGGCATCAAAATGGAACCTCTTAAGAATTTTTTTGGGGAAAATTGAATTTTGCTTTTGTTTACGGCTTACATTTTGTTCTAATAACTTGTTTGGTTAGGGTAAATTTTGCTTTTTGTTTAGGGGAGATTTTGTTTAGTGTGAATTAGGGATAGAAAGTTTAGTAATATATTGGAGTCAGGGTATTCGTTGTTTTAATGCACTTGTAGGTTATGTTTATTTAAGTATTCAGGTAGTTTGAGAATCTTGTCAAAAAAAGGAGGTAGTTTGGGAACGAAGAATCTGGATTTTGGCAGAAGTCACATGCTTATAGAGCTGATTGAGGAAAATAATATCAAAAGGCATAAAAATGGAGCTTCTTAAGGGCTATTTGGGGATTTTGGATTTTGATTTTGTTTAGGGCTTAAATTTTGTTCTAATAAGATATTTGGTTCCCCATGAAAATTAGGGTGAAGAAACAAGTGAATTGGAGTTAGGGTTTCTGTTGTTTAAATGCACTTGTAAGTACGGTTATTTGAGTAGTCAGGTAAATGGAGAATGAAGAATCTGGATTTTGGCAATGGATCACTTGATTATAAAGCTGATTATGGACATGCATCAAGTCAAAACTCTTAAAATGGCGATTCTTAAAAATCAGTTTTTTTTTAAATGGAAGTTGGTTTTGCCGATAAGCCGGATTCTCAATCTGGAGATGGCTTCTAATGTTGATGATGAGATTGAAGAGTTCTCAACTCAGGAGGATCAGCATTGCTGTAACAAAATTAGGGTATTTTGGGAAAATATTTAAATTTTGCTTTTGTTTATCGGTTAAGGTTTGTTCTAATAACTTGTTTGGTTCAAAGGGAAATTAGGGTAAAGAAAACAAGTGATATATTGGAGTAAGGTTTTCGTTGTCTCAAGGCATTTGTAAGTATGGTTGTTGAAGCATTCACGTAGTTTGGGAATGAAAGAATCTGGATTTTGGGAAGATTATACATACTTATAAAGCTGACTGTTCAAAAGCATGTCAAAAGGCATCAAAATGGAATGTCTTAAAATTACTTTTCTATGACTTGTAAAATTGTTTTTGTCCCTAAGCCAGATTGGCACAACTTCTGAGACAAAAAGAGTCACAAGTTTGCCACACTTCAGCTTTTACTAAAGCTACTAGAAAAGGTGAACATGCACTACACAGGAATTTGAAACCGGAGACTTGGAAATTGTGCACCGGACATAGACTTGATAATCGTGATTTCACTAGTGGGTGTGAGGCTGGAGAATGGAGTTCAACTTGGCTAGGGCCTTTACATCTATGGTTAGTGTTTATCTTAGTCTCTTGGATTGGAGAGTAATTAATGAGCGTTGGGCTTGTAAAATACCAAGCTGGCCTTACATTCACCAGCTTAGCTTGGACTCATATTTTGGATCTTATAGTGTTGCAATTTTGTGCTGAGATCCAATGAAACCCTTTCTCAGCTTGATGTATTCTCTCTTTTTAAGTTCAAGTCGGAGGCTTTTCTCATCCTACTCTCCGTTAGGTACTCATTTTTATCTACGATTTTGGGAGATATAGGTGAAAAAGCTGCTGTGCGTGTAGGGTTGTAAGCGCTGTTATTTGCTAGAGTTGCGTGTTTTGTTGTATTAGAAGTTAAAATTCAACTAGTTGTCTTTGGAGATTGGGTCTCTGTTGTCATTAGGGTGGGGGAAGATTCATAGCTCTGACACGGCTTGCATGAAAGAGGAATAAGAAAACGGTGCTGGCTGCAGTTTTTTAAGCGAGGTTCATGTTTTTACCTGCAGTAATTTCGTTATCATGTGGCTCTAAATATAAACCATTACGTGTTAGATATTCCATAGAACTTATGGTGTAGCATTTGAACACTTTGCATGGCAGGGTGCCTGGATCATTAATTCTGTACAAGCATCATCCACTTGACTCGTTGGGTGCTGATCACTTGGGATTGCACCCTAATGATTGGTTCCCTAGCTTGGTAAAGTGTCTGTTCTTGGGGTGGGGTCTTGACTGAGCCACATTATCATGTTTCTTATGAGGGGATTTAGGTGTCAAGTTTGGATATTGGAAAAAATAAAGTTACTGAAAGACGTCCAATTAGGTAGAGTGCTACGTGTTCGTCATGTTTCATTCGGTGCTCCTTGGCAACTGTTTCTTTGATTAGTACCGGATGTTGCATCTTCACTAGATGGTTGATATTTTATAAGATCTTGTAACTCGAAGTCTTCGAACTACATGTTTTCAAAGTTCTTAATATCTATTTTAGTTTATTTGTTGCTCAACCATTCTTGGTACCCTATTTGGTTCAAAAATTTTAGAACTTGTTGATTCAAGAGTTCCAATTTCAGAACATTGTGCCACCTATTTCTACCTTTTGCTCAGTTATTCACGTTTTTGTTTTTTCCCTTCAATTCATCACAGAAAGGGAGCATTCGTCGATGCCTTACCATTCTGGATGTAGCAGTTCAAAGTTCCCATTGCATGGACATGGGGCTTTGACCAAACAATCAGCAAGCCAGCGGCAGGTGACTAAAAGGAAAGAGGCTTCAAGTACCTCAGCCTCTGCAAGCTTGGAGACGAGTAGTAATAAACTGTTGTTGCCAAAGTTAACTGTCAGTCCCCTTAGAAGGTTCCAGTTGATTGATTCTGATTCTGATGATCCTTCTGTTAGTGAAGATGCAAACAAAGAGACCAATAAAGTAGATTCATCTATGAAGGAGAAACAATGCAATGATAGTAATCCAACTACGAGTCAACCGAAGAGAACGAAAGCATCAGTGAGTGTCTCTCAAACAGAGGATTTATGGAAAGATTTCTATACAGAGAAGAGTGTCCACATCCCCACTCCTGCTCTGGATGAGTTCTGTGAAGAATATTTCAGATCTGGGAAAGAGAAGAATGGAGATTTTGTTCCGAGGCATGATAAATCTAAAAGTGACAATGAATGCAGTAATCAAACCTTTATTATCAATAATGATGAGCACCATTTGGGGGACCCTATTCCCCCTGCTCATAGATATTTTTTCCACAATGACCCTAGGATCCAGAAATTAGTCAGCAGTCGCTTATCCTACTTTTTCCCTCTGGGTGCTATACATAACAGTGCGAACAAGCATTTCTTCTCATCTGTTATTGATTACAGGTACTGTGCTTTACGGTCACTTCAGTTTATCTGTACTATTTTGGTAAGAAGTTTTTAACTGTGTTTCTAAGGGGATGTACCTTTTCTGTGTGGTTTCAGGAGTCAATTTAGCCAGGGTGAAGGTTCTAAACGCCAAGCAGCTGGGACAAGTAATGCTGAGACAAGCTCAAGAAGGGGCAGAAAGAACTCGAAAAGATCAGCTGCTGAAGTGGAGGGCTCTGAAAGTTGGGTAAATCCCAGAAGTAGCAGAGGCATTCCGAAAGATGCTGGGAAAAGACGGGTTCATGCAGATGGTCAATCTGGCGGTCATTGGTACACAGGTCCTGATGGAAAAAAAGTAAGTTCCTTGTCTTTTTACCTGTTAACAATGTGGCTAGTGATGCTCGTTATAAGACATTGAGGGTGATCTGCAGTTCCCAGAAAACAAGTCTTTTATTGGAGCATCAAAATTCAAACATGTCATGTACTATGTCGATTATGATGTTGCACACTGGTAGTTGCCTACAAAAAAGCTTTTCGCACTGTACTATAGACTATAGAGCAACAAGCCTCACAAATGCGGCACATTGCTTAACTTAATTGAGAATAATTGTGTTGGTCTGAATGTCTAATTTATATTTGGCACGGCGTAAGAGTTACTGCATGTCCTTCCAGCATTGCTATTCATATATAGATATTTTTCCTTGGCGCTTGGTTTTAAGTTTCATGGCTCTCCATCACAATGGTAACAACACTATCCCCATTTGGTACTTTTTTTTTCAGGTTTACATCTCTAACAATGGACAGGAGTTGACTGGTCGAATTGCTTACATGCATTACAGGAAGGTACTTGTGTTTTTTCTGATAACTGAGTAATTGTGCATCCTTGCACACATTCACTTCCTTTATTACTTTTTAGCTCAACGGTGCTCTGGCTTAGTGTAGTCTGTAGATTACCTATCAATTGGTTCATCTTTACCCATTTTTATTATCTGTTATTCTATCACAATATATAGTGCCAAATACTAGCTTTTCCGGACTTGTTAATACTGTGATTCAAACTTCAAAGGACAACATGCAAACAATAGACAACAAGTTCGCACAAACTATTTGATTGCTAATCGATAAGACGAACAAGAAGCATGGTTTGAGGTCAAGTAGCTTATATAACAAGCTTTATCGTTTTATTGCATGATGTCAAGTTTTTTTTGCTTTTCTAATTGTTAATGTTGAGTTGTGTCGTCATAATTAGCACACGAATTATGATTCCATTCAGCATACACAACATCTGTAATATGTCAAGTCTGCACAAAAGACAATTTCATTGGTTAATGGACAGCATTACTAACAAAATTGATATTGTAAGTCAACAAGCTTAAGTAAATTCTATCCATTGACCTGCTGCATCAGGATTAGGTTCATTTTCCTTTCTTTTTCAGTTCCAATAGAACCTAATTCCCAAGAATATCACCCTTTATTTTCTTGAGTTGCACATTTCTTGAGATCACCTAAATTTGCGGGTGTATTTCTAATGTTTATTTTTTGCTGCGGCAGGAGAGTGGAGCTGGCTTTAAAAGGTCAAAAAAGAAAACTGCTGCAAAGAATACTTCTCAGAAAAAGAAACCCGCTGCAAAGAATACTTCTCAGAAAAAGAAACCCGCTGCCAGGAGGAAACCTGCTGCTAAGAGGAAATAACAGCCGAAGCTCCAGCCCCCATTATGTGTTGAATAGTTTCTGGCATCGGCATGGGAATGTTGTATTCGTATTCTGATTTTGTGATTCTATAGTTTTCTTAATGAAAAGATTTGAACATTGGGAATTTCGAGGCAGAATGTGAATGCGTTTCCGGGTCCTTATTCCCATGTTTGAAAATTTAGGATTTGCGTTAGGATATGGTTCCAAAAGGTCAAGTTTATTTTTAGTTATACTGTCGAATTTCAAAAATGTAATTAGAATTTGGGTTGTTAAACTTTTTAACATCTCGGAGTTAGAGCTATTTTTCTGCAGGATCTTCCCCCAGTATCCTCACCGCAGTAGGGCATCAGAATATCGAACCATGATGCAGAAACATACGAGAGAAAAGCACATTGATTGCCTCAAGAATAGAAGAAAGCATGGCATAAGATATCAACAAATATGTAAAAGTAGATGGAAGTATAGACAACAAAACATTTTAAGGCATAATGCATATTTTAAAAACGGCAACTATAAAAATGACCAAATGGGGGATGGTGTTGTCAATGGTGTGTACAGTATCGTGCCGCGCATCTCCGAGCCGTTGGATTGTGCATTCGACGGCTTGGATCTTATCTCGACAATGAACGATTTTTGATCATTGGTTGTCAAGATGAGATCTGAGCTGTCGAATGCACAATCCGACCGCTTAGAAGTGTGTAGCACTGTGCTCGCTGCACAACACCAATTCGAAGTCAAAAATTGCACACCTTGTTTCCAAGAAGAGAGAGAGGTACGGTAGGAATTCTAAGCAAGGGAGACAAAAAGTGGAGTTCGTCAACGATGGTCAATCAAGAAAAGTTAGTTGTATTTGATACATACATTTTAGGTACAAGATGGTATTATAATGAATTACCGAAAATATGGTTTGATTTTGATATCATGGTAACTCGATTTTAAAATCTTGATCAAGTTCAAACGTATTGTTGTTTATGTTAAACAGGTCAATTAATGAATATGCTTAAGTTATTATTTTTCGTATAGTTGAATTCATTATGCAGATTTATTGCACGGAGTCCAGAATTTATTCGCGTGTGCTCATCATTCGAGCCGCGGACAATGCACTAGTTTAGGTACGTCACGTAAGTTGGTTTTCGCTTCCGTCGGAGAAGCTGAGGAGGATAAACAGAGGTCGACATCGCCATTATATTAGAAATCATAAACTTGAACCGAGAAAATAACAAGTGCGTGTAGTAGCTTGTAACACTGACAAAGATATGGGGTATTTTCTGTAATTGTTGCAACATGTACTAATATTAGTATTTGTTTCTGTTTGTACCCCTAATTTCTGTTCGATCAGAATTAGAACAACCAGAGCCCAAAATCTTTAATTGGACAGGTTCTCTCGCTCTCTCTCTCTCTCTCTCTCTCTCTCTGGTCATCTATCTCTCTCTCTTTGTATGTATTTTTAGGGTTAACTTAGATGCTTAAACCTAATATGGTTTGGGTTCAGTAAAAAGAACACGTCTTTTTGTAGTAATGGGGATGTTCGATCCACACACCAGGAGTGGATGAATCCACTCACCTCAGATGTATGAGTTTTATACATGCATGGCCCCCTTCTTTTTAGCATTTTATTTTTGGGCGCTTTCTAGGGTTCTGCCCAGGGCAAGGTCCTGCCTTTGTGAGAGCTAGGGTTAGGAAAAATTTCGGACTTTTTGTTATCAGTTGGGTATTTTTTTTCTTTAACAGTTATGCCTTGATTTTGTTGTTAATGTAGAAGTTCTAGTGACAGCTGAAAGATGGCATTAGAATGATACAATAACACTTTGATGCGAAAATGATTTTTTATTCTGTGAATATTTTTGCTGCATTAATGTCATTTCCTTCCCTGAGCTGAGCTCAGTCTTTTACTTAGACTAGGTTTTGCCTGTGCCTACGGCACTACCCACGTTGACATGGTTGATTACGTGGAAAAAAATTGATGGCACTATTGTAATAAACTTGAAAGAGTGTGGGTACATTCTTAAGAGTAGAAGAACACACATCAGCCATTGGATCAATTCAATCCTAGCCATTGCAACAACTTATCTTTTGGGGGCCCTACTCGATTCTGTTTTGTATTATAGATTGGGTTGAAAATGGTTTCTTATTCTGTGAATATTTTTTTTCTTTAACAGTTATGCCTTGATATGAAGCATTCCTAGGGATTAACTCAGATGTAAGTAGGAATTTAAGTGAAAGCTTCATTAGTGGCTGAATGGTAAATTTGAAAGGAACAATTAGCCTTGAGTATTAGACTGCTATGGTAAACCCTGATGACTGATGTGTAAATGGTTTCTTATTCTGTGAGTAATTTAGGGTCAAAAAATTTGATTCCGAGGGATTAACTCAGATTCAAGCAAGTATAAATGTGAGTAAAAGCTTCATTAGTGGCAGAATGGTGAATTCGAAAGGAACAGATTAGCCCTTGATAATTGCAGGTAAAGATGAGGACAACTCGTTAATGAGGTTTGAATAAAGGAGGGGAGAGAGATTTCTGGGATTTGGCATGCTCTAATTTAAGGTCAATTGAGATTTGGTTAAGGGCTGGAAATGCCCTAATAGGGTTCTTTTTCCTATAACTGGGCATGTACATTTGTTTGCTTTGACTATTATGTGAATGTGGCGATACGTAATCTGACAAACTGGGTTTTGTGATTATGTTTATTTGGAGCAAGTGGTGTCCCTATTCTTATTAGATGCATTTTAAATTCCTGGGTAGTCTATCTAGAGTACATGAAAGAATCTTCTCTCTTTAATAGCAGGATCCTTCTAAAATGGGTACCCTCCCAAGAGGGTAGCTCGAATCGGCGCTCCCAAGACGGGAGCTTGACGGGAGCTTATTGGGTGGTTTAAGGCAACTATTCTCTTACTCTTAAGGGAGTTATGCCATTGTGGAAATAAAAATATGAAAATCTTATCGCTCAAGAAGTTTTGCAAATTGAAAATATCTAACTTCCTATAAGTACCCTTTAAGATCGTGAAAATTCTCATAAGTAATATTTTTCCTTCAATGGTTAAGTATTTATAGATACTTTATATACGTATTTATATGAAATCTATATATGCTCCTTAGGTGCTCCCAACCTTAGGAGCTTCTAGGTGTCTCCGCTCCCCCGCACCCGCTTCGTGCTACTAAGCTTCTCTCTCTCTCAGCTTCTGTTGGAAGTCTTAAGTTTAACATATGGATTTGTATAGTTAGGACCTAGGAGGTCGTGGATGCCTTTCTGTGTAAATCAATGAATCAGAGTTATGAAACATGTGTAGTGTTGTCTGTGTAAAATAGAACGGAGATCTTCGGTGTATACATTGCATTTGTCTAGTATATTTTGGTATGTTCTCTGATCTTCAGCGTGAATGGTAAAGTTCTATCCTTATAAAGAGGGGTCATTTTGTAGAAGTTTAAAGTCATACCTGTGGGGATCCTAATTATGGTTTAGATAAGCGATTAGTATAACGTAGTCATTTTTGATATTAGCTTGCTTCTATTTACTCAAAAATATTTGGTCCTTTTTCTGTCCACAGGCAATACGAGTATAAAAAAAAGACTTGCTTTCTCAAAGTTTCTCAAAGATGGACGAAATCAAACAAGGGAACAACAACAATGCTCCACCAACCATGCCTGTAAAAAGAAAACGTGGTCGCCCACGTAAGGATCCGAGCCTTATTCGCAGGACAAATGCTCCTGCGCCTCCTCCTGGATTTCGTATTGTTAATGGAAACCAACCCCGCCAATTGCTTGCCATTGAAAATGCACATCCCAATGCAAATGCAAATCCAGTCGACAATATTGTGGGCCAGGCAGTAACAGGTGTAGTCGAGGGAACATTCGACGCGGGTTATTTGCTAGCTGTCAAGATTGGAAACTCCACAACCAGTCTCAGGGGTGTTGTTTTCAAACCAGGACATTTTGTTCCCATTTCATCGGAAAATGATGTGGCCCCACATGTTCAAACGATTAGACGAAATGAGATTCCCCTCCCAATGGCAAACCAAAATCGTGTTCGTGGGCGTCGCCCTAAATCCAGAGAGAGGAATAAGCAGCACTGCAATATTCAGAGAATGGAAACTAGTCATTTCTTGAATGGATACCCCACTGCAAATCAAGTTCAAATATTTGCTCCTCAAACTACTGATCTGGCATCTTCTAAAGGCAAACAAGTGGTGCCAGTTTCGGCCTATTCCGTCCCTTCTGTGGGCTCAAGAGGCCTTGTGGTGCCAGTTGTACTCCAGCCAGTCAGTTTATCGAATGGATTTCCACCTTCCTACCAAATGCCTCCATTTCCATCCCAAACCAGTCATACGGTTGTCTTAAACCATAAACCACTTCAAACAGTTGCAACCCAAGTGGAATCATCGCAATCCCAAAGCAGCCATCAGGTAGCACCGGAAGGGGGCCAAAATGGTGCATTGCGAGATTTACAATCCTCTGGAACACACAATGACAATAGTATGGGAGCTGGAAAATCATCAGCCGAGGATTCTGGCCTTTCTGGGGAAGGAGACAGTGATACGAGTGAGCCTCTCTCGGTGGAGCCCCTCCAAACAATACATTCTCATATTCGTTATCAACCGGGACCTGTTCACAATCCTGCTGAGCTTAACAAAATTGGCAGAATGTCTGAGCTGTTGCAGGTAAAATGAATGCTTGATCTTGAAAAATAAGTTACTTGTTTGTTATGGACTTGGAAATCTATTGATGTTAAGTCCTGAAACTGGACATTTTGTGAAGGCTTTGCAGGAACAGATGCCTCCAGTTGAAAACAAGGCCACTGGAAATGATATCGCGGATGAGGGAACTGGTATTCAGTTGAATACACCAAAGGAGTCCTTGCCTTGAACATTTGTATACTCACTGTTGTATCTTTTCCAGCACCAGAGCTGTGCCAGAGCAATGCTGTGAAGGTTGGGACTGAGAATTTTGTTCGGTTGAAGCTTATAAAGCGAAATGAAGATCCTTTGTTATTTAGAAACCTCAGGTGGAAGAAAAGCTAGTGTTAGTTTAAACTGTTCGACTGTTTAACAAAGGTTTTCGTTATTTGGTAGTTTAATCTAGCCCTCATAAAAGCCTAGCATGTTATTTGTTCTTTTTTATTTAGGATGTTGCTAAATATGTGCATTGTCAGCGTTTACAGTTAATGTCTTTCCCAGTGGTCAGAGGGTTTTGTGATTTAGGTTGTATTTGGATCAAGGATTTGAGGAGGGTTTTTCAAGAAAGAAGAAATTGGTAGGGAAAACTTTTGGTTTTTTTTTTTTTTAAAACCCATTGTCTTCTTATCTTTCCTTAAATCTTTTCATTTCCGCCATGAACTCTTTCACATTCATGATCTGAGTACAACCAAAAAACTCCCGATGTTCTTTGATCAATTAGTTATGGATTTTATTCGGTCAATATATTCTCTCAGATTCTGCTTCTGGTGAGAACCTTTTGGAGATATATGAGTGGGGGTATAGATGGGTTACCATCAGTACTGGAAAACAGTAAATGGGGGTTGTTGAAGCCTTTGCAGCCAGAGAGAGAGTGCGTGAACACATACACAGAGAGAGAGAGAGAGAGAGAGAGAGAGAGAGTGTGTGTGTGTTGTCCCTTCAGAGATAACTCAAAACATCAACAACAATTTCACATCACTTGGCCATTCGACATGGCTTGTTTCACCATTTGCTGATCTCTGGTATAAGCCAAAATAGTTTATGGTTTTCATTTTCATTGACAAAACCAAAATTCAACCACAGTAAATTAGGGTGGTTCTTCATTTGAATTGCACGAACAATCAAAATTCAGAAAAATTTGCAGTCCCAGAAACTCATCTTGGAGAAATGACAGAACATATTGATAAGCAATAGGAGGACTCTTCTAACATTCTCAACTAATCTCCAGTTTGTACGTTAAAAAATAATCAGTCATATTCTTTCCACAAATGGTGGGCAAAAAATAAGGCATACCATGGCCAAAACATTACCATCTCTCACCGTATCCATGAGGCCAACAGTGTCACTGTAATGCCAAGTGTTTTGTCATTACACTTGCCATTGAAACCCGAGCTCTTCGACCCAGAAAACCTTAAGCTCTGAAACTTGATAAAATTGGAATAGGTCCACAATTCGATTTTACATAAAGAATAACCCCACAACTTTTGAAGACTAACCCATCTCATCGATGTTTTCAATTGAGCTAACTATAGTCAAAATTTTTGGAGAACTGAAAAAATTTCCAGCTGAGGCGATCATAAAAGAGAACATATTTACTGAAACTTGGCACTGAAGAAACCAGTAGATCCGGGGACTGGAATGGGCCGAATAACAGGGAAGGGAGGCTGCGGAACGGGAATGTGGCTTTGCACTGCATATTGTTGCTGCACGCCTGTAATATAAGGAGGGGTGACAGACAACTGCAATGTTTGAGCGGCTGCACTTCCTGCAATACATGTTCAATTTCTTCAGTAAGGCACGGTAACCAACTAAAAAACTGAAAAACAAGTTCCTCACTAAACAAAATTACAATCGATAACCATCACATCTATTGTGAATGCACTGGTATCCACAAAATAGAGGGGGAAATCAACCATTGTAAAGAAACAACATTCTTTTATTGGTCAATTAATGACGATGCTTCAACAAGCAATCATAATGCTTATACTAGATTTGCATTTTCCCTTTTCCTAATGGTTTTCTTTCTTTATTGATTCCGCGATAGATAAATACTTCTTCCGTCTGCATTGTTTGTTCTTTTTTTGACGGCTATTCCCTTTAACTAGTAAACAACAGACGTATATTCACAAAGAGATTCAAAACTTCTCCACCAATCAAAAGATTGGGTCCAAAAAATAATAATAATAAATCAAAAGACGTCAATTAGCTTTTGTAGACAATGTTCAATATCATCTAAAACAAACTAAATTAAAATACATAGTAGATGATTGTACATGATATCCAAATTAGTAACATGTACAAACAAATGGAATGGATGGCGTATTTATGAATTTTGGTTAAGAAACAGTTATTTCAAATAACTTGAGGGCTTACATCTGACTCACAGTATAGTCTCATTCCAAGTACAATGCTATTAATGGGCGAACCTAAACTCAATCATAACCATAAGAGCAGTTGACAATTGTTTTTGAAGATACTCCTTCAAGGACTGGCAAACTCAGGAGGGGGAGTATGACGTCCCAATTGTTAGATTGTCACATTAATCCCCTCTCTCTCCTCAACCAAAACATACACGGTTAAAACAATCCTACCCAATCCCTACCTCCAACCAAACTACCAATTTCACTGCTACCTCACTACCAATCCCCTTCAATCTATAACATGTATCAAGCGAGGCAAGTGCTTATGATTATGTTAGCCCATTTGGCAGGCTAAATACTAAAACTAGATTTCCGCGACCTATGAATCATAAAAGAAGAAATAAACCAGAACTTTATGCTTTCAACATGTTGCTGGTGTTCATACCTTGGTGCTTCAGAAGATGTCCTTGATGTTGAGTCAGCAAAGGACGGGTAGCTACTTGAGAGAAAACCGCCATTCCCTGATTCACATCCTTCAAGTTGACAGAAGACAATTAAGCAACTAGGACATTGCAAGATGACAGGGCTAAGGCACTAAAGCAGAAAATTTGAAGAAGAGGGAAAATAGAGGTACAAAAAGAAGGGTTGGCAGTAAAAAATAAAATTTAATCAAACACTCAAGCAAGATTGCATTTGGATAAGCATTTTAGCAAAAAATTATGTTGATTTCATCAATAATGATCTAATGGCAAAGTAATGAATAGGCCCTGAAAAAAAATCTTTTAGCTCAATGAAACTACAACTGACAACTAAAAATTTCATTTACAAGAAGAATAGTACTTAATTAATCACTCAGTTCAACATGGTTAAGGTCCAGCTCAAGAAAAACAAGTTGTATAGTATTTGTCGTGACCTACATTTCCCCCAAGTATGATTCAATCACTTCGGCCTAAGTTGATCTCTCAGAACAAGGCTTATTTCTTTTATGCCCTTAGACTATAGATCCCGCTACATTTATTTTGTCCTAATCCCATAGATTAACAATTCCGAAGTGAATCCAAAACAATATATAGTCTGTCATCTTTTCAACTTGACACAATGACCGTATCTTACATGAGTAACTGGATGCATGTAAACAAGCTGCCCTCCCAATCTTCCAACCATAACCTGAGAATAACAATGAGCCGTCAGTAAGGAAAAGTCAAGAATTCTCTTGATCCTGTTGCAAAACACCAAAATTACTAGGAATAAAACCACATGACAGCAGAGTAAAAATCCCTCCACTGCTTACATTTTGGGAGTTCGGCTGCATATAGGCAGGCCCTGCTTGGATAGAGTGATGCTGAGTAACATATCGGGCTGGCTGTGTCCTGCTCCCCACATGCCCAATTATCTGTAGAAGGAAAAGAAAATCCACAAAGAAAGTTCCCTATCACATACCATTATTCTTGAAAGCGCCAATACTATGGCATTTAGCAAACATTTTCATCTTTCTACATTTCTTTATAATATGTTCATAAAAGCTACTCATAACTGGCCAATTAGTAATGCCAAAAAGGTTTAGATACATTTTGGCGTCCTTTCCAATGTCATATTAGAGACTGAATACGCACATTTCACATGAATAAAGTGGAACTTTAATTTGTTAACTTCATCTAAAGCCAGTCCACTCTCTGGAGTGTTATCTTTCCCAAACAAATTATCCTCTAATATTCTATTCAAGATCATTGACTTGAGTGCTCAATAGCTTAGCCCCACATCAAATGCAAAAGCTTCTACGTTATGTGTGGAGAAGAAGATGAAATTTTAGCACTTTGACGAGAAGTGTGACTAAAATTTCAAAAATAACTGCACCTCTAGAATATTGGAAAAGCACCCTTAGGGCACAATATTGTAGACCGTTTAGGTCATGACAACTTATTCCCAAATCAAATAGTTGCCTTCAGATGGAGGCTAAGGTGGACAGTTCTCATGGTTTATCAGGTTAAATCTATGGAAGCATTTCCTCTTCCATGATGTATCCAATAGTGTACATAAAATTAAGTAGTAATACATATCCTCTGAATGAATGAACAAAAGAATGTTATAGCATGCAGATATTGAGTACTTAATTGATTTTCTAAAATAACATAACTTGACAATGCATACCGATTGAGAATATTGAGAATCACTGAAGCCATTTCCAGCCATCAAGTTACCATATGGTGCAAGCTTGGCAGGCAGAGATGATCGAGGCACATAAGGGCTGATTTCAATTTCAGGCTGGGCACTAGCAATGGGTACCACAGGGAAGTTGTCTGGAATGTAAGCCACACTTGCGGCTGCTGGCGCTGCCGGAGGAGTCACTGATCTATGATTCACAGACGATGGGCAAAACACCTCTGCCCCAGGGTTGAGCTTAGATGCCTGCAGCCAAAAGAGTTCAAAAGAATCCTCAACTTAGTCTAACGCTCAGGTGACTTTCCAAGCGGCATTGTCAATTGGTTACAGTCTGTTTTCAAATTGATAACCCTCACAGAACTGAGAACCAAGCAATGGTTTGCCTCAAAGAAACAAGAAACACTAAGCAATGATTTGAATTCCTACCATTTGCCTAATCACCAGATCAGAAATACACAACACAAGCATTGGGGCAGTAAGCCCTTATGCAATGATTTGAATTGAGAAACAAGCAATGGTTTGCCTCAAAGAAACAAGAAACACTAAGCAATGATTTGAATTCCTAACATTTGCTTAACCACCAGATTAGAAAAACACAACACAAGCATTGGGGCAGTAAGCCCTTAAGTGCTTCATACCTCTATGGTCACAATAAATTTATTTAGGACTAACATCTAAGAGGGCCAAAAAGATGAATGGGGCGGAGCCATTAAAATGAACCGAGTTACGTACGTGAAATACTATTCCAAGCATCCACTTACCTTAGCAGTTGACATTGAACTTTTCGGATGGACCATTTCAGTTGGAGTTGATGATGAACTGACAAAGGATTCCGTGGTACCCTCCACAAATGAAGTGCCAGATGTCGAAACACCTAAAGAATTTGCATTTGAACGTAAACTGTCTTCCGAAGCATGCCTTTCTTTACCTTGATCACTCATTTTGATCACAGGAGGGGCAGGGCGATCAGAAAGTGCACCATTTGGTAGAAGCTTGGATGCCGTATCTTGATGCATTTGATCAACCTTTGACTGTGTGGAGCAAGCATCCACTGCACGTGCAGTAGATGGAGTTAAAATCCGGTACGAACATTTAGTAGATGGAGTTATTTAAGCTGATAACATTACAGAATCAGATGATGGAAAACCATCTGAGTGCTTTTTCTATTTTTTGAGAAGTTTGGAAAAGCATCCGAGTTTTATAACCCTAACTTGTTCTTAGTGTTAAGGGGTTTTATTCAGCATTGAATCAAATAACTATTTACCATTATCTGGAGGACCATTCAACTCACAGCTTAAACCTGAGTCCAGAACTTCATTTGTCTGCAGAAACAGCAGCAGACATGATGTTAAAACCAATGAAGAACTACTGTTCTAAATGTATAACTCTTATTATTTTACACAAATTGAAGTATGCTGGTTGTTCTCCATACGTGCAGTTTCTACCTTCTCAAGGTCGGACTTCCCTTTGTAATCAAACCGTTTTCCTTGTGCTCTGCCATCTCCAACCTGTCTGTCAAAAACAATTGAAGGAAAACGAGTATGACACAATAACTTCTAAACAAACAAATTTTATATAGAGAAAAAAAAGAAAAGGGAATCCATGTAGTGTCTTGAGCAAAATAGAAATAGATAAGAATATTTATTTCCAACGGAGTCATAATTAAACAGGAAAGGTGCCAGTAAAATACTAATGCGTCTGAATAGATGGCTGCTGGCAATCACACATGCAACATATACTTATAAATTATAAATGCTGATGTCCAACACAAATTTGGGATCTCATGGGAAACAAAGTAAGTGAAAACAGCAGTTTCGCAATAGCAAACATATTATCCACCAACATAATGCCAGGCATGGAACTAGAAGCATTATTTCTTCCTTGCCCTGACAGAAAAATTGCAGCAAAAATGACAAAGTTCAATCATATATATATGGTATACCAAACATTGACAAAGTTCACCGGACATAAAAAAGAAAATGACCAATTCTCAGATCCCTGAATGCCAAAATGCACAATAAAGTAACTTTGCCTTCTCCCTGTATCAGTGCATAGGCTGATAACCAAGAATAGCATGTTATCTCTAAATGTAAAACTTGTAAAAGTTCTTGCAAATCTAATCAGATATGCTAAGTTCGTTACAGAGCATGTGGCATCTATACCAACTCCCACTGCCATTGTAGTGTGCCTCTTTTTGACCAAATACTTTAATTTTTCTTGGAAGGAGGAATTAGGACATAAGGGTTTTAACTTGCATTTTAAGAATTTCTTACAATGTCACCCGGAAGAAATCTTACAGACCTATGTAGGAAGGTTCCAATCAAGTTGAAATACGGGGATCTACTACGATAGGCAACAACGATAGCCTGGATCTTCTTCATGTTATATTATCACTAATACTATTTTTTACATAATCAGTATCCTTCGAATATGTGCAACCGACTGTACTGGTTAACAATGACTTCTTTTAAGTTACCTCGTTCATCCACATCTATTCCTCTGTTTTTTTCTTTTTCCTTCCAATGATCATTGACGCGATTCTAAACACATATCTGACTTTAATATAGACTGATTGACTTCTTTAAATTACCTCGTTCATCCACATCTTTTCCACTGTGTCTTTCTTTTTCCTCCGAATGACCATTTATGACATTCAAAACCACATATCTGACTTTAACATTGACTGATTGAATACAATGTGTCTTAGTTCTCTGTCCAAGCTTTGAACCGCCGTATTTTTGGACTGAAAAAAGTGACCTTTTGAACACCAATCATAAATATCGTTAAATATCGAATGAGGTATCTAACCTTGTATTTTCAACCATACATGCACCTACCATCTGCTCAGACTAATGCTTTACGCTTGAACCTGCCATCACCAACCCAATGAGGTATCTTAATATCAAATTTCAACCCTACCTAATCATATCCTCTGCTCAGTCTAATGATTTATGCTGGAATCTCCCATTACGAGGCTTTGGCACATTATAATGCCATGAGCCTTGAATGATTTGTCAGTACGGTCAATTTCTAATATCACGTCAATCACTTCTTGACTCAAAATTACTCTTCCACAACTCTTCTTCCTAATCTACCCTTTTTCTTTTAAATAATTACATCCAATGAGGCATCAAGGGAATGCCGGTCAAGTACAAAAGAAAAGCAAATACAAAGATCCCTATACAACTCTTCTTCATAATCTACTAGGCATTGATATTCTGGAAAAAGTTTTCCACGGACATTTTTCTTATTTGGAATTGACCAATAATTTTCTCACTGAGTTCGGAAAATGTTGGTCATGTGACTAATAAGTGTTATAGTATCTGATTTTCACACCTATAAAGGATTGGCAACAGCAGTCAAAGAGAAAAGATGCAAGTCACTAAGCATGACAAATAGAAAGGTTGATATCTACCCATTGGGCAAGCAAAACTTGCATATGGGAAAAGGGGGAATATTAGGTTTTTATTTTGATCATGGACATCATACATTCTTAATCTAAATCACCAGCTTAAGGCAAAAAGCACGATGTTCAAATGTTTCTATAGTAAGGGCTGGTTGTAGTGTAACCATCATAATTCGACTTTCATTGCGTAAAGCAAAGATGATCCTACCTTAGCCAGGTATTGGATTGGTGCATGAAGTATATAAGTGCTTCTTGAACACCAATAGGAGAGTCTTAAGATTTTGTAATTTATTTTTTATTCGACCAATTAAAATCAGCTAAAACAAATACACACGCAATCTCGGATTCATTAGCCCATTCATTATCACATTATTCGAAGGTTCCTAAGATTAGGAGCAACAATTTTTAACTTTTCAGGTTAAGTCATCCATAATCAATGTTTCCAACTTTGGACAATTCCCAACAATCTCTGTGATGAAGTCGGCACTACCATCCGAAAAATAACTGAGATGCAAAGTCTCTAACGCCGGTAATCGTAGCGGTTT
Source organism: Rhododendron ovatum (assembly GCA_019656835.1). Taxonomy (NCBI): domain Eukaryota; kingdom Viridiplantae; phylum Streptophyta; class Magnoliopsida; order Ericales; family Ericaceae; genus Rhododendron; species Rhododendron ovatum. The sequence continues at coordinate 2,365,230 of CM033796.1, forward strand.
GTCTAGAGGTATACTATATGTATCATAGAACAATTTAAGGCTTTTAAGTAATTCACAGGAAAGTGTTCAGGATGCTCGACAACAGGCATGGGGAAGCAATCGTTCAACATTATGGCTAATTACATAACATATCATGTTATCAACCATCAAAGGATCCAAACGATCAGAAGACCAGGAGTTATGATTGTTTGGATCCTTCGGTGGTTGATAACATGATATGTTATGCAATTAGTCGTAATGTTGAACAATTGCTTCTCCGTGCCCGTTGTTGGGCACCTTGACACTTGCTTTTAGTTCTTGTGAATCACTTAAAAGCCTTAAATTCCAAACGATCAGAAGACCAGGAGTTATGATCGTTTGGATCCTTCGGTGGTTGATAACATGATATGTTATGCAATTAGTCGTAATGTTGAACAATTGCTTCTCCGTGCCCGTTGTTGGGCACCTTGACACTTGCTTTTAGTTCTTGTGAATCACTTAAAAGCCTTAAATTGTTCTATGATACATACAATATACCTCTAGACAAACCGCCCGCCGCAATTATCGACATTAGAGACTTTGCATCTCAGTTATTTTTCGGATAGAAGTGCCGACTTCATCACAAAAACTGTTGGGAACTGTCCAAAGTTGGAAACATTTATTATGGATGATTTAACCATGAAAAGTTTAAAAATTGTTGCTACTAATCCTAGGAACCTTAACCTACGAAGAATGCGATAATGAATACAACAACAACAGAACCCATGTAGTCCCCAATCATTGGGGTTATGGGTTGGGGAAGATTGAAGACAGACCTAACCATTGGCAATATGCACAGAGTGGCTGCTCTCAGAATACCACTGAAACAGTGGTCCCCTATACCTGTTTTGCTGCGGAACTATGCTCCCAAATCAAAGCCAAATGACATCAGAGAGGGCATGCCTAGAGATCCAATTCAATTTCTGTGCACATTACCATGCTTCATTCATTGACAGTCTAGAGCATCGGTATGCACAATTAATGAATGGGCTTGATTAAATTGTAATACATATTACTATTACAATACCTTGTCCGACTAGTTTGCATTCTGTCTGTTCCGGTCTTCTTAGACTTTTTGACTTTCATCCCTCTATCTGCACATTCAATGAAAGGAATAGAGTCCACAACATCCCCTACACGATTGTTGGGGACGTTGCAAGACACACCATTTGCTGGAAGAGAAATTCCCTATTTAAACACCAAAATGATTTCAGGTCATTCATCATGTGAGATAGATCAATTAATCTGAGCAGGAATAGAATAATCACATACCTTGGCAACCACTTGGACTAGATCTTCTGATACAACAACGAGTGTTTCTATCAGATCGCCAATAGCTACATTAGCATTGCAATCCCCCTTCTTAGTCATCCTTGCTTTCTTCAAAACAATACCTAAACCATGCCAAAATCAATCTCACGAATCTCAACCAATGCAGTAAGAGCTAAAAACAGAAGAAATAGAATGGAGAGCCTAGAAAGACTATTGTTTGGATTGGTTTGGACCCCAAGGCTGTCTTCGGATCAAGGGATTGTGGAGGGTCTTGGTGAGGGAAAAGAAAAGGCGAGGGAAACATCCGTCCGATTTGCGATATAAAATCCCTTACATATTCTTTTCCACTCACAAATCAGCCTAAGAAGAGTAAAAAGTGGCCAATTTCGAATATATTAAACTCAGCTGAGTGTATAGGTTCATGCTCTCTCAAGTCCGTCAAGTGTGGGGAAAAGTAAGATCCAATCAGAAAGCAGACAGATCCAATCCAGTATTAAGAAACCCACCACAAATAAATCAAGATACTCAAAACCCATATACAACATCATAAAGTAAACAAAACCCAGATACAATTCCACCAACCAAACAAAACCCAGAAACTGATTCAGAAAAGATAACAGATTCACAAAAAGGAATGACATCCAATGGAAACACAGCAAGCGCACCGTAGTCATTCTCTACGCAGGCAGTGTGGAAGATTCCAGAATAAATCGAACCGTCTTTGACATGAACATCGACTGGGAGGCCAATGATGCACATGGTTGTAAACAGTAAGGAAGGGGCGGCGCTACTTTCTTGCCCAAGAAACTCTCTGTTTCTGCAACCCATCTCTCTCTCTCTCTCTCTCTCTCTCTCTCTCTCTCTCTCTCTCTTGCAGTTTATATACAATTGTTTATTTTCTCTCTATGCGGAGTTTAGGAGAGAGAAATCTTGGGTTACAAATGAGATCCGAGGTGGGTTTTTCGGATTGAAGGCGTTACGATTACGAGGGAATTCAAGAAGCAATAACAAGGGAAATAATATGGCGGTGCTGCTGCGGACCGTGTTTGCGGCTCTTTGAATTAGACCTTGTTTGCAGAATGTTGTTTTTTTGCTTAGGTACCCTTGCACTTTTGACTGTATCCACAATTCACCCCCTGGTTTTACTTTTCTTGAACCCCAACCGGGTAACCTAGAACATCATGCGTCGAGGTCCGAGAGATGACATGGGAAATTATCACAAAGTCTTGCACACATATGCGATGCGACCAAAACCATCCGATAAACGTGAAAATACCTTAGACTGAATATGTGCAAATAAATTGATATCTTCGGTCCATGCACATAAATGTATGTATGTAACATTGGTCAAAGATTGCTACGTTAAAATTTGGACTCACCTGTCTATTCTTTTTTTCGAAGGAGAGTGCTAGAAATAGAACAATATCTAGTATACTGAAGATAATCTAAAAAGATTGAAGGCAAATGAGCGTTTTTAAGAATTTCTTCTGTAAAAAAATTTGGAATTACACCATGCAACTGGATTTTGATTTGTGTTTTCCCTTTCATTGGAGACTTAGGCCTTCCTCCAGTTTCCCAAAAAAGGAATTTTTAGAAAAGGAAGATAATTTCAAACTAAAAAATTATGTATTTACGCAAATAATTTTTTTACTAATATGAATCTTGTTTGATAGATCTCATTAAGATTTTTTACTAATATTATTTTTCATTTTCCTTATATTTAAGTTTAAAATTATTTTCTTTTTGAAAAAGAAACTTTGGGAAGAAAGCGGAACGAAGCCTGAAAAACCCGGCATTTGTGTATTTGCTTTATCGACAGTGAAGCCAACTCGTGTTTCTAAACAAAAAATGAAAGCGGCACGAATGTAAAAATTATTATTTAATCATGCTTAAATAGTTAAGAAACATATTCCTTTCTGAAAGGAGTTTTGTTTTCATCAGTGTACTGTTGTCAACAGCATTTTCCAATCTGAAAGGGGTTTTGTTTAGTTGTTTTAGTTGTAGGTCTTTCTTTTCTCTATCAATATAACTGGCATGATTTTCTGCTCAGGGGGAAAAAAAAAAAATACGAAATGTAAACTTCTATTCATAAGATGCACACATAAGAGATGACCAGTGCATCGAGAACACTTCTTGAAAATTAGTAGCCTTTCACGGAAGTATATGAGTAGAAAGAACGCAACTCCAACTCAAAATGAACTAGCCTTTTTAAAGGACGGGCGACAGAAAACAAAGTATCACAATGCAGTAATTTTGCTAGAAACCAAGGTATGAAGGTCATGTTGCATTAACCTTTGAGGCAACCGATACTATCCTGCAAGCACAAACTAGGAGTGTTGTTTTTACATTTTGATCTGGATGCAAAAACCATTACCAGAGATCCAAGAAATTGAACAGAGCGAATCATGGATCAAATGCAGCAAACCCCCCACCGGGTTACACCAGCGTACTGAAAGACCTTCATTGCACATAACAATGCCAAATAAACCCCCATTGTATAACCGTAACAAAGCCAAACCCACATTACACACATCTAGTTATCACAGGAGAAGTGTGTCAATGTTTTGTCAAACATACTTCAACAGTTCAACGCTCTCAAGAAGTTTTCTCACATTCAGGCTAAAAACAAAAAGAAACAGGGGAACCGAAAAAGAGCGATGACAAACAGGAAAAAAAAGGAAGATTCTTTGGATCACCTAGGTCCACTAACAACCGAGCATCATAATACAAGCAGTTCAAAAAACCAGCTTAAACTGGAACAGTGTGGCCCTCGTGATGTCCTCTGGATGGCAACAGATCACTGCAAGAAAACAAATGTAAAGAAATCCTTGAAACCATTTCCAAGGAAAATTTGAGAGGTAGAAAATATATAAAACACCACCTAAATTGGAAAAACAGGTCATGCGTCTGACCAAACAGCATGATGCTAAATCACTACACACTAACAGAAGCTAGAAAAAGGTGAAGTGCTGAACCAACTGATAAAGCAAGCATCATGGATCAAGACGTGGACGTATAATCCAGCAGGGGCATAAAACAGTACTTTTGAAAAACTACAATTGCCCTCTGTGAATTCAGATGTTCTACTTGCAAGTAATGAGCAATAGCATATGGCATTCCCTTACCTGCTGTGGTTGTTGGTAACTCCCATACCCAGGATAGCCACCATAGTACGCATTAGGATCTTGAGCTGGTGGTGGTGCATATCCATATGCCTCGTATCCTTGAGCAGCATATCCATAATATCCACCGTTGTTCCATTGAGTCTGATCAGTCTGAGCCTGAGCCAATCCCCGTGTCAGACAAACAAAAACATGTACACCCAAGTTATTCAAAACATACTGAAAAATTCATGCACCTGTTTGTTTGGACTACGGCCCCATGAAAGTCGAACATTTGTTCCTCCTATCTGAGTACCATTCAAGACTGACAGAGCTTGCTCAGCGCAAGCTCTACAAACCATATCCAGGCAACAAAAATGACACAATAAATTAACTTTTGAGGAAAAAACAACCGTTTAGCATTAACATAATTAAATAAGGAAAATAACTGCCAGAACATATCTGGAAAATCATCTGCTTCCTTACCTATCAGCAAATTGAACAAATCCACAACGTTTGCCTGCCGGAATTTTCACATGAACCAATTCACCAAACTGGCCAAACACTTGTCTCAGAAGGTCATCAGAGACATTCTCCTCCAAACCACCAACAAATATCTGCCCCCACAATGTAAAGGTCAGTAACAAATATAATCAAAAAGATTAATCCAACATCAAAACAAGCTACCCACTGTTGTATTAGTCGGATCATTCTCCCCGGGATTTGCCTGAGAATTCTGGTAGGTAGCTGCATACAACAAATTAATATGAATAACTTGCAACAAAACAAATGGTGAGATTTAAATCAGAATGAAGTGCTGCTAAAGAAGGATCCCTGTCATCAGAATTTTATAAGCAAACAAAGAAGAGCAAGGGGAAATGACTGATCAAACCTACAAACCAAACTCCTTACATCGAAAACAATCTTAACAAGAAAATCTCACAAGTAATGATGAATTATAAAACTTCAGTTTCTATTCCATAGGCAACAAACATCGAAATTGAATCTGTCTAACCCCACGGGAGATACTTTGCCCTTTCCTTCGGTAGCTCTTTTGGTTTCCCAATTAGCCGGGGAAAATCAATAAAGTTCTTTCCTTTTTCTGTGGAAGAGAACGTACACTTGGCAGCTTATTGCTTGGACAACAATCACAGCACAGCTAGGAGCATGTTAGTAAAACAAAAACCATAATGCCAGTGAACTCCACGAAATATCTAAGGAAAGAGAACAGTAACTTAGCCAAGAGGTACAATGCTCACTGCACAAAGGTAATAATAACTAAATTTCTCAAACCATCCAGAGTTGTTATCGTGCTTGCTAGCTGACAAAGACATCCAGCCCATGGAGAAAAAGTCACAAGACTGCTTCGAGCAGTAACATAGTTCTTCAGTGATGCCCAAATATATATCTACAGAGCTGCTGCCTCCCACAGAATTCAGTTCAATGAATGCATCAGCAAGAATTTGCAAGTGACAAAGCAGCTTAAACTTGGTAAATTGTTAGAGTTTGTCACCACTAATGGAATTGTGAGCACCTCTTCGCCCAATGTACTAGCAAAGTGGAGCTAAGAAGATCAATTGATGAATCTGTCTCTACATTCCTGACTGTAACCCACGAGACTTGGTTTCTCCATAAAGTTCCTCCCCAACTAACAACCATATGAACCATCTATTGCAAGGGAATAAAAAACATACACGAAAGAGGACGCCAAGTTTGCACCCCCAACAAACTACCTCGCTGCAAATATACTACGTCATTTGACAACAGAGAAAAAACACATAGAAACCAAACAGTTCAAACCTGCATATAATGAGGCTACTACTGCTTTCATCCAACATTCGTGAAAAACTTGAAATACATATAAATCAACACAAGCAGTCACCAAGTTCAACAAAATATATGCTAAAGATGTCGGCAAGTACTATTCTGACTCTTACATTGGATGGCTTCCTTAAAATATCCAGTGCATACCTCAAAATTAATGACCCTTGGGAAACATGGGACGAAGTGCTAATTTTTACTCTTTTTTTTTACACTAATTACTTTCTGCAAAGCCCTCCTTTGCTTCACGTCTTCTCTAGGTCACTGTTACTTACACTTACGCTACAGGTACAAACCCACAAACAATGCAATAGAAAATTATAATATTCAAACCCTCCCCGGTAAAACATCCAGTTACGCAAGGAAACAAACTAGGTAAATAATATGGATATAGTGAATCAGTGATAATTAGATATTTGAAGAGCAAAAGGAAAAGCAGTAACACCCACTAGCAAACTGAAGAGGACTCATCCAACAACCGAGACCATAGCAGCTACATGTATTGGTAAAGACTTAAAGTTCTAAGTTCAGCCCAATAGGAACACATTCTCAAGGGAATAAAACTGGAAAACTGAAGCAAAGACCACACATGGGCCCGAAAAGGACCAACTTAATGACATCAATCTGAGTATAGTGCAAAGAAGCGAATCCACAAAGAATAAATGACAAGGAATTTGTGGATTTCCATAAAAGAGGAACAAAACAAAGGGAAAGGAAATTTAACCCCTGGAAATAAAGAAAGGAAAGTAACTTGACTGGTAACCAAAACGAACTGGAAAGTACGACTACGTAGCATGATAAATGCCACAAGAAAATTACGGGAAACGAAGCTTATGGCATAAACAAAATTAACTGACCTAAAATGAGGCCACGCACTAAAGTGGAATCATTTCAGCTGAAATCAGTTCCAGGCCCCCCAAAATGAAGAGCCTCTTGGTGTCCTGCTTTGAGACAACATGAGTTTTTATAAGTTTTTGCAAGTTTTAACATAATTAAATGCGCCCAAGTTTACAAAGGTAAATACTGGAAGGAAACGACTTGTGCAAATCCGCGTATCTTCAGCATCAAATTGAAACACCATCGAAAATAAGACATCAAAAACATCAACGGAGTCGAGTTACTACTTCGAAGTTCAAACAAAGCTAACTCCTAAAATAGCATAGAATAATAAACAACCAACATTAATCAGCACAATAGTATTAACATAACAAATGAATAACATATACCAGAAATGTGACAGCAACTATGAGCTTTAAAGAGATGACGAATCTCGAAAGTCTATTGCAATGCATACCTTTCTGATATGGTTGAACGCTGGCAGGTTTCTTGGTAGCAGCAGGTCCAATACGCATCGGCCTACTAGAACAGTGGACTCCATTCATTTCAGACATAGCACGCAGTTGTTCACTTTCATCTCCAAACCTAACAAACCCATATCCCTTGGTGCGTCCAGTCATTCTGTCAGTGACAACCTTCGCACCTTTTATTGACGTATAGTGAGGTTTAAATGTTTCAAGCAACAAGTAATCAGTAACATCGGCAGCTAAATCTCCAACAAATATCGTATAGTCCGGACCATCGTCTGCACGCCTTTCCCCAGCACCAAGGGTGGCCCAGTTCAACCTGAAAGGCTGTTCTGAATTTGGCATCAAAGAGCCATTGTAGGTCTGTAATACTGTTTCTGCTGCTGCACGACTCTTGAACTCGAGGAAACCATAACCCTCGGGTTGACCACTTTGCTTGTTGCGAATAACCTTAACTGAAGTGAGCTGAAGCACCCAAAGACGCATGAACTATTTAGTATTATCTAAACAGAAAACAACAAATCCAAATCACAAGCCACTGTAAATAGAAAAACAACCACAACTACACAGGATGAGAAGTAGCAGAAAGCCAAGACAATTCCTCCCCCGGGTTAAGCACATATTCAACAAATATCAAAGAACTACAGAACTAAGGAAATCTCTTGTTTTTGCCACGGGTTAGAACTTGACCAAACTAGTAATTATTTGAAAAGGTTATACAATGAACAAACTCAAAACAACCCCCCCAATGGAAAGGTGCAGCATTCAAATCTCATGCAGGCACATGCATACGGGATAGCGATTACGCTATTTTGAATAATACTGTGGTAGAGGATATTGCAATATGTGCAATTCACCACGGGTATAAAGTAAGTTTTATCTCTACATTTTAAATGCATATATATATTCCTTCCCATCTCTAGCTTATTGACAACCAGACAGATAAACACGTGATTGCTCAAAACAATATCTGTTTGAAACAAATAAATGGTCCTCGAACTAACTTTGGACGCTAAATTGTTTTTACCAATTTCATCCCAAATATATTTAATAAACAAAGAAGGAAACTCCAAACCCGCTGGAACTAGAATTTCTTCTGGATTTTCATCCAGATTTTCTTCTGGATTATCATCTACATTTTTTGTCAAACTTTGACAAAGATTTAATTAATAAACAAAAAAGGAAACTCAATACCCACCGGTACTAGATTTTCTTCTAGTAGGAGAATATCATCCATCATCATTATACGATTAATAATTCCATAATGTCAAGGCTTCTTTTCCTGACATCAGCCGCGTTCTCTTTGTGTCTGTGAGATTCCTTACAAATTGCAGAGTTACATTCTAGGTTTTCTTTATTATATAAGGTTCCTTGAGCCAACCTATCCTTAAGATCTCTATTTATTTTCAAGTTTCTAGATTTCAAGCTTCAAATTTACTCACCCTTAGTGAAATTGGCGCTATCATTTATAACGAAGACAAATCTTTCTCAAAAAGAAAAACACAATATATGTACAGAACACAATAACAAACACGGAATATTCTCTCGAAATATACCTCTCCAGTTTGAGCGAAACAAGAGTAAAGGTAGTTCTCCTCCATCCAACCCTGCAGGTCACCGATCCAAAGCGACTTGATCTCGTTCGAGCCGCCCATCTGCTCGGCCGAGAACTGCTGCTGCTGCATCTGCATCGGAGGCGCCGCCGCCTGCGGAGGAGGCTGCTGGGGCCAGAACTGCTGCGGCGGCGGCGGCTGGTAACCCTGCTGCGGTTGCTGCGGCGGCGGCTGTTGCTGCTGCATCATCATCCACTGCTGCGGGGGCGGGGGCTGCTGCTGGTACTGCTGTTGGTGCATCTGGGGTGGGGGCATGCCGGTACCTGGTTGCATCATTTTTGGATGGAACCCTAACCCTAGATTTGGGGATTTTTTGGAATGTAGTAAACCCTAGATGAAAGGGCGAGAGCGAGAGGGGAGATAATGAGGAGAGAGAGAGAGAGGAGATATTTTGTTGTGGTGGCGGTGGGCCGGAATGGGCTTTTTAAGGGGGAAAGAAGACATGTGGAAAAGCCCAGCAAGGGCCCGTGGATACAAGTTTTGATTGGGTAAGGTCGGTATTTGCTTGAAGGCCCATTTGATTTGCTTTTTAAAAAAAAAATTATTTATGTTTGTCATTTTTTCGTTTGATTATTGAGATATATTAATACAGTGTCGATGTTGGTCAATCAACTTGAACGCATAATCGAGATGAATGTGTTCACACCGGCTATTGATTGGCATCTGATCGACATAATTTTTTGCACGGTTAAAATTTTTGACGAGCTCGACAGAATGAACGATTTCAATCATTATTGTGAACCTATAATAAACTCACGAAATCAAAATTTTGGACGGTCACAACCAGATTGGATGGTTTTCTATCTGTCTTTGAAAATTCAAAGTACTACAGAGGCATGTTTGATTATTGAGACTAGCAATAACATCATGTGAAATCAGATTATTACACGTATGGAAACTTACTTTTCAAGATTGCTGTAATTCCACAAAGTTTTCTTGTCTTTTTTTCCTAGTTTCTTTGTCCACTCAATCGCATTATAGGGGTGTAATGTCACTTGAAACGCTTTGATATTGATTAAAACTGTCTATGTACAAAAATCGTTGAGCACTTTACAGGTACAAGAAATCACATTCATCGGATCTCGATAGTCGCGTGACTGAGTTAAATTTATTTTACAAATTATTCCAAAATCATGCTGATCGTCTATTTTACGCAAAAGAAAAACTCCAAATCATGTTGACTTTGATATTAGATCAATTTGAAATTTTTTCATACAAATGAAGTCTTCAATGACTTTTAATCTTTTACAAATCATGGTGAGATCCAATCAAGTTGCACTACAATTCCGTAGTATATTAGTGCACATCGATTACAACCAGAGCTCAAAAAGCTACTAGTGGATTGCACTACAATCCCTCTAGTGCAAACCACAATTGCAAACCGTAATGTCGGGGTTCAAGTCTTCTGTACAATTTTTTATTTGTACCAGTGTACCAAGTCATTTCCAATCGCAAAATCGTATTTAATTTGTTACATAATCTTGTGGTTGAAAGACACTTGGTAGATGGATACACCAAAAAGTTGGGTACATAAAATGTCTAATGCAGTATCCCATTGGAACGCGAGATCATTCCACTAAGCTATTGCCAAGCATTTTCCGTAAAAGCGGTGTCGAATAGTTTATTCGATCGTTCATTTTGACACAAATAGCTCGGATTGAATCTGAGCTTATACACATCTAAATCGTTCAATGTTCAGATAAAATCCAAATTATCGGTTGTCGAGATTAACAGCTCCGCACCCGCTTTGCAAGGAGATTATTGCCAGCATCACCTGTCCCCCTCCCATTGGACCAAATGGTTACTGTTGTAAGTACTAATTACTACTCCACTATTGTACTGTGGGATAGGATGATTATGCGGGGAGAAATGAAAGCAATTTAAGCAAAGCAGGTGTGAAAACCTTTTCAGGTAAGGAAAAAACCAGGTGTAAAGTCGCAACCGGGGAAGGGAAGAGAGACAAAATAAGGGAGGAAAACCCAAGGGCCAAGACTTTTTTCCACCCACAATTCCTCATCCCCTCGGTAGAAATCAGAGACAAGAAAACAGTACTCCCAAAAAAACCCATTTACATGGGTCCTTGATCTTGTCGAAGAGGATTATTCAGGTACCGGAAAATCATGGACCACAAACTGTTGACTGCGTTAATGGTGGCGGTTGTGATGATCGGTGCTGCAACTGTCGGAGCCGAGTACGTCCGACCGAAGCCTCGGAAAGCGTTGCATTTTCCGTTGAGTCGAAAGCCCTCCTCTGAACCCCAACAGGTAAAAAAACAAAGCCACCCTCTTCTTATTCCTCTGGTTTAGGGCAACGTTTTTCTTTCCCCTGTGTTATGCTCCGTTTGGTTGTATAGAAAGTCGGTAGAAAATTAGGATTAGATTGACGCATTCCCGAGGCGAAATTAGTAACACGAGCCAAAATGGCTCGTTGTCGATTGATTTTAAGTTGGATGTGAAGTTTTTGTATGGTATCTAAGCGGGCGCATTCCATCCCTAATTAAAAAAAGAGAGGCTAAAATAGCCCATTCTTCACGATGACAGACCTCAAAAAAAGGAAAAGACTGTACGAAGTTAGAGCCGAAAAAGTGACTACAAGTGAGAGACTTAAATGCGGCTGCACGGTAGGGAGTGTTAGAGACTAGTCCCGTATGCTTGGGTATCAAACGAGAAATCACTAAATAACATGAGAGATTTCTCCGCCAGTTTGTTTTGAGCTGGATATATAGATTTCACAATTATAACCCTTACCCATATTGCTTGGGTATAATCACTTAATAACATCATAATATGAGTGACTTCTCCATTAATTGCCAGTTTGTTTTGAGCTGGATATGTAGTCTTTCACAGTTATAACCCTTTCGTCTTGAGATTTGATCACTTCCCATTATTAATAGATAGAGACAGTGGCATCTGATTTGTTTGATCAGGGCGTGGTGTTTTTATGTAAAGGGTACTTATTTGGTTTGTATTTGGACTTCTAGTTTTGTTGTTTGTTTAAGTGCATGCAAGTTATCTGTTAATCGTGACATGCACAAAATGATCTTTTTTTCCGGGGATAAAAAGATAGTCAGTTATCTATTGTTTGGAAGTACTCTATAAACTTTTTTGGGATAAATTACAGATATTTATGCTGACTTTAGTATTAACTTCAGCGGTCTGAGTCATTTCCAAGTTTTATCTTTTCTAGATTTTATATTACTTTGAAGGTGGGGTGTACTTAGGATTACCAGAGGAGGCTGAGTTGAAAATTAAGAAGATTGAGTAGGGAGTGAGACATTGTCTAGTACTGTAGTTACGAGGGTGATTTGATGTTTGGATCTACAATGCACATGGCTGGAGCAGTACGGTGATCGAAATAATGGCATGTTTTAAGTATACTAGCGCATGAGGCACAAGCGATGCATGTGCAAGTGATGAGGAAAAGAATATACAACTAACTCTTTCAAATATAATATTGGCAAAACTGTATCATGTTGCACACCCGATGTAAGATTGACGTTGAAACCAAATTAAAATTGAAACGCTCTTCAAATCACCCAAATAAAGCATGAATAAAATCTTTTGTAATAATTAATCGAGATGGAATGGGTAGGAATATACGAAAGGAGCACAAATCCTCTATCTTTAAACCTTGACAAAGGAACTATCGAATCTGTAATAGAAATAGCACAATCTACGTGACAATTAGCAGTATGACTTTGGAAGACAACCCAACAAATTAAAAGAAGCCATTCAAACAACTTTGTTGCCAAATAGTGTTGTCCACCGCTTCCTCTTTGACCCCATTTTGGGGCTGTGAAAAGAGGGTGCACAGAACATGGAAAACTAAAATCAATTTTTAGTATGGGAACCGCGGCAGTGATGAAACACGGGTTCCCATTTCCCAATTAGAAGTGCATTATGATTTTTACCCCTGGCAGTTATAAACTGTAGAGTGTAAGTGTAAGTAAATTTATAATGTTTGGAAGGGCTTTTTTAGACTTCAAAAAGTCCATACAGCTTCAAAAACATGGTGAGACCAAATAAGTCCTCTCACTTTATATATTAGAATAGATTTTATCTCATAATCTCGATTGAAAAACCCAAGTTCCCTAATATTGCTGATGTTATCCCTTAATTTTTATGAAACTTATCTTGGGTGGAGTTCATTTTGTTTTTTTTATAAAGACGAATTCTGTTTCGGACTCCTATCTTGAGAGTTTCTTAAGAATCTTTATGCCAAAAATGGCCATTGCAGGTGCATATCTCATTGGCAGGGGATCAACATATGCGAGTGACATGGATCTCGAATGATAAATCTTCTCCATCAATGGTTGAATATGGAACCTCACCCGGAAAGTATACCTCTATTGCTCAAGGAGAGAGCTCTTCTTATAGTTATCTGTTTTATAAGTCTGGAAAGATCCACCACACTGTCATTGGGCCGCTGGAACATGGCACTGTTTACTTCTACCGCTGCGGAGGACAAGGTCCAGAGTTCCAGCTCAAGACACCTCCATCTCAATTTCCGGTTACTTTTGCTGTGGCTGGTGATTTAGGTCAGACTGGCTGGACTAAGTCGACATTGGACCACATAGACCTTTGCGAATATGATGTGCATCTGCTTCCTGGTGACCTTTCCTATGCTGATTACATGCAGTCCCAGTGGGACACTTTTGGTGAGCTAGTGCAGCCACTTGCAAGTGCAAAGCCGTGGATGGTAACAGAAGGGAACCATGAAAAGGAGAACATACTGATGCTTGAGGATGAATTCATAGCCTACAATGCTCGCTGGAAGATGCCATTCGAGGAGAGCGGATCAAGTTCAAATCTCTACTATTCTTTTGAAGTTGCTGGGGTTCATCTTATCATGCTTGGTTCATACACAGATTATGATGAGTATTCCGATCAATATAGCTGGCTGAAGGTAAGTCGATTTATTCTATGTCTTCAGCTATTTCAAAACTATTAGAGATGTCTATTCCCAGTCAAGCATAAGCTCATAAAACCAAATGCACAATTTTAAAATGACTGACATGATTTATGATTATCTATTTATTACACTGTGATTGGATATATTGTATATGAATTGATAAGATAAAAGAAAGATAGGATTGGCTTGGTTAACGGAGTGAAGTGTGCCTGTCTTGAGCCTGAAGCCTACTAAAAGGCTTAAGATTGAGGACTTTTTCTGTGAGCCCGGCATAAAAAGAGGGCTTTTATGCCTAGGTGCTTTCATCAAACCCGATGTATGCCTCTAACTACTACTTACATGGTTTCTTTTGTATCCATGTACTGAGTCCGTGAGTGGCTTTGTATGTGTAAGTGGGTTAAACCATCTGTGGTCGATATGAATTTTACGCTCTTCACATAATATGCATGCTTCCTTACATCATTTTTGCCCTTGCTATGAAGCATAACCTTGGTGGTTCAAATTTGAAGGCATCTTTTCTTGCACACACAATTTGGATGCCTGATCACCCACTCCTAGCTTGAGTTGGATAGATTGGCACCTCAATAGGGGGAGATAAAGGGCCGAAGTTGCTGTTGGAAAAGCAGGTGTCTGTAATTTTATCAAAATACCAAAAAACAAACCAAAATGGTTACCATCTTCTTTCCTTTTCATTTTGTTCATTTTTTGGAATGAATTTATTTGAATGAAATTCTCTGCTCCATTCCTAAATTCCATGCATAAGTATCCTTTCCATGAAATGTAGGCTGATCTTTTGAAAGTAGACCGAAAGAGGACACCTTGGCTACTTGTTTTATTCCATGCTCCGTGGTATAACAGTAACAAGGCTCATCAAGGCGAAGGAGACAGTATGATGGCCGCCATGGAACCATTGCTATATGCTGCTGGTGTAGATATTGCGTTTGCTGGCCATGTGCATGCTTACGAACGCTCGGTATGCTCATTCTAGTTTAGTTTGTCTAATCATCTTGGTCTTTAATTGATCCTGCTTGGCTTATTTTCTATGGTTATATGTACTACAGAAACGTGTCTATAGTGGTAGGTCAGATCCTTGTGGCGCTGTCCACATAACAGTTGGCGATGGAGGCAACAGAGAAGGTTTAGCCACCAAGTATGTCTTTCGTTGTCAAAGTCCTTTGAAGAGTCAGATTAGTGAAGTTTCAATATTTTCTGCTGCACTTCAAAACATGATTTGGCTACGGCCTTCGATTTGGATTTTACCAGAAGAATATTTGTCTTTAACATCAAGATTTTGCACCATTCTTCAGGGTTTTAGTAGGAGAATGTTCATCTTTGTTGAATAGTCCAATTACGACGTCTTTCCCTTAACATTTAGGTATTTTTAATTCAACTTTGCTACAACCACAAACAAACACACAAGCATGTACACACACTCATAAGGCATGTGGGACCCACACACACTGCTAACCAATTCCTTAAAATGAAAAAGGATTACAACTCGTGAGTGTGCGTGAATGTGTTTGTGTGTTTCTGTTTGTGGTTAGAGAATTTTTGTTTTGAATTTCGAGCACTACTCTTTCCATTATTATCATATGGAACTAGTGCTAGCATTTGAACAAAAATAAGAGAATTCTCTGTTTACGAGATCATAGCAAATGTATAAACCATACCATCATTTTGTAGTCATGCTCTGTGAATTCCCACTTCCAGTTTCAGCACTAATTCCCAGATACCAACTGATCCGTTGTTTAGTCGTAAAGCAGAAGGCCTAACTCTATGGAGCCCTGAAAATGAACTTGCAGGTACATAACTCCACAGCCAAAGTGGTCTGTCTACCGTGAAGCGAGCTTTGGTCACGGCGAGCTCAGAATAGTGAACGCAACGCATGCTTTCTGGAGCTGGCACAGGAACGATGACGATGAACCAGTGAGATCTGATCAGATATGGATTACCTCATTGGTCAGCTCTGATTGTGTCGCTGATAAGAGTTCTGATCTAAGGAAGATGCTGTTGTCGCCGTAGTCACCCGATTATGGGAGTGTCGGTCTGTTCTTCTCTGGATTCGGACCTGGTTTCTTGCCACAACTCCATGTGTATATATATAGCTAGAACGTTGGTGTTGTGTTTGTTTCAGAGGCCATTATATTAGCTCGAAACGGCTTTGTACTGTAGTGTGCTTTGTCTGTGAGACCTCTGCTTCATCAGTTGCTTTATGGTTTTTTACCATTATTACTATTATATGAACGTTACCAGTGGTATATGATATTCCACTGGTTTAAGAGATGGTTTTTCAATATTTTTAATGTTCTTAGCATTGTTTATATGATATTCCTGAACCTTAATCCATGTATTTATACTTAAAATATTTTTTCATTGAGACGTCAAGCCAAACAATTAATCCTATCCAGTTTAACAATATGAAATAAAAATCACTGAACCCAATTATACCCACCGTCTTTTATAATGGAGTATTAATTTGATCCATGAAAGGAATAGAAAAAACTCAAGGCTTGTTCGATTGAATTTTGAGGGAGGTTTTTGGAGTAATGAGTGGAGAGAGATAGAAAGAAAGAAATTATTAGGAACCCGACTATATTGCAAAAAAAATATTTGAGTTTTTCTTGGATATTTTCGAAAAACCTTCAGTAAAATTCATACTTTTTTATTCTTCCGATTCGTCTCGACGAGACAAATCAACAAACTACAAAAGTTTGATGCAAAATTTACAAATGCCAAAAAAAAAATCGAATAAGGACACCAAAAAAGCTCAAAAAGCTAAGTAGTACAACACTTAACTATTGAAAAATTGGATCAAGTACTTTCAATTATCCAAATGTAACAGATTTTTTACGAAGCCACTCAGAAAATAATTTAAAATTTATGAACTGCTCGATTTATTATTATGGATCTCCAAAGTTACCCCACATAGCAAGGTGTACACAATCTGGCCTAATTTCCATAAAAAAAAAAAAAACCAACTTGCCTTCTTGTTTTGTCCTTATCCAATTCTTTCTCATTTGTTAGTTTTAAGTCAAGTTTTTGTAGATAATTGATTCGTCTCAATGAGAAAAATTAAAAAAAATTACAACTTTTTACAAAATTTAGCTCCAAAAGCCCATCTTTTGGGCTAAATCTTGAATGTTTCTATAAAAAATATGGATAGAAGTCATATTTTTATTTTTTCGATTTTCCTTGTTGAGACAGATCAAATTCACAAAGGGTTTGACGCAAAAAAAAAAAAGAATAATGGGGCCGGTTTCCACTAATGATTAACTTTTGAGAAAAAAATTTGTAGCAATCCCAAATTTTCTGAACATTTGGGGTGGGTGGGTGGGGTGATTGTGAATTCCTAAGTGCAAAAGCCAAATAGTCATGGGTTACTGGGCAAAGTAGGCATTATAGGTCTTTATGCTAAATAAGTCATGCGGTTTATATTTTATTTTTATTCAAATAGTAGGCATTATAGGTCTTTAGAATAAATAAGTCATTTGGTTTATATTTTATTTTTATTCAATTTTTTTTTGCATATGTTAGTTCTTGGTCGATTTTTTAAGAATTATTCTTTTATCATAACTGGAGAATTTAAAAAGTAAAAAATTATGATCGAAATTCATTTTTTTTAATAAAGATAAAAAAATTAGCTTATTTTCGTCTTTAATAAAAAAAATTAAATTTTGATTGTAATTTTTTACTTTTTAGATTATTCTCGTCATGATAAAATAATAATTTTAAAAAAATCGACAAAAAACTAACAAATATAAATTTTTTTTGAATAAGTACAAAAAAAAAAAAAAGCCACAAGTAAATGTTTGGCGGAAAGGAAACGTGACACATGGAATGGGACGCGGGGGGCTGCTGTCCCCGAGGGGACAGCAGCGTGCTGCTGCCCCAATTTTGGGGTCCACCCCGGTCTCGCTCCGATAATCTGAATCGTTCACTTTGTAAAGCTTGTCGAGTAGAACGACTATGCAAAAAATCAGCTTAATTGGATATCATTAAGTACCTGATCGGAGCCCATAAAACTCTTAGTCCATGGGTTACAGTGGATTTAATCCAGTGTTTCGGATCCATTCTTTTTAAAATAAAAAGGTTCCGATCAAGTACTTAATGATATCCAATTAAGCTAATTTTTTGCATAGTTGTTATACTCGACGAGCTCTACGAAGTGAACGTTTTCGATCATCGGATCGAGACCGGAATGGGCCCCGAATTCGGGGACAGCAGCCCCCCTCCCTCCCATGGAATGGGGGCATCATCCGCCCAAGGCCCAACAGCAGACTAGTAGACTTACCGACACTCAAGTGAGTCTCAAAATTTTTTTTTTTAATCGAAATTACCGACTTTCGAGGCATTCGTAGCCTGGCATCGTGTTTTGTAATTTTGTGTTAGTGTCAAAAAATTTTCAATCATAATTTAATTTTTCGTGTTATCGTGTCGTGTTGTATTCGTGTATCATGTCAAGAATAATCGACCTCAACTTGCTAATTTCGTGTCAGGTTATCGTGTCCTTTCATAAATTCTCGTGTCGTATTCGTTTTATCGTGTCGTATTATATTCATATTTCGTGTCAGAAATAACTGACCCTAACCCACTAATTTCGTGTCATGTTCTCGTACCGTGTCGGTAATTCCCGCCCCTGTTAGCCATTCCTTAGGGATGCGGTTGCTATTTTTCTTCAGAGGATTCCGATTTCTGGCTTAGACCGGGTTGGGGGATTTTTCTGGGTATGACAGCAGTTCAAAGCAGCAGCAAAGATTTTTTGGATATAAGGAAATACGTGCACTCCAGGGCATGCATTTTCCTTGATCAAGCCAGCAAAGTCTTCAATCAACTGTTACTGTGTTGAAGGCTTCATGGCAGCATTGTTTTGATTTCCAAGCCGCCATACACAACCTTTGATTTCCAAGCCGCCATACACAACCTCTCTCTCTCTCTCTCTCTCTCTCTCTCTCTCTCTCTCTCTCTCTCTGACATGAATCCTTTTCTCACCCTTCTCATCTTCTTTGCTCCCATCTTGTTTCTCCTCATGAGGAGAAAATCAACATCAGAAAGGCTTCCACCAGGATCACTTGGATTACCCATCATAGGGCAAAGCCTAGTCTTTCTCAGGGAACTGAAGGCCAATACTGCTGAAAAATGGCTGGAGGAAAGAGTTACAAAGTATGGTCCAGTTTCAAAGCTAAGTCTCTTTGGCAAACCCACTGTTTTCATTCATGGCCAGGCAGCAAACAAGTTTGTGTTCTCAAGCGATAGCAGAGCGATCGCTAACCAGCAGCCTGACTCATTCAGGATGATTATTGGCGAGCGGAATGTGTTGGAACTCAGCGGCGAAGATCACAAGCGTGTCAGAGACGCCCTCATGTTGTTCTTGAAGCCGGAATGCCTGAAGCAGTATGTGGGGAAGATGGATGAAGAAGTCAGGAGGCACCTTGAGTTGCATTGGGAAGGCCAACAGAAGGTCACGGTATGTAAAACGAGAGCCTTTGTTTTCTACTGCTTTTTTGAATCCGTTGAAAGCGAAAGTGCAAGGATTTTGTGCACAGATTTCTTTTTTTCAATATATTAAATGCAGATTTGTCTCCAATTCGGGGCAAAAAATCAGTCGACGTAGCCAAGAGGCAAGAGCTATGTTACATGGACTCGGGTACCAGTGTCAATTTCGTGTCCAAGTGTCGGATTCATCTAGTTCACACCTCAAGTACACGGGGACACGGCCAAATGTTCATATTTCTCAATGTATTTTTTCTAGGATAAATGGTATTTATTTTGTAGGTTAGGTCATTCCATGAGTTTTATAAGAGCTCTATGCATAGTTCAATGTAAGTTAAACTTGCAAATACTCCCTCCGTCCCGGTTTGTTTGTCCTCTTTTTGACTTTTCGAAAGCGTTTGACCTCTCAAAGAATTGTTTATAATTTTCAATTCGTAATGTTTTTAATATGCAATATGGATTTTGTTTGATAAATCTCAATTAGTTTTATTATACAAAATCATAAAAAATATTATAAAATGTAAGATAAAAGTATATTTTTTAAAGACGAATTTCAATAATTGGACAAACCAATTGGGACGGAGGGAGTATGTTTTTAAAAAATTTGTGTCCCGTATCTGTGTCTGTATCCATGCTACATAGGCGGCGACGAGCGTGCCACGTGCCATCACCAGCATGGCACTCGACAATCGTCGTGAAGTCAGAACAAGAGGCAGTTATTTGTAAAGTCGTTGGAGTCACGAGCTACAGGCCAATGCAAAGTAACTCCCAAGAAAAAGTACTACACTGAACCCTAGAGAGGTACTGATGCCAGATTTTGCAAACGGGAAGGAAGAAAATGTAAAAAGGGATAAAAGGGTAACGGGGATAATCACTCACCACCCAAGTAAGAAAGCCAACGGGATACATACATCACCACCGAAGAATTTAACTAGGGATACAGGATGTAGAAATCGCTCACCACTCAAAAGAATCCACCTAAGAGATACAGAAACGATGAACAAGAAGATAAATCTTCTCACAAGCCAAAAGCTATTTTAATTCAACACTCAAAACTACCATTTCATTCATAGCAACATAATTTATAGGCCACTTAGAACAACCCTCCAAGCATAGATAAAGAAAACAAATAACATTTCTAAGATGATTATTAATAAGACTTAAAGACTTTGACTACTAAAAACTAGGTAGATTCTTGTGAACTTAAAAGACAGTTAGGAAACTGAAAAGAACTAAAAGAAAAGACTTCTAGAGGAATGAAAAGACACAAAGGTCATGTTTGGTAGTCATTCTATTTTCTGTTTTCTGTTTTCATTTTTACAATTTTCAAAAGTTAACTTTGAAAGTTTGTTTGGTGCACTACTTTCACTTTCAAATTCTGGAAATCACTTTTACTATTTTCATAATTTGAGGAAGCAACAAAACTCAACTTTCACTATTTTCAGAAACAAAAAACAAGTTGCTCTGCTACAATTCCTTAGAGGTCTTTTTTCATTTCCTCTTCCTCTCTCTCAAACCCAAGCCATTGAAGACTCTCTCTCTCTCTCTCTCTCTCTCTCTTAATGCATGGTATTTGTTTTTTTCCTTATGCAGGGCCAATATAGGCCATATACCCGTACTTATCGAAGGAGAAAAACCTTATAGTCAATAAAGGATACTTATCGAAGGAGAAAAACCATCTGGTCAATAAAGGACCGACTTTGGAATTAGAAAATTTCATCTATATATATACTCTCTTAACTTAGAGATGAGAGGAGGCCGGAAGGGATACGTTGGGCTTATGAAGCCATAATTTTATGAAAGTTGATACTATAACTTCTGCCGAAGAACCCAATCACCTGGATTTTGTGTTGGCTCAAAGATATTTGGGCCCGAAGCGAACGTCGTAATAGGGAGGCCATTTATCTCCTCATCTTTGAACAAAATTTTGCAAAATGTTGAGAAAAACTAAGGGGTGGAGATTTGAACCAAATTTTTAAAGCATTCAAAGAGCCTAACTTGCCGCATGACCAAAAAGATGTTACTCAAGGCAATTGAAACTTCTTATTATTTAAAACTAAAAAATTATATTTTTTGGAGCCCTCTTCAGGCTTAAAAATTGGGGGCCGGAAGCAACGGCTTCTTCGGCTTCCTCTCTAAGCCGGCTATGCCTGGTCTATCTACCCGGCCCTTTCTTTCAGAATATCAAGTATGGAATTTGAATTTGACATGACTGCAAAGGCTAGGATGACTCTCTCTCTCTCTCTCTCTCTCTCTCTCTCTCTCTCTCTCTCTCTCTCTCTCTCTCTCTCTCTCTCGTATAGATTGGGAACTAGTAGTGGAAAAATTGCAAGAAAGACCATTTTAGAAAAAGTAAAAACTAGTTTTAGAAATTGATTTTTTTTTTAAAAAAACAGGTTGACACAAACATATTTTCTGCTTTCACTTTTTTTTAGGAAAAGTAAAAACTGATTTCAGCAAATAGAAAATAGGAAACAGAAAAGTGGTAGTGACACTCCGGTGTCAGGTATGCCATTCGTAGATCCTCTCTCAATGTCTAACGTAGGCATCAGAGTGCCCTCTGGATGAATCCAGCCGGATGACGCTAATCAGTTCCTTGTTTTGTAGACTAGCTCAAGGGAGGAGGCATCTTACTCAAAGGACCCAACCCGAATCACCACCCCACAGAATCTCTGTGTGATATAGAATTATTTGATCTTAAAGTAGTGGGAAAGCTTTCTACTCTGCTCTCTCTTGCCTTGCGTTGCTACAGGTCTACGACGGAGAAGAGAAAATATTTGATTGTTTGACAAAGTTTGATGATGTTGTTGCTAGGTGTTGCCCCTTATGAAGACCCTCGCATTTGACATGATATGCTCCCTCCTGTGCGGCATTGAACGCGGATCACGAAGAGATGATCTTAATACGTGCGTCAAACTATTGGTAGACGGAATGTGGTCAGTTCCGCTAAATTTTCCCTTCACACGCTACTACCATGGCCTCAGGGCAAGTGCAAGGCTCCAAAACATGTTGAAAGACCTTATACGCGAGAAGAGGGTTGAGCTTGAGCAAGAGGGTGTTTCATCTCACCAAGACCTTATCAGTTGTTTGGTCAGCATCCGTGGCCAAGATAATGGAGAATCGCTATCAGCAGATGAGATCGTGCACAATGTCGTGGCTGTTATGTTTGCCGGACATGAAACCACTGCTTCCCTAATTACTTTCATCATTCGTGTTCTAGCTAACGAACCAGCTATATATGCTAGTGTTGTTCAAGGTATGACGCATTGTTAAATCCATGATGATTTCCAGAAAGGATTGATCTTTGATCCCTTGTTCAATCCTAATTTGCAAACCAGTGTCCTTTGACAAATGATCAGTATGAGTAAGACAGACTCAGTACACTTGGATCAATTCATTTTTATGTCCATCAATTGAATTGCTGTTTTTGACCCGGGATTCCATTGCATTATCAATCCTATCCCTCCTCCCGTTACATTTTTTTCGTACCACTGAAAAGATCTTTTTATTTGGTTTGGCAGAACAAGAAGAGATAGCAGAAGGAAAGGTCCCCGGAGAGCTGCTAACATGGGAAGACATTGCCAAGATGAAGTACACATGGAAAGTAGCATTGGAGACCCTGAGAATGGTACCTCCTGTCTTTGGAGGATTCAGGAAAACACTGAAAGATATCGAATATGGTGGTTTCATCATTCCTAAAGGATGGCAAGTAAGTGAAAGCCCCATACATTTTCTTAGTCAAGTCGTGTTTTTTTGTTTTTTAACATTGCTGCAACTTCAAATGACCACTAGATATTCTGGGCGACAAGAATGACTCACATGGATGGTGGCATATTTGAAGAACCATCAAAGTTTGATCCAACGCGATTTGAGAACCAAGCATCGGTTCCATCCTACTGCTTCATTCCATTTGGAGGGGGGCCTCGTATATGCCCAGGGTATGAGTTTGCGAAAATCGAAACTCTAGTCGCGATCCATAACCTGGTCACTCGATTCACGTGGAAGTTGTGCTGCAATGACAATGGTTTCAGTTGGGTTCCAGGACCTGTACCCCCTAAAGGACTTCCTATCGAAATTACGCCAAAGAAAACACTGCGAATTTGATGGAAGTGAGAGCTGCTAAATAATATGTAAATGCCGTGAATGATCTATGTTCAAATCACCATCCTTTTTGCTTCCTGTCCATATGTAAAAGCACCAGCTAAGCTATGAAGTTGAGATAATACTTCGTACTCTTTGTACAAGCCATGATTCCAAAAGCAAAAATTATGAAGACCAATTCAAGGTGTTTCAAATTTCAACTATATTATTGTGCTATACACAGGAATGACATAGAACATGATTCTGTGTTTGTACCTCGAAAGAGAAATTTACAAAGATCGACCTACTTTGACTAATTTTTCTGGCATTTTTATCCCTCTGCATTGATGTACAACAGCCAGGCCATTGGTATAGAAACTCAGAAACGGGAGAAACATAATGGAAGACTTTCAGCAACCCTTAGGCCTGGAGTATTTTGGAGGCAGAGACGGGCATTTTTCATTCATACGGGGATATGGGTTCATGCTATTGTATCCGGGTAGTTCCATTCGGTACTTTCCTTTAATTTGGCAAAAAGGTAGCTTCACAGAGTCTCCGTTATTGCACCACTTCGGCAGGCGGCTTGAATCATTCTCAAATAACTTGAGACTGTAAGCATCTTTTATCTGCAGCGTGGACAAGACAAATAACAAAAACATCAAGAATAGATACGTAAAATTCCTGAATTCAAAGCAAGCATCAGTATGTAAAATTTCTAACCTAGGTTGTGTGGCCACTCAAGAATTCCCATGAACATCCGCATTTAGCAATAACAATTTCAACAAATGTAGTTAAGTATATACAGAATTACAGATAGCTCTCCCATTTTTGGTCTGGAAATGACTACACAGCAGGCCACATTTGGACAATAACAGCTTTATCAATCTATAATCAGTAATCTTATCAAAAAAAAATCTATAATCAGTAACACTTCATAGCAACTTCCAGTGACAATATAAGCGTTGCAGTCATATGACTCATATCATTCAATTGGTTTTTAGCTCTGCAAGATCTCCTTAGGCAAGTTGAATAACAGAGTTTAGACAATCTGAATATATTATGTATAAGCCAGCTCAGTCCAAAAATCCAGTATCTACTCATCGTTGCAACATTAGTTGAGACTACTGCTATTCAAAAGTAATGAAGACTAGTCACAACAAACTTACCGTGAACTCCGTCACCTGAATGGAGCTTGCAATTGGAGCAAACAACCCTGCTTCCTTGTACATTTCCAGAATGAAAACAACGCACGATGTTGATTTCCCATCACTGTATACCCAATTATCCTGCTCAGGAATTGCCAAAAGTGCATCAAAAGATGACCCACGCCTTTCAGTTTCAACAAGAATTTCAGGAAGG